>BLSH010024038.1:4361331-4385855 GCA_018402905.1 Glandirana rugosa
CTTTAAATATTTTTTAAAAAATAAAAACCTAAAAAAATCAAAAATGGAGGTGGATGTGGACCATCTTCAAACTGGGTCTGAAAAGTATTAATTAACGGTAGAAGCCATATATCATATAACTGTTCTAAAATCATCTTCAAACTGTGTCAAAAAAGTATAAATAAGCCGGGAGAACCCATATCACTGTTCTGCAAACATCTGGAAAATGTGTGTGTCACTTTTAATAAAACTGGGACTAACTGAACTACTGTTCTGCAAACATCTGTAAAGTCTGTGTGTCACTTTAAATATAACCGGGACTAACTGAACATCTGTTCTGCAAACATCTGTAAAGTCTGTGTGTCACTTTAAATATAACCGGGAATAACTGAACATCTGTTCTGCAAACATCTGTAAAGTCTGTATGTCACGTTAAATATAGCCAGGAATAACTGAACATCTGTTCTGCAAACATCTGTAAAGTCTGTGTGTCACTTTAAATATAACCGGGACTAACTGAACATCTGTTCTGCAAACATCTGTAAAGTCTGTGTGTCACTTTAAATATAACTGGGACTAACTGAACATATGTTCTGCAAACATCTGTAAAGTCTGTGTGTCACTTTAAATATAACCGGGACTAACTGAACATCTGTTCTGAAAACATCTGGAATGTGTGTGTGAAACTAAAGCATAGAGAAGAACAGGTATATGGTTTCGCTCTGCTATAGTTTCACACACACATTCCAGATGTTTGCAGAACAGTGATATCATATCACTGTTCTGCAAACATCTGCAAACTGTGTTTGAAACTATAGCAGAGCGAAACCATATACCTGTTCTTCTCTATGCTGTAGTTTCACACACACATTCCCGATGTTTGCAGAACAGATGTTCAGTTAGTCCCGGTTATATTTAAAGTGACACACAGACTTTACAGATGTTTGCAGAACAGTAGTTCAGTTAGTCCCGGTTTTATTTAAAGTGACACACAATTTCCAGATGTTTGCAGAACAGTGATATGAGTTCTCCCGGCTTATTTATACTTTTTTGACACAGTTTGAAGATGATTTTAGAACAGTTATATGGCTTCTACTGTTAATTAATACTTTTCAGACCCAGTTTGAAGATGATCCACATTCACCTCCATTTTTGCTTTTTTTATGTTTTTATTTTTTAAAAAATATTTAAAGTTATTTCCCTGTCCCCATTTCTTTGTAGGACACTTGTCCCACCCTTACCCCCATCTTCCTTCCTTTTGCAGACTTCTAGGACCTTCCTGGACTTTTTTACAGCAATTTTCAGAACTTTCATTAAAATTACCAGAACCCCGGACCCGAACCCGGACTTTTTTTGAAAAGTCCGGGTTCGGGTCCGGGTCCCGAACACCCCAAAGTTCGGTACGGACCCAAACTTTACAGTCCGGGTTCGCTCAACTCTAGTCAGGAGAGAAAAGAAAAATCTCCCTAGGTGGGAGCTAGGCTTGGTTAAGAGTGACAGGGAGGAAATTCCTGCAGAGGTGGATCTATTGTTATGAAGACTGGTTATAGATGTAGAAAGGGAGTTGTTTTATTATGCCATGGGAAAAAATGTTGACTATAGGAGATGGTTCTAGATTAGCGATTCTCAACTGGGGTGCCGTAGGTCTCCAGGGGTTCTGCAGACATCTACCTGTCAATCAGCCGCTGACAGGTATATTGCATTCCCAGTGCTGTCTTGTGTGAAACGGCTCTTACACTAGCATTTTGATGCAGAGCGGTGCTGGCAAACAAAGAGTGTCTGTGCTCTTCCCATCCGACCCCTCCCCTCCCCACACATTTCTCATTTTTCCCAGGTGTGACAGAATGGATAAGAGAGAAGGGGCTGACCAGGAACAGCGCGTGAGCGTAAGGACTACAACAGCCAGCCGCTTCCCTGTGTACCTGCATGATAAGGAAATTGCTGATGCCCTGCTCCAATGTAGGAATGTGCCCTGCCCCATGTAATTGTTGTGCTCTTTTCCTTTCTAAAATATGTGCCCTGTTCTGCTTCCATGTGTCCTGTTCTGCCCCCATGTGCTCTGTTCTGCCCCCATGTGTCCTGTACTGCTCCCATGTGACCTGTTCTGCCCCATGTGCCCTGTTTTGCCCCCATGTGCCATGTTCTGCTCCCATGTGTCATGTTTTGCTCTCATGTGTCATGTCTGCTCCCATGTGTCGTGTTCTGCTCTCATGTGTCATGTTCTGCTCCCACGTGCCCTGTTCTGCTCTCATGTGTCATGTTCTGTTCCCACATGCCCTGTTCTGCTCTCATGTGTCACGTTAATTTCCCATGTGTCATGTTCTGCTCCCATGTGCCCTGTTCTGCTCTCATGTGCCCTGTCCTGCTCCCATGTGTCATGTTCTGCCCCCATCTGCCCTGTTCTGCTCTTGTGTGCCCTGTTCTGCTCATTTGTACCCTGTTCTGCTCTCATGTGCCCTGTTCTGCTCCCATGTGTCATGTTCTGCCCCATGTGCCCTGTTCTGCTCCCATGTGCCCTGTTATGCTCTCATGTGCCCTGTTCCGCTCTCATGTGTCATGTTCTGCTCCTATGTGTCATGTTCTGCTCTCATGTGCCCTGTTCTGCTCCCATGTGCCCTGTTCTGCTTGTGTGTGCCCTGGTCTACTGGGAGCTCCCACGTGCCCTATTCTTCTCCCATGTGCCCTGTTCTGCTCCCATGTGTCATGTTCTGCTCCCATGTACCCTATTCTGCTCTCATGTGCCCTGTTCTGCTCCCATGTGCCCTGTTCTGCTCTCACGTTTCATGTTCTGCTTCCATGTGCCCTGTTCTGCTCCCATGTGACCTGTTCTGCTCCCATGTGCCCTGCTCTGCTCCCATGTGCCCTGTTCTGCTCTCATGTGCCCTGTTAAGCTGTTACGTACCTGACGGTGGAGTCTGTCTTGTGCAGGGAACAACCGCTCTTGCGCACCCGATTCAAGGACCCCTGGTAGTGTAGACAGAGGCCCGAGAGTGCGGGATGGCACGAGGGCTGGATGGTCACAGATGTTGTAGTGAGATTCCAGCAGGTCGTGCAAACAGGAGAATGGTCGTACAAGCAGGGTTGGCAACGTGCAGGCAGAAAGGTACAAAAGGGGTTAAGCAAGCGGATCGTCAAGTTCAGGCAAGGTTCGTTAACGGGCGGGCAGCGGAGGTACAGAGGAGTAGACAAACGGATGGTCGTGGATAGCCGGGGTCGATGCAGGTAGCGGACAACAGGTCAAAGCAAGCCGGGTAGACAGGAAACAGGTGAAAACACAGGAACAGGTAGGGAGCTGAGGCTCACAGGTCTGGAACGCTGTAGAACAAGCAGCAACTTGGTGCAGGATGTCCAGGGTTTAAATAGGCACCATTTGGCGCCGTTTCCGGCGCGTGCGCGCGCACAGGCGCGCGCACGCGCACGGGAGCGCGCGAGCGCGCACGGATGCGCGCGCACCACCCGGAAACGGCCAGGAACACTGGCAAAGTCCTTTTTACTGACATAAGCTCTCATGTGCCCTTTTCTGCTCTCATGTGTCATGTCTGCTCCCATGTGCCCTGTTCTGCTCTCATGTGTCATGTTCTGCTCCTATGTGCCCTGTTCTGCTCTCATGTGCCCTGTTCTGCTCTCATGTGCCCTGTTCTGCTCCCATGTGTCATGTTATGCTCTCAAGTGCCCTATTCTGCTCTCATGTATAATGTTTTGCTTCCATGTGTCATGTTCTGCTCCCATGTGCTCTGTTCTGCTCTTGTGTGCCCTGTTCTGCTCATGTGTGCCCTGTTCTGCTCTCATGTGCCCTGTTCTGCTCTCAAGTGCCCTGTTCTGCTCTCATGTGCCCTGTTCTGCTCCCATGTGTCATGTTCTGCCCCCATGTGCCCTGTTCTGCTCCTGTGTGCCCTGTTATGGTCTCATGTGCCCTGTTCTGCTCTCATGTATCATGTTCTGCTCTCATGTGTCATGTTCTGCTCCCATGTGCTCTGTTCTGCTCTTGTGTACCCTGTTCTGCTTGTGTGTGCCCTGGTCTGCTCTCATGTGCCCTGTTCTGCTCTCATGTGCCCTGTTCTGCTCTCATGTACCCTGTTATGCTCCCATGTGTCATGTTCTGCCCCCATGTGCCCTGTTCTGCTCCTGTGTGCCCTGTTATGCTCTCATGTGCCCTGTTCTGCTCTCATGTATCATGTTCTGCTCTCATGTGTCATGTTCTGCTCCCATGTGCTCTGTTCTGCTCTTGTGTACCCTGTTCTGCTTGTGTGTGCCCTGGTCTGCTCTCATGTGCCCTGTTCTGCTCTCATGTGCCCTGTTCTGCTCTCATGTACCCTGTTATGCTCCCATGTACCCTGTTCTGCTCTCATGTTCCCTGTTCTGCTCCCATGTGTCATGTTCTGCCCCCATGTGCCCTGTTCTGCTCTCGTGTGCTCTGCTCTTCTTGTGTGTGCCCTGTTCTGCTCTCATGTGCACTGTGCTGCTTTCATGTGCCCTGCTCTGCTCTCATGTGCCATGTTATGCTCCCATGTGCCCTGTTCTGCTCCCATGTGCCCTGTTCTGCTTCCATGGTCCCTGTTCTGCTCTCATGTGCCCTGCTCTGCTCTCATGTGCCCTGCTCTCATGTGTCCTGTTCTTCTCTCATGTGCCCTGCTCTGCTCTCACATGCCCTTCTCTGCTCTCATGTGTCCTGTTCGTCTCTCATGAGACCTGCTTTGTTCTGATGTGCTCATGTACCTTGCTGCCATGTAAATATGTGTGCTGCTGCCATGTACTGTGCCCTCCTGTCTCATGTGCTATGCTCTGCTTGCCCCCTGTATTTTGCCCTGCTGCTGTCGCTCTGTACACTGCTATCAAGTTGGGCCTAGAATTGAGCATAAGTGCAGAAAAATAAACAAGTACAAGTTTCACATTAAATAGCTACATTTTAATATTCTATTATTTAATGCTATTTTTAAAAATAATTGTTGTTATATCTAAAGCTCGCGGATCACACCAGTGTTAAGTGACCTGTCGATATGAAAATTATTTCAGGGGTTCCCCGAGATTTCAGACTTTCAGCCAGGGGTTCCTCAATGGCAAAATGGTTGAGAAACACTGTTCTAGGTTGAGGTTTAGGAAGGAAATTTTATAACAGGACAATATCCAGGTAGGTGGAGGAGGTGGGCCTTTGTTAAGAGATGTGTAACATATTATCGGGGGTGTAATTGTATGTATGTGTATTACCCAGGAGCAAAGGATATTGAGAGAGGATATAACAGACATGTATAAAAGTCTTTCTCGGATTTCTTAATGCTATGTTGTATTTCACCACAGTTCCCCAATTGGGATGATTAATACAATGTGAGCAGTTAAGTAAGTGAACTAAGAGAACAATGAAACCACTCTTCTGATTTAAATTAAATATAAGAGCATAAAGGGGCACACCTTTAGGAATAACAGAAAAAATAAGTGAAGCCCAACATATCTATTATGACCTGGGGTGAGTTCTTTGTTGGACAACAAGTCTGCAGGATCTATTAGTCATTTAGCTGATGGGTACAATTATGATATGCCTAAGAATTATGAAAGGCATCAGTTGCATGTACTCTGATCTGAGTGCACCGGTATATTAGTATTTAGAGCATTGTTTTTGATGAGTTGAGATGTATATTTGCTCTTTTCTTATAGCAGACCTGTGAGCCCAGGCATAAAAATCACTTCTTTTAAATATTACTGCTGGGTATAGAAGTTAGCGCCCTTAGATTAAATTTATAATGCTTGTTACATGTTACCAAGATCTTAGGTTATGAGTAATGTTGATTATTAAATAACTTCATAATCATAAACATATCCAAATATTAGGTATATGAACCTAGAAGAAAAGGTATACAATTACGTCCAGTATTAGATAAGATGAAGTGGTTCAAAGTTACATGAATGCACTAGGAGGACTTTAAAGCACTAAAATGTGTAGCGGGTACAAGCCCAACTTCAGATTGTTTGGTTAGTAATGGTGAAAATGTGATATTAAGTCATCTTTAAACGTAGTTTGTTTGTACAGCCCATTGAGTCGGGTAAAGCAAAAGGGAGCACAATAAATCTGTGTTTTATCACGTTTGTAAGGAACCTCCTAGAAAAAGGAAATAATAAAAGGAGTCTGATTATAATGATATACTTGCTGTGTCATGAAGGAAGCACTGCAGGGTGTTGATGATGAAAGTGAAGGAGTCTTATGGAGTATAGAGGGTTATTTCAATGTTATGGCCGGTTATGATGGTGCACTTTAATGCCATTTTGAAGAATCAAGAAGATGGAGTTTGTTTGTCTTGAGAGCTGGAATCTTGGTTTGAGGAATAGCAGTTAATGTAAGAAGAATCTGCTGGACTTAGTTTAGAATGAGCAGTCACCTATTTAGGTGTCGATGCAATCTCTTCTGCGCGGTGGGGATGAGCCCCGGCTCCTGGGTGCATCATCCCTGCGATTCTATGTTTCTGGAGATGGTGATGTATTGGTTCTGCATCTGCGTTCCCAATGCCTATGAGCTCTTGGTGTAGAGTTGTTTGAGACTTCAATCCAGGATTCTGAGATTGAGAAGAAGCTGTACCAATCCGAAACTTCCGTTAGAGGTAAATGCAGGATGACACAGAATGCTTGCAGGTCATCAGGCGTATATAGATTGGCAGTGTGACCTCTCAAAGTGGCTGATAGACAAAAAGGGAATTTCTACTTATAAGGTATCGCCCTTGTGCGGAGTTGATCCAATAAGGGATGCAACGCTCTCCTGTGTTGTAGTGTGAAATTCAACAAGTCTTGGAATAATTTGATTTCAATCCCATTGAACAGAACACAATTGCATTCCCTTGCATTCCCTTGCCTTCCTGACAATGCGGGTTTTACCAGGAGATCATTAAATATTTCTGTCGCTGTTTGCATTAAATGTTGTTGTTCCACAGACTCTGGGACCCCTCTAAGCCTAATATTGTGGCGATGCCCACGATTGCCCATGTCTTCCAGATGTCTGTGGATGTCGATTATGTGTGAAAGATTAATATCGGAAGATTTTTATACCTGCTTTGTACCTGTTTAATGGCTTCCACGTGACATGCAGCAGCCTGCTCCTCTGTCCCCATCCCTGCTGCTATAGAGTGGATGTCGGCCTTTAGGTCTGTGATCGAAGCAGATAATGTGGCTTTTATATCTGCAGCTACCACTTGCAAGTCAGTAAGGCACAGTGATTGTGCAGAAGTTGAGGATGGTCCCCCGATGTCCCGTTGAGAGGTTGCAAGATTGCTAGCTGAGGAGGCCTGCTCCATGTCAGAGGCCACATGGCCTTCTCCCGTGGACATTCGGAACATGGCTGGGGTGTGGATTGTGAGAGCGGGTCCTTGAGGCTGCGGGGTACCGGAGTGTTAGAGTCATTTTTCCCCATGGTTTTGGAGTAAATGGTGGCCATTTTGTCCCTTTTCATTTCTTTTTGAAAGCTCCATTCTGCAGGAGAGATCTGATCAAGCGGTCATCACCGAGCAGAGCCAGACCACACCCCAGGAATATTAGCTCTATCAGAGGGTAAATCACACTTGGACCAAACTCAAAAAGATATGCATGAATTAAAGTTAAGCTGATTCTTTGGCTTCACTTATAGTTCTCAATTGACTGCATAGTTGTCACAACTTGGGCACAAAGCACAACATTCCAGCTTTAATCCTTTAATTCACTTTTTGTGAGCCCAGGGTGTCAAGGCTCCCCTAACTACCCCAAACTAAACAATACTGAAGGGTGTAGCACCATGTCATTACAAGGCAACATTCTCTGAAACATTTTGGATCCATCCAAAGCCAGGGGAAGAAGAGGGTGAAGAGAGCCTCTGATGTCACTGCTAAAGATACCTGGAAAAAGGTTTGTATATTAATTTTGTCTGTACAGGTTCAGGGGGTACTCAAATGGAGGATGAAGGCTGCAGTAAGTGAGAGCGCTGATCCTGCAGTTGGACTTAAAATATCAATTTCTTTGTGACAATTTTTTTTTTCTTTCTATATACATATTGAAGTTGTATCGCTATTTAAAGAACATTAAATATGCATTTGGCTTAAATGAGCCAGCGCCTTTCTTCAATAAGCATGGAGAATTTGTTTATTACTACAAAATAACAAACTGGATATGTGAAGGTTCTAACACTGTGATTTATAAAGATGTGGGGAATTTTACCTCCTGGGCGCCAGAAGATCAGCAAATACAAATAAATATGAAAGACATAACATGGATGTCTGGAAATGGGGTATGTCCAAACTATAAACTTGGATTGATAATAATGATTATCTGTTCTGTTTTCTGTTACAATATATTTTTTATACTTGAAATAATGTTTATTAGTATTTTCAAACATGTACAGAGATATGTCTGAGTAACAACAACTTCAGGGTTATCATAGTACATTAATTAAACTTGTACATGATAAAGTGAGTAGTCATATCCAAGTTTGTTGCTTGCCGTGTCAGTAAACAGTCCTGTATCAGGCGGCAATAGGTGGTTGAAGGAGATGCCCTTCGTTTCAGTATCTGTTGTGATACCTTTTGAGATCCCACCCCGTGGGCACCCCAATGGGAACAATACTGTGCTGTAGGGGAGGATCCTCAGGAGAAGTGGGCAACACAACAACCCCTCGTGTCTATGAACTTTTTTTTTAAAGATTTTATTGGTTTTTACAATTACAGAGACCAAAACAAAGACAGCACCTATACATTTTGGATGATGTCGTATTGTTATTACAAAGTATACCATATACAACCCAAACCATAGGTGTAGCATTACAGTGTGAGATAGTGGCTTTAAACTGTAAGCAGGTTCGGTCATAAATGGCCTTGTGTCCATAGGATTGGAACAACAATAACGGCAAAACTGTGGGGGGGGGGAGAAAAGGGGGGGTGAGCATAAGGGGGGGAGTGGCTGTGTCCACTCTTTGCGAGCATTGGTCAAAGAGATGTAGAGTTTGTCACCATGTTTAAATTGAGATTATCCAGACCCAGCTGCTGAGTATGTTAGGTGGACCAGTAATACTGTCAAGCTCAATAATAAGAACATTGAGTGTAACAATAACAGTAAAGCTGATGAAAGTAATAACATCAAAGGTAGTAATAGTAAAGAAAACCGTCTTGAAAATGACCACATAATCGACCCCTTCCTGCTATAGGTATGATAGTATAGATAACTCGAGGATGGACCTGCCCAGCAAAATATACTGAGTGTCAACTCCTATTTCCAACAGGTAGTAGTAAGACCTAGAAGGAGCTAAAGAGGGTGAAGGGAAGCCTGCTTTCTTAGACATAAGTCTAAAATTAGAGGTTCCCCAAATATCAAAATAGCAATCAGTCCATGGAGTCATGTACTTGTCTTAGATCTTTGTAATAACCGTAGGCGGGTTTTCTAAAGGATTCCGCCTCCTCTTGAGATAAAGTTGCAGAAATGAAGAGATCCCATTTGTCAAAAAAAGTTTCCTGGTTGTGGGGTGAGAAAGGTCCTCTGAGAGTCTTTCTTTATATAATAAGAGCATCAGTTCCTTCTGAACTTGGTCTATTGTGGGTTTGTTAGGTCCCACCCAATTCTTTAGGATGATTCTCCGAGATATAAGGAGAGTAGTTTGAATCCAGAGGTTGTATTTGATGATTGGATCCTTTGTGGAGGAGACCTGTCGTATTCCATCCCAATAACCAAACAAGAGGGGTAGAGGGTCCATGGGGAGTTGACTAGATGAGATTTTCTTGATGTACTCTAAAATTTGATGCCAAAAGTTGTTTATATGGGGGCAGTCCCAGAGTTTGTGAGCAAGGGAGGGAAACCGTAAAGAGTAGAAGGGTCATAGAGCCACCTCCGGATTGTCTTTAGATTTAAGAAAAGGGATATAGGCTCATTGTAGAATCCTTAGTTGTGTCTCCCTCTTGATCTCGCAGGGAGTAAGACGTATGACCTTGTTATATCCTTTGAGGATCATGTCAAAGTGTTTAGCCCAAGGTGCTGCCAAGCCCCGTCGCCAAGAAGCAAGTAAAGATTTCTGTAATGCCTTGTATATATCGGATATTTTGTAAAGGCCTGAGATGAGAAATGGGTCAAAAGGTTCCGGAGTTAGCCTTTGCGTCGCCGTATACCCAGACGCATTAATATAGCTGAGGCATTGGGAGTAGTAGAACATGTGAGAGGGTGGTATGCCAAACTCTTTGACCAGTTGTTGGAAGGGTTTAGGCTTGCCTGTTTCCACTTCACAGAGTGCAGCAAAGGTAGTGAGGCCCCTTTGTGCCCAAATCCTGAAGGCATCATAAAGTAGACCAGGTGTGAAGTCCGGGTGGCCTTAATTGAAAGATATTTGGAAAAATAGGTTGGGAGTTTAAGCAGTTTGTGAGATTCTCTCCATGCTATTATAGTGTCCCTTAGGAGAATGCCCGACTTAAGAACCGGAGTCAGATGGTTCCAGTTGGAGTGTAGGAGGGCCGAAAGGGAGAAGGGGAGAACCAGTTGCGACTCCAGAAGAAAGTTGGAATAACGAGATTGTTCAGTAATCCAGTCCAAACCTATGCGAACCAAGCAGGCAATATTGTATAAGTTAACATTTGGGATATTGACAGCTCCCTCGCTCCTGGGAAGCGCATCCTCTTTAGGGATATGCGGGGCCTTTTGCCGCGCCAGAGAATTTGGTGACTATACGGTTGAGATGATTTATACCTTTGTGCTCTAAAAGAATTGGGATTGTCTGAAGAGGGTACAGTAGTTTGGCGAAACTCATCATTTTATATAGATAGCATCTCCCCATGAGGGAGAGCGGCAGGTCCATCCAACCCGCTAGTTCCCTGGCTATTCTATCAATCGGGGGGGGGAGTTCAGTTGGTAGATAGAGAGAGCTGTTTTCCCTATCCGTACCCCAAGGTAGGTAATATGGGTCTTGGCCAGAGCAAAAGGCAAAGAATTACAGTAGTCGGGGAGCCTGGCATGGGATCCTAGGAAAAGGATTTTGCTCTTATTATAGTTTATTTGAAGGCCAGAGCAAAGTTTAAATGTGTCAAAAATGTCTTTAATGATGAACGAGTCAGTTTTCGGGTCTGTGGTAAAGATAAGAACGTCGTCCGCGAATAAAGCAGTTCTGAGTTCAAGGTCTCCTCTGTGGATGCCGTGCAAGGGTACGTTGTGGAAAAGATATCTGGAGAGGGGCTCCAGGGCTATGTTAAAAAGGAGGGGGGAAAGGGGGGGCGTGGCCGGCCGCTGACAGGAATGGACGTCTGAAGATTGAGCTCCACTCTGCCTGAAACTTCAAGCAACTCCTGAGCACACATCAGCAAAGTACTTTTCCCCCCCAAAAAAAACACCCATGCAGTGCCCCAGCACTGTCTTCACCTTGGAAAGATTGTGGGAAGGGTAGCTGCGCTGCCGTGGAGGCGAGACACACGAGCCGGCATCCGCCATTGTAAAGCCACCGGCCAGCAGGTTCTCATCCGCTGCCATCCGAAATCCGTGAGGAAAGGTGAGACTCCACACTTCCACACACAGCCTTACAGGACCTGCCTCCATCGTCCGGGCTACATTTTGGCCAGACTACTATCTGCCCAGCGGAGTAGCACCCGATCGTTCCCCACCTCAGACAGGACACAGCCGTCATCTTGCGGCCTATCTGACAGGCTTACGCCACGACCCACAGCCCTGCATAACGGAGGGGCGACACCTGGCATACCTGCTCACGTGAACCGCGGCCATCCAGCACGATCAGGGCAGTAATGGCCGGAACACACACCGCATCTGTGCCGACCACCCGGTCCGCACCACTATGCTTTCTGGGCCCTGCTGCTCCCGGTCCGCCCGCCATCTTGCCTAGCTACACAGAGCTGTGCAAAGCACACATACCTCTCAGTGGCACAAGGGACGGTACTTAGACTCTAGGAGAGGTCATTGGTAAACTCGGCAACTAAGGGGGCCACACAGAAGTTCTGCAGTAGCACCATCACCCGCCCGGAAAGGGCTCGGTGGGGTTCCATATAATTGAGGCCCCGGTCTTGGCCTTCTTAGTCCTATTGTAGCAGTTACCTACCTCACATAGGAACAGTGCTGTACAGAGCAGTACTTCAAGAAGTGCCCCTACACCCACCACAGGGACAGGGCGCGAACAGTAACCTCAGAGACAGGAGCAGCTTCATTAGTAACAAATTCGCACTACAGGGAAGACACCTTTGCCTCCCGCCTGCCACACATCAGCTTGCTGACTCTGACCTGATTTCCCCAGGAAACCTTAAACCACCCCAAATCTCTCCAATTACTCTCTCAAATCTCTCTTACTATACATCCTGGTCCTGGCCTATTTAGCCCAAGACCCAGTGTCCCTCGCTACCTGCCGGGACAAACCAACAATAAGTGACAATATTACAAAGGGACATGTCCAAAGCTAACCGCAACAAACAAGCACCATACTCGCATATCACAGACTTCTTCTCTGCAGAAGATATGCCGCAGCCGGCACAAGGATTTAATATGGCGACCTCTCCCCTACCGTCCACGACGATGGATGGGCTACGATCTCCCCTTACTCCACCAGAAGAAATGGATAGCACTGAGCACAGCTCCCAACCACACCAGGTATCTCCCTCTGATAGAAGCAAGAGAGCAGCACAATCTCCTGCTCCCTTGCCCTCCAAGGTCCCACTTTATAAGAAACAGCACTGGGATGCAGGACAGGACAACTCAGACCTTCATGGCTCCCTGGCAGACCTTCCCACCAGCGACCAACCAGCTTCGGAACACACATTGAAAATGATGCTCCTCTCACTACAAAACGATCTAAGAAACGAATTGCAATCGTCCCTAGCCATGCTCCAATCCATAGTTGACCAAGTAGAAGGCCGCACGGAGGCCCTTGAAAGACAGGCCACTGATCAAGTATCCAGGCTGTTGGAGGCGTCTGATGCGTTCCACCAACATGCGGATGACATTCATTACCTACAGGCGAAAGTAGCTGATCTCGAGGATCGCTCTAAGAGGAACAACATAAAGTTCAGAGGAATTCCCAAATCTGTTAAACCTGCAGAACTCTCAACATACCTCCAACAGCTGTTCCTCAAGCTTATACCACAACTGACACCATCAGAAATGACTATAGATCGAGCTCACAGAATCGCTAAACCTAACTATCTACCAGACACAGTTCCACGGGATGTTCTGGCTCGTGTCCACTTCTACCAGATCAAAGAAAAGCTCATGTCTGCGGCACGTATAACCAAATCTCTCCCTGTACCCTATGCCAACATTTCGCTATATACAGACATATCTGCAGCTACGGCCAGGAATCGCAGAGAATTCAATCAAGTAACATCGATCCTGCGGGAACGCAACATACTCTATAAGTGGGGCTTCCCAGCAAAGCTGATTGTCACTTACTAAAATCAACCAACCAATATACTCTCCCCCATGGGAGGCATGAAGAGACTACTGAACTGGGTCCTCATCTCAGCACCTCTTCCACCACTAGAACGCAGGGGATCTCAACGCGGCCGATCAGCCTCTTATCGACCCCACAGTCATGATCAATATCTAGTTGGACACTAACAAGTGCCAGCAGTCTTAAGCCTACCCTTGAAGTCAACATACTTGGCATGATAAGGAGCAACTACGTTTCGGCTGAGTATCTGGTATTCATTGTTGTTTCTGTCACATTCGGTATCTTTCTTTTTTCTGGTTTACTTTTTATTTTTATTTATTTATTTATTTTTCTACCCCCCAGGTTATAGAAAAAGTGCTACGCACTTTCGGTTACACCTAACTTACTTCTCAGTTTAACTACGTTTGATAATACTGCTATTAAATTTTTTGTTGCTTGGTTTATCTCCCTTAGCTGGGGTTTCCTACCCCAACCAAGTTCTGGTTTGACAACTATTATTCAGTGCTTTATATATCTGATTCCTCACTGGGGTATATGTACAGAGCGCAGGGTAGCAGGTGCCTTCCTTTTCATCTTCTTCCACAATCCCCTGTTGAATCAAACACCTTAAGCCATGGCTATTAACATCACATCCCTAAACACTAAAGGTCTCAATTCACCCTTCAAACAGCAACTTTTTTGGAAAGAAGCCTTAAGCAGTAAAGCCGATATTATTTGGGCCCAGGGGACCCATTTTGCAGCCTCTAAACCGCCCACTTGTACTCACAAGCGATTCCCACACTGCTTTATGTCTAACTCCCCTAAGAAAAAAGCAGGAGTATTAATTGCCATACACGCCACAGTGGCCTTTAAATTGCTACACTCCTAGATCAATATCCAAGGTAGATATATTATCTTGCATGCCACCTTTAACAATCCATTACTAACCCTAGTAAATCTTTACACCCCCAACACCTGCCAAGCACAGTTTTATCAGAGAATTGCAGAAAAATTAGCGCTTTTCAGACAGCATCCCCTTATCATCTGTGGGGATTTTACGAAGTTGTTGATGCGGCCTTGGACTCTACCAACCCCTCTAGGAAACAGTCCACAGCCTTATCCAACTTTTTATCAACAGAGGATCTTTATGATGTATGGCGTTGCCTTCATGACATTGAAAAGGACTTCACCTTCTATTCTCACTCTCATAACGCCTATTCGAGGATCAATATGTTTCTGGTAGATAAAATTACTCTACAATCCATTCAGGAGGCAAAAATTGGCAACATTACATGGTCTGACCATGCCCCAATCTCAATCACAGTGTTTCCCACCGACTATACGACAATGGGCAAACGGTGGAAACTTAATACCTCCTTGCTGGACCATCCCAAATACCAGAAGCATATTGAATTCGCTATTGCAGATTTCTTTCAACTTAATGCAAATTCTGTGACGAGTCCTTTTACTTGTTGGAATGCTCATAAGGCAGTAATAAGAGGGCTCCTTATAAAATTTGGAGCCCAGGAGAAGAAATACTGTAATGCTACTACCTTCAAACTCTAAACTTAAATTAATACTCTTGAAAAAGCCCATAAAGCTTATCCAAACTCAACGTTTGGGGAAGATCTCAAGAAACTAAGAAGGACGCTGAGTGAACACCTACACTCAAACTTCGACCTAGCCCTTAAAAAATTACGATTAACTTTTTACGCCAACCACAATAAACCAGGGGCTTGCCTTGAGAAACAATTAAAAAAGCATTTAGTACATACGAAAATTCCCTATCTGCTCTACCACACCAAAACTCGCCTCCACAAACCTAAAGATATAGCTGACTGATTCGGCCAATTCTACGCCCAACTGTTCAATTTAGCTGAGCTGGGTGAAACTGCAGCTCTCACTCCACACGACATTTCATGTTTTTTAGAAAACCTGACTCTACCATCCCTCTCCAGTGAACAATTACAAATCATCTCTGCTCCTTTTACCGAAATTGAAATCAAAAAAGCAATCTTCTCTTTACCATTACATAAAGCTCCAGGGCCAGACGGCTTTAGTGACAAATATTATAAGCAATTCCAACACGTACTTAGCCCATATCTGCTCCCAGCGTTTAATCATACGCTACAAACGGGTGCGATCCCTGAAGAGTCACTGGCAGCAACAATAACCACCATCCCTAAGCCTGGCAAACCAAATGAAGAACCGGCCAATTATTGGCCGATCTCACTATTAAATACTGACACTAAGCTTTATGCCAAGCTCCTAGCAGCCCGCCTATCCTCTGTGATTTCCCAACTTGTTCATCCAGATCAAGTGGGTTTTATGAGTAGAAGACAAGCTCCAGATGGCACGAGGCGATATATTAACCTGCTCCAATGGGTGGAGCGCAGTCGAACGCCTTCTCTGTTCATATCACTTGATGCGGAGAAGGCGTTTGATAGAGTTGACTGGAGCTTCCTAAAATCGGTACTTCTAAAATTCGGCATTTCAGGCCCTCTACTAGGAGCCATTATGGCCCTCTATTCTGCCCCAAACGCCAGATTAATTAATTCGGGAATTTTCTCTGAGTCCTTTGAAATTCCTAATGGGACACGACAAGGCTGCCCCTATCTCCATTAATCTTCTCCCTGGTCATGGAACCCTTAACGATAGCCATACGCTCCAATAATTCTATCCAAGGCATAAATATCGCCACTGACGAACACAAAATCGGACTCTGCGGACGATGTAATCATCTCCATCACAGAACCCCAGCTCTCGCTGCCACACCTTCATCAGACCCTAGACCTTTTCAGTAAGGCATCCCTATACAAAATAAACTACTCTAAATGAGCCATGATTGGTGCCAATCTGAGCAACCAATTCAAAAGTAGCATTGCCAAACTTACAACCTTCTCCTGGGCTCCTAACTCAACACTGCCATATCTTGGGATGCTCACACATAATTTTGCTCAGTTATTGGACAAATTGCACAAGGTAACGCTAAATCTGAAAAATGTGCAAGCGTTATGGGCAGGACGTATAGCACTATCTAAAATGTATTTGTTACCGCATATACTCTATTACTTTCGAACTCTATCTTTACCCTTCTTACGTTCTCAACTCGATAAATTGCAGGCACTAATGTCATCCTTTATCTGGAACAATAAACATCCGAGGATTAAAAATTCTACGCTATGTTCGCCAACGTCTATGGGAGGCATGGGCGCACCTAACATCAAAGCTTACTACAAAGCCACTATACTTGATCAAGCAAAAAGTTGGTGGGCGCCGACCACGCAATTTCCATGGCTACAAATTGAGAAAGCAGAACTATCCACGGAACCTAAGCAAACTCTATCTGCACTACTGCTACTACAGCGACAGCAACACAATTACTTATATACTGTCAACGCCACAACCAGGACATGGCACTCGCTCCTGCAATTTTTGAATGGAATATCTCATGAAGTCCTCAAAGATCTACCCCTGTTAGCATTACAATCATTTATGCCGGACATTACCCTTACCAACTGGTCTCAAGCTGGCATGACCTCATTAGCTCACCTCTATGATAAAACTGTGTTTCTTTCCTTTCAGCATATTTTAGATTCCACTCCTTCCTCTCTAAAGTGACATGCTCCAGTAACCCTCTCATAGAGCAGGTCCTACGCATTTATCTCCATACTGCGTCCACAAAGAAGGGCATATCCTACTTCTACCATTTGCTGACTACCATTCCCACTGACAAAAAAACGGACAATATCCTCAAATGGGGAAAACCAGCTCCACCGCACGTATTCCCTACATCAATGGCTCCGTACTCTACAATCACCTCTGAAATTCTCCAAATGTCTTACCCATTGGGAAGGCGTACAAAAAATATTTCATAACTGGTATCTTACCCCAGCGAAACTCACCAATATCTACTCAACAACCTTGGCCCATTGCTGGAGAACATGCGGTATAAAAGGAACAACTCTGCACATCTGGTGGTCCTGTCCCAAACTGGCCCCATTATGGCATGATATCACCAAGTTTCTAATGGATCTGTTAATCCAGCCTGCAACCCTCTCACCCCAACTCATATTGTTTGGGCTAGACATAGACTCCTGGCCATTCGCTACCCATGCCCTTTTAACCCACGTACTCAGCGCCATCAGACTATCTATAGCCAGGAAATGGAAATCGGCAGATCCCCCATATAGAAGACATACTTTCCTCTTTAAACAAGCAATGCCTCATGGAATTCATGTACGCCAAGGCACACCTGCTAGTACCGCTCTTTCAAAGGAGATGGACCCTTTGGTTACGTCACCCTCAGTGTACATTGCAACTTTAACCAGAGACTTCAACAGAGCGACTTTGCTCGGCCATATGGTTTGTTCTTGACCAATCTCCATCACTTGATAGTAACTAGATACATTTTTTTTTTCTTCTCTCTCTCACCTGTTGCCCTGCATGGACAGAGGGTGTTCCCCCTGCCCCCAGGGGCAACACGCTCTGTCTTTTTAGTTCTCTCCCCCTAAGCTTAACATGACTACATCACCCCTTTGATGTCACCTTGCAACTTACCTTACAGTTGTATTGAAATGAATACGTACAGTAATGTCTGCTACCTTTGTCTGTATATGTACAAACAGTGAATTCTATTTCTTGTATATGCTTTTCCTCCTTTTCCTTATTTAATAAATAAAAGCCTAAGTTAAAAAAAAGGAGGGGGGAAAGGGGGCACCCCTGCCTGGTCCCCTTATGTAACTGGAATTCTTCACTTAGTTCCTCGGCTACCACGATGTGGGCTGAGGGGGAGGCATACATTTGTTTGATAAGATGTACTATTGGACCTGAAAAGCAGAACTTGTGCAGGACCATAAATAGCAAATCAACATTTACATTATCAAAAGCCTTTTCAGCATCAAGAGTGATGATGGCTGTGTCCCTGGCCGAATGGTTAGTCGCATAGTCCATAGCCATCATCACCTTGCGTATGTTTAGGGTCGCCGTTCGCCCCTTAACAAACCCTGACTGGGCCAGATGAATTAAGAGGGGGAGTAAGTCCGCCAGCCTATTTGCCACTATTTTGGAAAGAATTTTGGAATCCAGGTTCAGAAGATATATAGGTCTATATGAACCCGGGTTCAAGGGATCTTTTCCCTTTTTTCTAAAAGTTTTATAATTGCCCGGTGTCCAGATTTCAGGTATGAGCCTCCAGACCAAATATCATTATACACCTTTTGGAGTGAGGGACTAATGCAGTCATTCATGAGTTTATAGAAGCCACCCGTGTAGCCGTCTGGACCCGGGGCCTTGCTTTAGGGAGGAGATTTATAACCTGTGCAACTTCTTCGTGGGAGATAGTGGCATTTAGGGATATCAACTGGTCTGCTGACACTTTTGGCAGGTTGACCGAAGATAGGAAGCTTTAGCGTCAAAGTTTATGGATTCTTATGCATAGAGGGAGGAGTAGAAGTCGAGCATTACTTTTGTGACGTCTTTTGCTCGTGTGTGAGTGTGACCCTGGGGATCCCGAAGGACCGTTTTACGGGTAGGTCGGTAGGGGCCTGAGCAGAGCCTAGAGAGCAATTTCCCAGACTTATTGCCATGTTTGAAAAGATTGGCTTCTAAGTGTGAGTGATATAGGAGATCAAGGGAGTTTGCCCACAAATCTTAAGCGCGTTTGGCTTCTTGCCAGGCATCCATCATAGGCTTAGTGTCCGAGGCCAACAGTGCCTCCTGAGCTGATTTAAGTTTGCTGCTAGCTTCAACGTATTTGCACAAAGCCTGTTTTTTATAAAAGGCCGCGTAGGAAATAATTTGTCCTCTGAGAACAGCTTTTCCTGCTTCCCAAAAGAGGGAAGGATTATCTAGGTGTGCTGTATTATTACACACATAGTCTTCCCAAGTTTTCTGGAGAGTAATACGAAAATCGTTGTTCTTGGAGAGGTAACCTGGGAATCGCCACTTGCGGCTTTTGGAATGTGGAATGCTATCCGCCAGATCCATTGTCACTGGAGCATGGTCTGAGATGACTATTTCTTTAATCTCAGAGTCTCTGATTTGTGAGTTTAATTGCCCTGAGCTAAAGAAATAGTCGAGTTTCGTGAATATTTTATGCGGGGGGGAATAAAAAGTGTACTCCCTATCTACCGGATGTCTAAGTTTCCACACATCCGTGAGGTCTAGTGCTCTCATAGGGTCTGCCAGTAGGGTGGGGTGGGTAGGGGAGTGTAAGCTATATCGTCCATGCCTGGGGACAGATCTATCTTGAGATTCACTCATGATTGAGTTGAAATCTCCAATTATGCATGGCATGGAAGGGTGTTTCAGAGCGTGCAGCATGAGTTCAGAGAAGAATTGTTGTCCCGGGTTATTAGGGGCATAGATATTCGAAATTCGAATTTCCTTTTCTCTCCATTTTAGTTGGACCGATAGCATCCGGCCCTGGGAGTCTGAATCTGTCGATATTACCTGACCGGGGAAATGTTTAAGGATTAATATGATTACCCCTGCCTTGCGGCTGGTGCCTTCCGAACCCAGGACCTCCCCCACCCACATTTTACTCATCCTAGAGTAGTTTTGGGAGGTTAAATGGGTTTCCTGTAAAAGGGTGATATCCGCCTTCAAGCATTGGAGGTGCCTTAGAACTTTTGTGCGTTTGTTTGGGGTCCCAAGCCCTTTAACATTCCATGTCACTATCCTCATGTGATGCTAGAGTGAAAGTGGTGTATAAATGCGAGGGTACCTGTGGGAAAATGAGTTGAGCCGGGGTCGGCAGGAGAGGTCTCAGTAGAAATCAACCTGGTGCGGTCTGGGTGAGTGGTCGATGCGGGATCGCGAGCTGTCAAGGAGCGGTCATACAGCCTGAGGAGAGAAGCGTGGGTGAAGTGTAACATAACTTATGGAAAACAGATAATTGACTCCACTTTTTTCCACATGGCATGCCTGCTCGTGGGTCGACTCCCCAAAAGCAATTCCCTAATTGAGAGGAGGCAATAGATTGCCTTACACATGACCGTTATGGTTGAAACCCAGCCCATCCATAAATCGGATTAGGAAAGGGAACAGATGTTGCAGAATGGGCTAAAACGGTTTGTTGGGTGTGTTCCATGGAGGCATCCCTGTGGAAAAAAGTTATGAAGTGGAGCAGCTGAGGTGGGCAAGCTGAACGGCTCGTTGAATTCTTCGTGGAGTACAAAGCAACCCAAGGAGTCATAGCTGGCAGGATGCTCAGGTAATGTAAGAACAGAACATAAACAGTGAATAACAAATTAAAGTAGACATTAACAGGGCAATAGTGTTGGTCGTAGAGTAGTCCTGAATCCTGCGATACCAACAATGACTAGGGTCGCCCAGAGGGGGAGATAAAAATGCTAGCCTTGTGTCCTAGACTTTCTTTTAGGCACTTAAAATGGCCAAGCCCTTAGAGGGGGGAATCAATCCATAGGGGTAACATCGTTGGTAATCCTTGCATGCTTGAAACTCTTTGGTGAGTCATTTCTAGGACTTCTCTGGGTCAAGGAGCGAGGAGCCTGTGAGTCCCTTACTAGCGCTGCAGCATAGGAACTCGGCTTCGGCGGGGCTATGGAATGTCAGTTGATCACCGTTGGGCGATTTCACTCATAGGACCGCTGGAAAGGCAAGGGTAAATTTTACTTGCTGTTGGAACAGCGCCGTGCAAACAGATTGAAATGCCTTACGTTGTTTTCAACTTCGGCAGAATAGTCTGCAAAGATCAAAATGCGAATGCCATCAATAGTAAGGGATTAGTGTTGAGCGAACCCGGACTGTAACGTTCAGGTCCGTACCAAACTTTCGGGTGTCCGGGACCCGAACACGGACATTTCAAAAAACGTTTGGGTTCGGGTTCTGGGTTCTGGTAGTTGATCACACATGTTGAATAGCTGAAGGGCAGCCAATCAACAAGTGTTTCACTGGTTTGCCCTTAGAAGCCATCACAGCCATGCCTACTAATGGCATGGCTGTGATTGGCCAGTGCATCATCTGACCCAGCCTCTTTATAAGCTGGAGTCACAGTGCTGCATGTCACATGCTCTTGGGTTAGTGTAGGGAGAGGATGCTGCCGGCGTTTTTGTGAGGGAGAGATAGCAGACATTTTAACATCTGATCCTGCATCCTGAGATTACTACTGCTGTTGCTCTGAGGGACAGATTGCAGAAATTTGAGATTTCACATACTGCTGCTTTGAGTGAAAGATTGCAGATTGCAGATCAAACTCTGCATAACACAACGATCGCTACGATCTTGCACAACGTCAGATTGTTGGAGTAATTTGAGATTTCACATACTGCTGCTTTGAGAGACAGATTGCAGATCAAACCCTGCCTAACACAACGATCATTACGATCGTACACAATGATCAGATTGTGGGATCATACACAACGATCAGATTGTGGGAGTAATTTGAGATTTCCCATACTGCTGCTTTAAACGATCTGACTGCACTAGGTAGAGGCTTCTGCTTCGAGGGACAGATTATTGTTCAAAAATCATTGCCTACTCCTATAGGGCCAGCTGTTGCTGTAAGTGACACATTATTGTTCAAAAATCATCTCCTAGTTCTAAAGGGAGAGTTTCCAGCTGTTGCTTAGAGGAACAGATTGTTGTTCAAAAATCATTGCCTACTCCTATAGGGCCAGGTTACAGCCGTTGCTGTAAGTGACACATTATTGTTCAAAAATCATCTCCTAGTTCTAAAGGGAGAGCTTCCAGCTGTTGCTGTAAGTGACACATTATTGTTCAAAAATCATCTCCTAGTTCTAAAGGGAGAGTTTCCAGCTGTTGATTAAAGGGACAGATTAGTGTTCAAAAATCAGCATTTCAAAGTTCCTGGCCTTTGAAATGTTATCATTCCGTCTAGTGGACACGGACAGTTTCAAAAACCTGATGGCGGTGGCTGTCCCACAGTATGTGGTTCCAAGCCGCCACTACTTTTCCACGCACAAACAAGTCAGGGACAAGATCAAGTATGCACTGCGCAACGCCATCTGTGGCAAGGTCCACATAACCACTGATACATGGACCAGTAAGCATGGGCAGGGAAGCTATATCTCGCTAACTGCACACTGGGCAAATGTAGTGGCGGGTGGGCCTGAGCCGGCTAGCCATTTGGCGCATGTCCTTCCACCACCGAGGATTGCAGGGCATTTCTCTTTGCCTCCTGTTGCCTCCTCCTCCTCTACCATCTCCTCATCCGGTCAGCGTAACACCTTCACCACCAACATCAGCACATCCAGGGGGAAACGACAGCAGGCTGTTTTAAAACTGATATGTTTGGGGGATAAACCCCACACTGCACAGGAGCTGTGGACGGGCATTGAACAACAGACCAATGAGTGGTTATTGCCACTGAGCCTGAAATCTTGACGCATATCCCTTGCCTGGCACATGTGCTGAATTTGGTGGTACAGAATTTTTTAAAAAACTACCCGGATATGTCAGAGCTGCTGTATAAAGTGTGGGCCATCTGTGCGCACTTTCGGCGTTCTCACCCTGCTGCTGCACGCCTGTCTGCGCTGCAGCGGAACTTCGGCCTTCCCGCTCACCGCCTCATATGCAACGTGACCAAAAGGTGGAACTCCACCTTGCACATGCTGGAGAAACTGTGCGAGCAGCAGCAGGCAATAGTGGAGTTTCGGAAGATGCAGAAAGAAATGACAAAAAATGGTGTGGTGGCCAGTCAAAGAGATCTCCGTGCAGTTGTTAGTGGGTCCCACTCACTCGGCTAACAACCGCATGGAGATCTCTTTGACTGGCCACCGCACGGTGGCATAGGAACGCTCGTCTGACTTCACCTCAGCGTAAGTCACAGAGGCACTTTGGTGCTTTATTTGTTTTACATATATTCACTGTACCTTCTCTATTTCTCTTATATGATCGCGGACCGCGGTAAGGAAATAGACGGTTGGGCTTGGCACAGCAATACAGCTTGTATTTGGATCACCAGCAATTCTACAACAGGTGGTCTCCTTTATTTCATTGCATCTCATTTCACTGATTTCAGGCAGCGCCAGTTGTCTCCATTGCTTCAATTCAATAGTGGAATTTCAGCTGCAGCACGCACGAGTCAGTTGCTCTGCGGAACAGCAACACTTCACCACCAACGAGTGGGCCTCCATGCGAGTCCTGTGTACCGTGTTGCGGTGTTTTGAGTACTCCACCAACATGGCCAGGGCCGATGACGCTGTTCTCAGCGTTACTATCCCACTTCTATGTCTCCTTGAAAAAACACTTCGGGCCATGATGGAAGAGGATGTGGCACAGGAGGATGAGGAGGAGGAAGAGGGGTCATTTCCACGGTTATCAGGACAGTCATTCGCAAGTGGATCGGAGGGTGGGTTCCTACACCAGCATAGGCCAGGTCAAAAATATTCAAGCCAGGGCACAGTTCTGGAGGACAAGGAGGACGAGGAAGATGAGGAGGAGGAATCGCAGCCGGGTGGTACCCAACGCAGCTCGTGGGCATCACTGGAGCATGGCTGGGGGGATACAGAGGACACAGATGATATACCTCCCACAGAGGACAGCTTGTCTTTGCCTCTGGGCAGCCTGGCACACATGGCCGACTACATGCTGCAGTGCCTGAGCAAAGACAGCCGAGTTGCCCACATTGTAACTTCTTCTGATTACTGCGTGGCCACCCTGCTGGATCCCCGTTACAAGGACAACGTGCTGTCCTTAATTCCCTCACTGGAGCATGAGAGGAAGATGTGCAACTACAAGCGCACACTGGTAGAGGCGCTGCTAGGGGCTTTCCCAAATGACACTGGGGGCTCAGCGGAAGCACAAGGTGAAGGCAGAGGAGGAAGAGGCCACCAACGCAGCTCTGCCCCCGCCAGCACCTCAGAAGGCAGGGTTAGCATGGCCGAAATGTGGCAAAACTTTTTCAGCAGCCCGCCACAACAAACAGCACCACCAGCCGATAGACAACGTCTTAGCAGGAGGCAGAATTTCAGCAACATGGTGCAAGAGTATGTGTGCACACGCCTACACGTAATGACTGATGCGTCTGCCCCATTCAACTTCTGGGTCTCCAAATTGGCCACATGGCCTGAGCTTGCCGTTTATGCCTTGGAGGTGCTGGCCTGCCCTGCAGCCAGTGTATTGTCACTATTACGGGGGACGGTACGATTTGTGTGCAAGTCTGTTATGTGACCGACGTCCCGTCCGGTCGTGGAGGTTCCGTATTTGCCGTTCG
>BLSH010024038.1:4385865-4402446 GCA_018402905.1 Glandirana rugosa
GCTTGCCGTTTATGCCTTGGAGGTGCTGGCCTGCCCTGCAGCCAGTGTATTGTCTGAACGTGTGTTTAGCATGGCAGGGGGCATTATCACAGACAAGCACAGCGGTTTGTCCACAGTTAACGTGGACAAGCTAACCTTTATTAAAATGAACCAGGCATGGATCCCACAAGACTTGTCTGTACCTTGTGCAGAATAAACATTTAGACCGGACTCACACAGCCATTCGTATACTTGTTTTTTTTGAATAGGCCTCAATATTTTGGGGGCTACCCCAATTATAATAAAACAAAAAAAATACAGTGTTGGCTACCTCCTCCTCGACCACCGCCACTTCCACCTACACTGCCATGGTCACGGCCTAGTCAACCTCTAGGCTCCTACTCCACATCCACCCCCCCTTCCCATTTTTTTATTTGATTTTAATTTATTTTCCCTATTACCATTTTTTTGTAGGGCACTTGCCCTACTCTTACCCCCATTTTACTTCCTTTTGCAGCCCTCTAGCACTTGCCAAGACTTTGTTACAGCCATGAAATTGGTGGTCCGGGATAAAGTTCATGCAACATTCGGTGCCAAACCCAGACTTTTTTTCCAAAGTTCGTTCGGACCCTCCGAACCCGAACGTCCAGGTGTTCGCTCTACTCTATAAGGGATCTTTGCTGCCTGAACTTCTGGAGGATAGTTCAGGTACTTGGCAATGATCGGGTGCGGAGAGCGACAATCGTTCGTTGCTTGTCCCAAGCGATGCGCTCGTTCCACTTGACAAGACCCTGGAAGTCCCAAGGCCTCCGAGATTTTTATGCCACAGAGGGTAGTTAGAGCCTGGGCCTAGAGGGTTTCTGGGACCCCTATGAATCGCAGGTTACTCCTGTGGGATCTATTTTCTAGATCCTGAAGTTTGTCCACTATGGCTTTGAGTTGTTGATCTTTATTATGATCTGATTTTTGAGTATATGTGAGTTCCTCCTCTAGGTGAGATATCCTCTCCTCAGCCTCCGTAAGCCTGTTAGCCTGATCCGCTATTTCTTTGTGCAGCGCGGTCATACCTGCTTGCACTGCCCTTTCCATGGAAGAAGCTATAGTGGGGGCTAGCAGGGCGGCTACTGTGTGAGCTATCCTTTCTGTGTCCGGGTGGCCATCTGGGCCCAATGTGTGTGCGGTGTCCTGGTGCTTACCTCCATCTCTGAGGTGTGCGCCATGGCAGGCTGTGCGGCCTGCTCGCCGGAGTCCGCCGAGCGGTGCAAGGACCCGGCTTTGTTGCCGTTCCTGTCCAAGAAACGTTCCATCTGCTCCCTGAGTAGTTGAAGTGAGTGCCGGGGATGCCTCTGGTCGCTTAGGCAGGATTTTATATGCCGGTTTGTTGGGTTTCTGCGGGAGCCGAGGTGGAGAGTGGCTATTCCATCTGGCGCAGGAACCGGAAGTCCTCTATGAACTTTGTGCAGAGACTCTCATACAATGACAACATTTTCCTGACCGATAATATGGCAAAAAATCACACATATCCCATGGGAAAGAAAGGGAGGGATCAGGGTGGTAGGGTGAGGGGGAGGGTAAGGTAGGGGAAGCAATGAACTTGAAGACTTGCATGTGATCTTTGGGAATTTATAAGCTATTTCTTACTTACTTCATTTTTTTGTAACCATGTGGACCAGGGTGCCCATATTTTGTTCACCTTTTTATATGTATGATTAATGATTGATAACATTTTTTCGTATTGATGATGGGTGTGTATTGATGTCACTGTCATCTTAAATGACAGAGGATCTGGGTTTTTCCAGTTTCTGGTGATATTATGCTGTGCTGCTAAAAGTATGTGGGAGGTGATTAGTCTAAGGTGTGGGGGGATGTCATCTATGTTCAGATTTAGCAGTGCTAGTTCGGGTGAGGGGAGTATGCTCGTCCCTGTGACCTGAGCCAACAGAGAGAAAACCTCCTTCCAGTAATTTGCCAGATTTGGGCACTCCCATAAGATATGCATAAGGGATCCTAGGCTCCCACATTGTCTCCAACATAGTGGAGATTTTAGTTTATCAAATTTAGCCACCTTACTAGGGATACTGTATCTCCTTTGGAATATGTTTTGGGCAGTTTCCCACAATGCTGTGCATCTAGTGGCTGCATATGAGTATTTTATCGCCTTTACCCACTTGTCTGTAGTAATAGGTTTGCCTAAGTCACGTCCCCATTGAGTGTAGGATAGAGATTGGTCAAAGTAAAGCTTTTCCTGGAGCGTGTTGTAGAAAAGGGAAATCCCTTTTTTACCTACAGAATCTTGTGTAAGGAAATGTTGTACTTTAATCTGTATTTTGGCTCTAAGTTGGGGATTGTTTTTCAAACAGTGTGCTATTTGCAGGTAAGTAAATTGCGAGTTTTCCTTTAGGTTTATTTCCGCCTTAAGAGTTAAGAATATTTTTATCTTCTCATTGGTAAATATTTTATGTATGTAAATATGGCTTTTGTCCTGACTGGTTTGGGAAAAGCAGGGAGGGAACAAGTTCTTTGAGAGCGCCTAATTTGAGATTAAGTTCTGTCATCGGGGTGTCCTTCCACGTAATGTTTATTAGTTTGTGCCAGGCTTTGACTGTAGCTATCATTGTTAGTGGGAGAGTCTTATGTAAATTGGTTTTAGGGTGGGTGATGCATAGCCAGTTTTGCAGATTTTGATTTGGAGTATTTTGTACTTCTATGTCCCCCCATCTCGTTTCAGGTTTGTGGAGGAACCACTCTCTTGCTTGGGATAATATGCTGGCCCAGTAGTAGTCAGTTATGTCGACTAGACCAGAACCTCTGGCTTATTTGCGTTTAATTAGCCTATAGTTGGCAATTCTATTTTTCTTTCCTGCCCAAATGTATTTATGAAGGGATGCTTGCAGTGATGCCAGGTAGCTTTTGGGAATCGGTATGGGGAGAGTGCGGAACATGTATGGTAGTTGGGGAAGGACGGTCATTTTGAACCCAGCTAGCCTGCCTAGCCAGGAGAAATCATGTTTGCTCAACCCGCCCAGTGCCTGATTGAATTTTTCTTTATACTTTGCATAGTTTTCCTTGAATAGGGTGGAGGGGTTTTTAGTAAGTGTTATGCCAAGGTATTCCACTCCTTCATCGGCCCATTGAAAGGGAAATTGTAGGCTAATCATGTTTCTAGTTATGGCATCCAGCCCAAGATCTAGTAGATGAGATTTGGATGCATTGGCTTTGTAATAGGAGATATTTCCATATTTTTGTAACAATTTATATACCGCAGGTATGGATATCAGGGGGTTAGATAGTATCAAGATAATATCGTCCGCGAAAAAGCTTATTTTATGCATGTATTTACCTACCCCTATTCCTGCTATTTGGGTTGTTTTTCTTATAAGCTCTGCTAGAGGTTCTATGGACAGATTAAATATCAGTGGGGAGAGAGGGCACCCCTGGCGAGTGCCATTCATAATTGAAAATGGAAGGGATAGCATTTCTCCCATGTAAACTTTGGCCGAGGGTGTGGAGTATAGTGCCACTATGGTGCATAGAATCGTGCCTTTAAATCTGAATTTCAGCAGCACTACTTTCATATAACCCCAATGCACCCTATCAAACGCCTTCTCTGCATGCAAAGTTAGAAGCAGAGAAGGTGTTCCTTTAGCTCTAGCTTCATGAATCGGATTTAGTAGTCTCCTAGTGGCATCTGATGATTGCCTTCCCTTCACAAACCCGGTTTGATCTTTGTTGATTAGTCCTGGTAGTAGGTTGGCTATTCTTTGGGCGATCATTTTGGCATAGATTTTGAGGTCTACATTTAACAGAGAGATGGGCAGGAAATTTTGTAGCGCATAAGGGGTTTTACCTGGTTGCTGAAAGCATTTCATAGGGAAATGTGGAGGTGGAGGCAGCCTTATTAAAGACATCACAGAGATATGGGCTTAGGACGTGCTGGAATTTTTTATAGTAATCTCCCGATAAACCGTCTGGGCCTGGAGCCTTATTGGAGGTCAGGGTGTGGATCGCTTGTTCTATTTCTTTTATGGAGAAGGGGGAATTTAGGGCTTCCAACTGATCTGGGTTAATTGATGGCGGAGCTCAATTTTAGATAGGAATTGGGTAATAGCATCTTGGGTTGGTTGGGGGGTCTCATTATCATCTTTAATATTGTATAGGGAGCTGTAGCAAGCACTAAATGCGTTTTCTATTTCCTGAGAGTCTATTATTTTTTGTTTCGTAGTGGGGTGAATTGGGTATGGGATGTGGCTTTTGACTCTTTGCCCTTTGAGTTTGTTTGCCATGAGTTTCCCTGCTTTATTAGACGTCATGTACACAGTAGCTCTCAGTTTGCGATAGTATTTTTCATGCATTTCTAACAGTATATTTCTCAGTTCCTGTCGTTTAGTCAGGAGCTGAGAATTGATGTCTTGAGACGGGTGAGTTTTGTTAGGGAATCTAGTTGAAAGATTTCCCTCATGATATCCTCTATAGTCCTGAGTCCTCCTCCTATTGGCCCTTGCATTTTGTTGTATCAGTATGCCCCTAACGTGGGCCTTATGTGCCAACCATAATATTGCCGGAGAGGGATCTGATCCTTCATTTAATCTAAAAAACTCTGTTAACTGATCACGAATATAGTCTGAATACGGGCGGGGGGTTGCATGATGTGTGAGTTAGCTCTCCACAGCCTGGACGCGACTTGGGGGGGCGTTGAGTAAAATTTTTATTCGCACAGGGGCATGGTCTGACCATATTATTGGATCTATGTCTGCTGAAGGGATTTTCTGCAAGGACCACTTATCCACTAGGAAATAGTCGATCCTTGAGTAGGAATTATGAGGGGAGGAATATAACGTGTAGTCGCATTTCGAGGTGTGGAGGCATCTCCACACATCATGCGAATCTTGGTTCTTTATAAAGTTTAACATTGGGGAAACTATTCTGGAGGTAGTGTTTGTTGTGTCTGCGGCTTGATCGGGTACAATATTGAAGTCTCCACAGATGATCAAAGCACCCTTCTTAATTCTAGTCGCTCTCTTCATCAATCGGTTCAAAAAGTGAATCTGGTGTGTGTTAGGTGCATATAGGCACACTATTGTGCAGATAGATGAGTTTATAGTACACCGTAATATTAAATATCTGCCTTTTGGATCTGTTATTTTGTCCTGCAGACAAAGTGAGACATTTTTGTGAAATGCAACCATCACTCCTCTTTTTTTGGAGTCTTGGTTTGATGCCCAGTGGATATGAGGGTAGTTTTTATTGCGGCATAAGTGAGTATCTTTGTCCAAAAGGTGAGTTTCCTGCATGCATAATATATCACTGTGTGTCTGGATGGCTGTTCTCCAGAGGGAGCTCCTCTTAGCGGGATGGTTAAGCCCTTTCACATTTATGGAGAGAACATTAATAGCCATGTTGGTTGGTGTAGGATAGTGCGAGAGGGACTTACATATCCCTGGAGGGGAAGCTCCGACGTCTCTAAGGATGTTGTTGCATCCTGGTTCAGGTTGTTTGTAGGTGTCGGCGCTTTGTGGTGATTTTGCGTTGCTTGATCAGTCTTGAAAGAAATCCCATTGATCACATGCATAGGGGGTAACATATCAAAGAAAAAGAAAAAGTTAACGTAACAGCAATCAACAGTAACAAAACTCTGCAGCTTGTAGGGTGCGACCTAGCTGCTAATTGTGTAGAAGGGGGAAATAGTTCACTTACTGAAGGGACACGGTGTGAATGGTGCCCAGAGAGCCTTAAATCCCACGGTAGTGTTATATATTAGGGTTTCATTTGTTTCTATTTCTGGCTCTGTTCCCGGGACTTGAAGAGCTCCACTGCGGGGGCACACATTTGAGTTTGGCCCCAGATTCTGATTGGGATATTGTTTCCGGGATTATACCCCAGGTTTTCAAGAAAGAAAGGCCTTTCTCTAGAGACGAGATTCGATGGGATTCTCCGTTGTGTTCGATGCTCAACTTTGACGGGTGCTTCCACTTGTAGTGTATATTATTGTTCCGGAGAGATTTAGTAATGGTGTTGAGCTGCCTGCGTTGATCTAATGTAAATTTAGACAGATCCGCAAATATTTGAATATTCCCATATGGATCAGGGAGTCCCCCAAGTGTGCGGGCTTTTTGTAATATCTGCTCTTTCGTGGGGTAGAAATGGACCCACATGAGGACATCCCTCAGAGTGTCAGTGGGTAGGAAGGAGGGTTTCGGTAGTCTGTGGATACGGTCTATAATTAGTTGAATTGGGGTAAGTTCTGGTATCAGAGTTGCAAATAAGTCCACGGCAAATTTGGATAGGTCATGTTGGGCGACAGTTTCGAGGACCCCCCTTAACTTGACATTGTTTCTTCTCAAGTGGTCCTCGAGATCCGCTAATTTGGCCCTTATCCACTGCCTGTCTTCCTTCCCCTCATCTTGTTGATCAATGATGTCATTGACTGTAGTCGCTATATCAGTAATAGCTTGTTCTACTTGATTGACCCTTTCCTCCAATGAGGATATTTCTTTGGTGAATTTGTGAGCTATGACATTAAACTCCTCATGGAGGGAGCGGTGCAGTGTTAGTAGCATCTCCTTCATTTGTGTATCCAGCACAGGCTGGTTAGTGGTAGGAAAGTTTGCTATAGGGGATGTGTGTGTCCCGTGTTGCTCGGACAGCGATGTGGATGCACTCACCCCTTGTGCCGAATCTTCTGCGTCCAGTCGCATCCTTGCCTTTGCAGGACTGGAGCATGGAGGGCTGGAAGGGAGAGGAGCGACCTGTGGAGAGATTTCCTCCTCCTCGTCCGGCAGCTCCGAGTAGTGGTTGGAGTGTGTGGAGCGTCTCGGCCTGCTGGCGGCATCTTGGCAGCCCTCAGGCCAGTGGAAGTACGCCATCAATTTTTTAGGCTTACTGTCCCCCTGTCTCTTTCTGGACATGGCGTTGCGCTCCCTGGTCTTCCCGGTGACAAGGAGAATCGGAGTGGTGATTATCTGTGCAGCCGTGGCACTGGGAATAGTCGCTTTCCTCTCTCTGGGCCCCGGAGCTCCTAACTTACGCTGACATCAGACGCGCGTGCCAGCCACGCCCCCGTTACAATATATTTTTATTGAATGTCTTTTTTGCAATCAAAATGAAAAGCTATGCATAAACTTCATATATACATGAGTATATATTTTGACATACTAAAAGTACAGACATGAGGGCATCAAATTACCACAAGTAATTCTATTATTTATAACTCCAATTGCCACTACAGTAATGAGCATTCCTTTCAGAAGGGGCTTCTTGTATTCTAGATATGTTCAGGTGTTTTGCAACATTTGAGGTAAAGTACCCCATCAAAATTGTAGGAGGCCCTTTCCAAGGGATAACTACTGCCAAGGCAAGAAAAATGTGTGCAATTGTGACGGAATCCAGACACCCTGACTGGGTATCTCAACCAAGAAGCTGCTTCCCGAGCTCTGGAACACCAGATCAGTGTATCTGGCTATAGTAACCCCAAGAACTAGGCAACATTAGTTTTGGAGTAAACCAGAATAAGAACTGCTTTATTTGAAAAATACACTGAATTTATACCGAAAACCATCAGATAAGGGCTGCTCCCATTATCTCAGACAATGGTCACCTTAGACAGTAGAGCTAATCCTGTTATCATGGACAATGACCACCAATGACAGCCCAGCTCCCCATAGGAATACCTTATGCATAAGAAGCCAAAAGCAATTAGTGACCAGCTATGTCTGGATAAGTTAAGAACACTAAACTTATTCTCTCTGGAGAAGAGACACCTGAGAGGGGATATGATTTCAATGTACAAATACCTTACTGGTGTCCCCACAATAGGAATAAAACTTTTCCGTGCAAGGGAATATAAAAAGACACGCAGTCATTAACTAAAATTAGAAGAAACGTGGTTTACCCTTAAACTGCGTAGATGATTCTTTATGGTAAGAGCAGTGAGGATGTGGAATTCTCTTTCACAAGCAGTGGTTTCAGCAGGGAGCATAGATAATTAAAAAAAAAAAAAATAGATAGGCACCTAAACGACCACAACATACAGGGATATACAATGTAACATTGACATAAAAGCACACTCACAGGTTGGACTTTTTTCAACCTCACAAACTATGTAACATAGTTACATAGTTAGATGGATGTGTCAGCGCCAAAAGGTGTGTCCCATTTTCTCACATAATGAAGTACTCTCCATAGCTCTCAGGTGCAGGCCCAATGTGAGGTATACAAATGTAAAGCAGAACTCCGGATGGCTGCACTCTGATCAAAACCTTTATTATGAAGCCCTTAGAAGTCCATAAGGTACAGAGGAAAGAGGACTATTACATTTCACGCCTCACAATAGGCGCTTACTCATAGTGCGACATGTCTAATGCATATGCAACAATATATACAAAAAGGTATTCGCAATCGGATAATTAATTGATCCCATGATCTGGAACAGGTGGCCAGTAAATCCTCACAATGGGGCAAGGGTTGAGGAAGGGATACATAATGGAAAGTAGGAAAAGGGGATGGCGACCATTAACAAATATAATACATAAATCCAATAAAGAAAGGGTGAGTATAACATTTTGGGCGTTCTTATCCACATCCATTAGTATCCACTTCCAGCAAGGCATAAAAAAGAGCTTGTGAAAAGGACCCAAAACTGTGGTCTTATGTTCTCCACGAATAAGGGAGAGTCCCATTGGAGGACTAAAGTGGTCATCTGTAAACAAAGAAAAAAAAATTAAATGTAAGAAAGACTAACACAATTCATGACCACCCACATGTGTAAAAAATGACAAATTGGCAATTGCGATAAAACCATATGAAGCAATAACAAAAGACAGACAAATTCAATGCTCTTCATGTGTAAAGAGAAAGAAAACAAACATAATGATTGCTTACAGTGTTACACTGATATACTTTTAGGACATATTCAGAATAACACATGGAGCAAACTAAAAACAGTCCAGCAGATGTTTATAAGATAGGGGTTGAAATAGGTTGGACACCCGCAAACCTGGAATACAGGTATATAAAATGGACGAAATCACAATCAATGTTATGATAAAGGGTGACCAACAATAGTTCAAAACACCCACACCCATGGCTAAACAGCCAGGGTGATCCGATCAAACTGACTGCATACACCTGCGGATACGGACGAAAGGGAACAAGCACAAATGATTTGTGTCAATCATGAAAAAGTAAAAGCGGACAGAGCGGGAGGGGAGGGAAGCAAGGGAAGGGTGCGGGGGGGGGGGAGACTCCAGATGGGTAAAGCTCAAGTAAAAATCCTTTTTAGTGGTCATGTATAAACAATAAATAAACTATCCATCCTCATTAATCAATCGGAAAGGAAAACCCACAGTGAACAGAGACACAAAAAGATAAATCCAGACCTAGGGCCAACAGCATAAAGCTTGACCAAAAGTTCATAAACATATAAAAGAGCACAAAAGGTTCCCATCAGAAAAGATGGCATAAGAATAGTGCATAAGCCATAAATACAGTTATAATAGCAACTGTGATGACCATAATCATACAGAAAGTGTCAGCCTGGGATAAGGAGATCTGCCGGAGGGAAGGGGATCCTTAAACACACAAAGGGCACCGACCGGGTTGAAAAAACCTCTTGAATGAAACAAAACCAATTATCGTTCATAAAAATGGGGCATGTCCCATTCAAAGTTAAGTCCGTTCGGCATCCTAGTGTTGAGAAAGAAGATCCAATGGACCTCCCTCCTGCACAAAATCCTGAACTTGTCAAACTCTCTTTTAGTTAGTGAGGTTGAAAAAAGTCCATCAAGTCCAACCTGTGTGTGTGTTTTTATGTCAATATTATATCGTATAACCCTGTATACTGTGGTCGCTTAGGTGCCTATCCAATAGTTTTTTGAAATTATCCATGCACCCTGCTGAAACCACTGCTTGGGGAAGAGAATTCCACATGCTCACCACTCTTACCGTAAAGAACCCTTTATGCAGTCTAAGATTAAACTGCATTTCTTCTAACTTTAGTGAATGACCAATGTCTTTTTATAATCCTTTGCACGTTAATGTTTTTTCCCTATTGTGGGGTCAACTTTCCAATCAGCTGGTAACATACCAGTCAGTAGACTGCTTTTAACCATATGCCGACCGCCTGCCATGGCTTGGCGGCGGCAAAGGGGCTTGTTATCGCTAACTGCCGTCACTCGATGGCGGCAGCAATAACGAGTATTGTGAGTGCGCGCTGCCGCCGGAGGCACACTCACGCACTCACTGTGTTTCTGGGGGCCAGGGAGCGGGTAGGGCAGACCCGGTCTCTGCCAGCTACCCACGAAGGCTCCCCCGCAGTGAGAGAACAGAGGTCCATGTATGTAAACATGGATCTCCGTTCTGACAGAGGGGGAAGGGCTGTGATCACAGACTTCCTGTATATGGAATCCATGATCACTCCCCTCCCCCTGCCAGCCTGGCCCCCATACAGTAAGAACACACTGAGGGAACACAGTTAACCCTTAAAGCGCCCCTCCAGGTTAACCCTTTCACTGCCAATGGCATTTACACAGTAATCAGTGCATTTTCATAGCACTGATCGCTGTATAAATGCCAATGGTCCCAAAAAAAATGTCAAAATGGTCCAACATGTCCGCCGCAATATCGCAGTACCGCTAAAAATGACAGATAGCTGCCATTAATAGTAAAAAATGTAAAAAAATAAATAAAAACCCCATAAATGAATTCTCATCATTTCTACTAATCAATAAACACCAATTTTTTCCCCCAAAAATATGAGTAAGAATATAAATCGGCCAAAACCAATGAAAAAAAGTTTTTTTTGTTTTTTTTGGATTTGTATTTTAGCAAAAGGTAAGAAATATTGTTTTTTGCAAAATTGTCGCTCTTTTTTTGTTTATAGCGGTTATCAGAAATGACGCAGAGGTGATCAAATACCACCAAAAGAAAGCTCTATTTGTGGGGAAAAAAGGACGCACATTTTGTTTGGGTACAACATTGCACGACTGTGCAATTGTCAGTTAAAGCGACGCAGTGCCAAATTGCAAAAAGTGCTCTGGTCCTAAAGGGGGAAATCCTTCCGGGGCTGAAGTGGTTAATGTGTAATTAGCAGCATGGTGCTTTTGCTTTTTAATTATACCTCTGTATCCCTTAAAAGCCCTATTTGATAATGCCAGGTCATGACTTCCCCCCTGAGTGCTGACCCCCCTTGTATATAGCTTATCCTGAGCCCCGTGGTCTATGCAGGCTATGTCACTCCCAACTCTCCTATCTCCTGTGTGCCTGTCTTCAACTCCCCCCTCCCTCTTACTCTCGTAGTTTCTCCTCTCTACTCTCATAATTAACTCTAAAAGCTCCTATTTCCTCTGTATTAGAAGAATAAGCTCCCTGCGTCAGTTTTATATCAGAAATATTCTTATCTATATAGATGACACAGCACAGCTCTGTCTGTGCAGCTGAGGTCAGCAGCAGTGCATAGCTCCACCCTGAGGACTTCTTAACTGAGAGAGAAAAGCACAAAAATGACAAATGATCATTGTAAGAAAGTGTGATATCTGTACAGAGAAGTACAGTGGGTATGGAAAGTATTCAGCCCCCCTTAAATGTTTCACTCTTTGTTATCTACTTCCCTACCAGCGCCGTAAATAGGCGGCGGCTGGCTTTAAGCAGCTCTACCAGGACATAGCCTGCACCTGCACGCTATATCCCGGTATCATTTTTTTAGAGCTGGCTTGGGAGTTGCTCGGTCGTTATCCCAGAGGGCAGGAGGGGACACCCCATTTCCGCCGCTCTTCTCCGGCCTCCCGTCTCACCAGGAGACCGGAGCGACGATCCGGCGCCTCCGCTGGCTGGAAGGAGACCTGATCGAAGCCGTAATCAGCTCCGATCGGGTTTCCTTCTGCAAATTCCGGAAGCGACGTCACAACGTCATTTCTGGTTTACTTGGCGGCTAACGGCGCCAATTTAAAAAAAATTATAGTATTCAGAATCGCCGTTTTTGGCGATCTGAATACTGTGAAGTTCAAAGGAGGGATGGGGGGTCTTTTAGACCCCCCAGCCTTCCAGCCTTCCAAAAAGTGTACATATATCACTATCACAAGGGATGTTTACATTCCTTGTGATAGCAATAAAAGTGATCAGATTTTTTTTTTAAAGGAACAGTGTTAAAAACAAATAAATAAATAATAATAAAAAAAATAATAATAATTTAAAGCGCCACCATTCCCGCGAGCTCGCACAGCAAAGAAAACGCATACGTAAGTCTCGCCCGCATAGGAAAATGGTGTTCAAACCACACATGTGAGGTATCGCCGCGATCGCCAGAGTGTGAGCAATAATTCTAGCAAAAGACCTCCTCTGCACCTCTAACCTGGTAATCGATAAAAAATGTTAAAGCGTCGCCTATGGAAATTTTTAAGTACCGGACTTTGTCGCCATTCCGCAAGTACTGTGCCATGTATGGTATCTATTTACTCCTCATAACATCCTCTTTCACAATATACAAAGAAATTGGGCTAACTTTACTGTTATCTTATTTTTTAACTCAAAAAAGTAAAATGTTTCCAAAAAAATTGCGCTTGAAAGACCGCTGCGCAAATACCGTGTGACAAAAAGTATTGCAACGATCGCCATTTTATTCTCTAGGGTGTTTGAAAAAAAATATATATAATGTTTGGGGGTTCTAAGTAATTTTCTAGCAAAAAAAAACAGTTTTTAGCTAGTAACCAACAAATGTAAAAAAGGGGCCCGGTTGGTAAGTGGTTAAATTGCAGCCATTTGCTAAAATCATTTAAGTTCATTTTTTCCCTCATTAATGTACACACAGCACCCCATGTTGACAGAAAAACACCGAATTTTTGACATTTTTGCAGATTTATTAAAAAAGAAAAACTAAAATATCACATTGTCCTAAGTATTCAGACCCTTTGCTGTGACACTCATATATTTAACTCAGGTGCTGTCCATGTCTTCTGATCATCCTGGAAATTGTTCTGCACCTTCATTTGAGTACAGCTGTGTTTGATTATACTGATTGGACTTGATTAGGAAAGCCACACACCTATCTATAAAAGACCTTTCAGCTCACAGTGCATGCAAGAGCAAATGAGAGTCATGAGGCCAAAGGAACTGCCTGAAGAGCTCAGAGACAGAATTGTGACAAGGCACAGATTTGGCCAAGGTTACAAAAACATTTCTGCTGCACTGAAGGTTTCTAAGAGCACAGTGGCCTCCATAATCCTTAAATGGAAGACGTTTGGGATGACCAGAACCCTTCCTAGAGCTGGCTGTCTGGCCAAACAGAGCTATCAGGTGAGAAGAGCCTTGGTGAGAGAGGTAAAAAAGAGCCTAAAGATCACTGTGGCTGAGCTCCAGAGATGCAGTCAGGAGATGGGAGAAAGTTGTAGAGAGTCAACCATCACTGTAGCCCTCCACCAGTTGGGGCTTTATGGCAGAGTGGCCCAACGGAAGCCTCTCCTCAGTGCAAGACACATGAAAGCCTGCATGGAGTTTGCTAAAAAAACACCAAGATAGTGAGAAATAAGATTCTCTGTTCTGATGAGACCAAGATAGAACTTTTTGGCCTTAATTCTAAGCTGTATGTGTGGAGAAAACCAGGCACTGCTTATCACCTGTCCAATACAGTCCCAACAGTGAAGCATGGTGGTGGCAACATCATGCTGTGGGGGTGTTTTTCAGCTGCAGGGACAGGACAACTGGTTGCAATCAAGGGAAAGATGAATGTGGCCAAGTACAGGGATATCCTGGATGAAAACCTTCTCCAGAGTGCTCAGGACCTCAGACTGGGCCGAAGGTTTACCTTCCAACAATACAATGACCCTAAGCACTCAGCTAAAATAACAAAGGAGTGGCTTCACAAAAACTCTGTGACTGTTCTTGAATGGCCCAGCCAGAGCCCTGACTTAAACCCAATTGAGCATCTCTGGAGAGACCTAAAAATGGCTGTCCACCAACGTTCACCATCCAACCTGACAGGACTGGAGAGGATCTGCAAAAGAGTAATGGCAGAGGATCCCCAAATCCAGGTGTGAAAAACTTGTTGCATCTTTCCCAAAAAGACTCATGGCTGTATTAGATCAAAAGGGTGCTTCTACTAAATACGGAGCAAAGGATCTGAATATTTAGGACAATGTGATATTTCAGTTTTTCTTTTTTAATAAATCTGCAAAATGTCAACAATTCTGTGTTTTTCTGTCAACATGGGGTGCTGTGTGTACATTAATGAGGGAAGAAATTAACTTAAAGGATTTTAGCAAATGGCTGCAATATAACAAAGAGCGAAAAATTTAAGGGGGTCTGAATACTTTCCATACCCACTGTATGTTATAACACAGACACAGGGCAACTTATATATATAATACAGAACAGATGGGTACTTTTTATAAAGTGGCTTAACAAACACTTTAACCTTCAGGTATTAAGGGGTGAAAACAAATGCACAAAAAGATTGATCTGTGGCAAATATTTGGTGAAAGTCATATTCAGTGCCTTGTAAATATACCCTATACTTTGTATAGCCTCATGGGATATGATGGACCTTTGCTAAACAGTAATAATAATAATAATAATATCTGATTTTAGATTCGGGTATCTCGATGCTCAGATCCCTGTTTAGCCGGCAGCAGAAAAAAGTTTGGATCTTCAATTCATGAATGCTGCTATGAGTGCGTCTCGTGTCCAGAAGGCGAGATCTCCAACATTTCTGGTAAGGTTTGTATTTGTTGTTAGTAAGTTATTGTTGGACTGGGCAGAAGTTACCACTGCTGTATAGTTAAAGTGTGTCAGGAATAATAAACCTATATATTACATCCCCACAATATATTCACATTTTCTCATGTTTTATTCCTTTAACCATTTAAACACAGGGCACTTTCACCCCTTTCCTGCCCAGGCCAATTTTCAGTTTTCAGCATTTTCACACTTTAAATGACAATGTGGTCATGCAATGCTGTGGCCAAACAAAATTCTTATCATTTTAAAAAAAAAAAAATAGAATTTTCTTCATCTCATTGATGGGCAGAACTGATGGGCGGCTTTTATAGGCACCACTAGGTGGCAGAGATAAGGAGGCACTTACCGCCTTCACTGATGGACACAGAAAGGCAGCACTGATGGGCACTAATTGGCATCCCTAGTGGGCACTGGCAGGCATCACTGATGGGGCTGCACTCATAATTATTGAGCTGATTATCAGTGTAGATCTTCCTGTGAAGAAAGCCACTTATCCTCCTCTATTCAAGCACTGTCAGCCTCAGTAGAGGAATGCTGATAACTTTCACTTCCTATTTACACTGTGATCAGCTGTGATGGGCCTATGTCATAGGCTCTTTACTGTGATCGGAGATGTGGTGTGTCCGAGCAACACACTGTGTCACTGATCGCCGAGCGGCATGTTCAGAAGGATGTCATGCAACACCAGAGATCAACTCTGTGTAACATGCAAGGACCGTGACAAGTGAGCCACGTGAGTATCACGCCTCAAACGTGGGGGAGGAAAAAGAGTTGTGGAGAAACGTAAGTGCGCTTAGTGTGGAGCTGATGGAAAAGTCATGATGAGGCCGATCCAGCTTATCTATATTAGGGTGCATTAACATATATGTCAATTATGCTGTGATTTTAATGTTATCATGTCTCTATATGGGAACATTTTTATTGATTGTGATTAATAAACTTTGTTACACTTTTATATTTACTGTATGTTGCTCCTCATACATCTCCCCTATCTGTCTCTATAGTCCCTGGTGGGGTTCATTTCTGTTTCTATTATATATTGGGATTCTGACAGATTTTAGTGGGATTTAGTGGTCTATCAAGCTTCTCTCTTTTGCATTATCCTCTATGGAGGGGCGGTTGTAAATGGATTTATGTCTGTTTACACCCGCCTACATCCAATCCGATCCACTAAAAGCAGATGGATGGGGATCCATTCCCCATCCATATAGCGGATTGGATGGTAGTCAGGTGTAAAGGGACCGGCAGGCTGATTATTTCCCCGCCCACAGAGGAGAGTGGGCTGTGTCTGTTCTGCATAAGCGGAGCAGACATGAACCAGCCATCCGCCTGATCAGTGGGGATCAGCAGTCAGATTCCCCAATGAGCAAGCATGTCTAAGGGGCTTAAGGGGAGATTTTTAGACATGCATCTACGTGTCCCTTGCCTCTGAAGCCTGATCTGCATTAAGTTCATGCTCCAGCAGCTACTGACATGTGGTGAGGAAGCGATCCCCCATTTCCTCACCGCTAGGGTTGCCACATCATCCCTTTAATCCAGGACACATATGAATTACACAGGTTCTGAGGCTAATTTAAAGCAGATAAGGCACCAAGTGAATTTAATCACCACTAGAGTTGAGCGAACCCGGACTGTAAAGTTCGGGTCCGTACCGCACTTTGGGGTGTCCGGGACCCGGACCCGAACCCGGACTTTTCAAAAAAAGTGCGGGTTCGGGTCCGGGGTTCTGGTAATTTTACCAAAAGTTCTGAAAATTGCTGTAAAAAAGTCCAGGAAGGTCCTAGAGGTCTGCAAAAGGAAGGAAAATGGGGGTAAGGGTGGGACAAGTGCCCTACAAAGAAATGGGGACAAATTGTTGAATGGAACCCCCTCACTTGG
>BLSH010024038.1:4410449-4424624 GCA_018402905.1 Glandirana rugosa
GTTCAGTTAGTCCCGGTTATATTTAAAGTGACACACAGACTTTACAGATGTTTGCAGAACAGTAGTTCAGTTAGTCCCAGTTATATTTAAAGTGACACACAGACTTTACAGATGTTTGCAGAACAGTAGTTCAGTTAGTCCCAGTTATATTTAAAGTGACACAGACTTTGCAGATGTTTGCAGAACAGTAGTTCAGTTAGTCCCGGTTATATTTAAAGTGACACACACAGCTTCCAGATGTTTGCAAAACAGTAGTATGGTTTCTCCTGGTTTTAGTTAAAGTGACACACACAGTTTACAGATGTTTGCAGAACAGAAGTTCAGTAAGTCCCAGTCTTATTTAAAGTGACACACACATTTTCCAGATGTTTGCAGAACAGTGATATGGGTTCTCCCGGCTTATTTATACTTTTTTGACACAGTTTGAAGATGATTTTAGAACAGTTATATGGCTTCTACCGTTAATTAATACTTTTCAGACCCAGTTTGAAGATGGTCCACATCCACCTCCATTTTTGCTTTTTTTATCTTTTTATTTTTTTAAAAATGCTTTTAGTTATTTCCCTATCCCCATTTCTTTGTAGGTCACTTGTCCCACCCTTACCCCCATGTCCTTCCTTTTGCAGACCTCTAGGACTTTCCAGGACTATTTTATAGCCATTTTTGTGCCTAAAAGTTCGGGTCCCCATTGATTTCAATGGGGTTCGGGGTCCGGGACAAAGTTCGGGTTCTGTCTGGACCCGAACCCGGACTTTGTCCCGAAGTTCCCAGAACCAGCAGAACCAGCAGAACCCGGACTTCTAGAAGTTCGCTCAACTCTAATCACCACCTTAATCTGCCACAGAACCTGTGTAATTTATATGTGTCCTGGATTAAAGGGATGATGTGGCAACCCTACTCACCGCCTGTTTTAACCCCATTTTTGCCAACAAATGTGCTGGAAGCACATGTATTACAAATGGTTGTGGGGAATTTGTGGCACTTTCCCAAAGACTTGAATGTGTAGTGTTCACTTTGCCTGAGTACAAAGTAATGCATTGCAGCTGCAGCATGTAAACACTCCTCTCTGCTGCTTATTACACATTGAGGGAGGATGGTTTGTGAGTGGCAGAAACTTAACTCAACAGCACATTTGTGCCACTCCCCAACTGCAAGTGTAAACAAGGCCTAGGGCTTCATTCACATGGGGTATACTACAAAGAGGCTGTGTTTAGTTGCAGTGATGCACAAGTGTTCTGTGCATTTCCATGCAGGCAGGCCCATCAATGTCAACTGGGACACAGTGGCTTCAGGGGAATGCACAGGTGGCATTCCTGTGCAGGCAATCCCATTCATGTCAATTGGGACACAGCAGATGCATATGGACACAGCCACTGCTCCAAACTTGACATCCGTGTGAGTGCATGTCTCTGAACACTGTCTGCATTTGGGGCCATGCACCTACACCTGTGCCAATGTCAGCTCTGTCCTTACAGCTTCTGCATTCCAAGGGACATGAATGGGACTGCCAGCACAGGGAGTCACAGAGCATCTGTGCAGGTAAACACAGCCTCGTTATAGCATGCCCTGTGTGAATGAGGACATACACTTTAGTACACCCCATGTGAGCAAAGATTTAGTAGGAATTTACCTGGAATTTTTAAAGTTATGTTTTGTTTTGTATACTGATAAGGATTTTAATGTTTTTTGAGTTAAAACAGCTATTTGATAAACATTTTCATTTGCACAACTACCGTGGGGCCTAAAAATATCAGTAGCATCTTCTTTTTATTATACTAGTCACATACTTTCATAAAAAAAATATATGGTTTGGGGGGTCTTTTACAAACGCTGAAAGATGTAAGTGAAAATTAAAATCTCCAGATTTGTGTTTGTATCTGCTATTAATGTATGTTTAGCAAAAATATTGTTTTAATAAGCATTTGTGCAAATATCATGGGGCCTTAAAAATCAGTAGCACCTTTTTTTTCTACTGATCATGTGCTTGCAGAAAATATATATATGGGGGATCTTTTACCATCTCTGAAAGCCGTAAGTGAAAAATGCAAACCTCCAGAAATTTGCTTATTTACAGTTTCGCATATGTTTCATTTCATGCAAAAAAAGGCGCAGTTTAAAATGTTCAAATATGGGGCGTGGCTTGATGGCGCTCGTGAATGGCCGCTTGACTGAGAAGCTCCGCCGGCCAGCGTGAGGAAAAACGACAGGGAGAGCCATCTCAGAAGACCAGCACACCGCGAACAGTCACAAAGGAACAGCGGGACGCCTGCACACGATGTCAGGCAAGAGGAAGGGAGAGAACCGTCCACAGAAGCTGATGGCCTTCTTTCAGAAGCCGTCCCCTCGGACGAGGCCTGCACAAGATGGCGTGGCGGTGGGATTCACAGCGAGTGCTGAGGCATACACAGATTTGGCCAACGAACCCCGGAATACACCAGGTAACTCACCCCCGCCAACACCGCTCAAAGTGCACACAGATAACCCAGCAAGCGGCAACCCCGCAAAAACTAGAATGCGGCTTCATTCCCCGCCATCATCACCTCAGACAGAGACACCATTTCAACCCCTGCAATCTAACCAGGCGCTGTACTCCTCAATAGCAGGCTTTCCAACAACTGGTCAGCCAGTAATTGACACAACACTGAAAGACATGTTACTGTCCCTGCAAGCTTCATTATTAACAGACCTATCCTCCATGATATCTAAGTTCAATGCTGACATCCACCACCTAGATGACAGAGTCACATACATTGAACACAAAATGGAGGACAGTACAAACACCATTAATGCACTAGTGGATTCTTATGATCATATACTTGAAGACAATCAGTGGATTAAAGCCAAACTCTCAGATTTAGAGGACAGGTCCCGCAGGAACAATATCAAACTGAGAGGGGTCCCAGAATCTGTTCCACCAGCAGCGTTACATCAGTATGCCAAAGACCTCATGGCGGCTGCCATTCCGGATGCCAAACCCGTTGAGCTTTTAATAGACAGGATTCATCGGATAGCTAAACCACCGCATCTGGCAGCATCAGTTCCCAGAGATGTGCTTATGAGGGTGCACTTTTTCCACATTAAAGAAAAACTACTGAGAGAAATCAGGCTGCAGTCGAGATCCCCCGCACCATTTGAAAACCTTCAATTATATCCAGACTTATCTAAATATACATTGCAGCTCCGCAGGCAACTAAGCCCAGTGACTAAGGCTATGAATAACCACAAAATTCCATATAAATGGAGATATCCCGCTACTCTCATAATCTCAAGAAATGGCACAAACCACATCATTTCCTCCCTCGCAGATGGCATGAAATTGCTATTCCAGTGGGGAATCATCATTGACCCCCCACAAAGCACTAATCCTTTCTCTATACCAAAACGCCCTCTGCGACAGCGTGAGAAATTTGCTGGTGATCTCCACAATAAGGAAAGTTAATGACTCCTACATCTCAGCTTTAAAGTGAACCACTATCTCCCTGGCCTGGCTATGCGCTGTTTACAGAAACTGTTTACCCCCAAAGGCGGCTTGTTATTGTATTTGTTCCACCGCCATCATATACACAGTTCACAAGTGTATTTTTTTCGCTTCGCTTTTCCTGACTGCTTTTCTTTTTCCCTTGGCTCTCCGCTACAAAGTCCTACACTCAGAAAGTTATTCTAGGTGAACGTCCATCAATGAACTCGGTGAGTCACAGATCTCCGCGTCATCAATCCATCGACCCACCACAGAGACCATCATACAACAGTAAGTCAATCCAACACCACTTCGTACCCACCTCCAGCACCATGACATTCAAACTTCTCTCTATTAATACTAATGGCCTCAATCATCCAGTAAAGAGGCACAGTTTGTGGAAAACTGCCATTGATCTTCATTGCGATATAATTTGCGCACAAGAGACACATTTCCATAAAGATGCCCAACCGCTGTGTACCCATAGGAATTTTCCCCACACCTTCTTCGCTTCCTCTGCAGTCAAAAAACAGGGAGTACTGATAGCAGTGAGAGAATCCTTGAAATTCCAGCTACACAGCTCACTAATAAACCCAAATGGCAGATTCATTATACTCACCTGCTCCTTGAATGACTCCGTCTACACTATAGTGAATTTATATGCACCAAACTGCCACCAAATCAGATTCTTACACAAAGTCATGCGTAAGCTCAAAGACATACGAAAAGGACATACTATCATATGCGGGGATTTCAATATGGTACCAGACGCCCAGCTGGACTCTTCCTCCCCAAGAAAAAGAAGGGCTTCAACCCTACAACCTGTTATCAGAGCCCATGAGTTATATGAAGTTTGGAGATGTCATCATGACACGGAAAGAGACTACACTTACCTCTCCCCAGTTTACAAGACATTTTCGCGTATTGATTTGTTTCTAGTAGATAGAAGTATCTATAAGTAAATGATCAAATCTTCTGAAATCCACACCACATCATGGTCGGACCACGCCCCAATCAGTATTACGGTAAACGATACCAATGCACATGCCCCATTCTCCATGTGGAGAGTTAACAAATACATTCTTCAAAATAGCGTACACTCCAACACTCTCACCAAGCAGCTTCTGGAGTACTTCCAGATCAACGAGGGATCCGCGGGGGACCCTGCTGTGGTGTGGAACGCACATAAACCTTTTATCAGAGGCAACCTAATCCAAATAGGTTCAAGAATTAAAAGGGAGAGGGCGCAGCTGGTTGATTTGCTTCTAGCCCAAATTTCAGATTTGAAAAAAAAGGTAAAAGCAGACCCAAAATCATTGCACACGTCCAATCTTGTCTGCCTTAGACTAGAGCTTCGTACTCTCCTTTTAGATACGTACAACAAAATGCAACATAGACTCAAAGCATGCCTTTATTCCACCTCTAATAAAGCTGGCAAAATGTTAGCACGCCGCATCAAAGGGTGCCGCATTAAATCACAAATTGAATACCTGCTCCACCCCCACTCCAAACAAAAACTCTATGACCCCCAAAAAATAGCTGATGCATTCAGCACATATTATAGCGATCTCTATAATTTAGCAAAAGACCAATTGGTACATCAACCATCATCTGAAGACATTGATAAATTTCTACAAAATATAAATCTACCCTCACTAACAGCCTCACAATTAGAAAAATTAAACGCTCCATTTACGCCACAAGAAATCCAAACTTCCATCACTAATCTGCCAGCTGATAAAGCACCAGGACCCGATGGTTTCACGGGAGAGTATTACAAAAAATGTGCCCACATATTAATTCCTCAGATGCTTAAGATCTTCGACAACGCTGCGCTCTCCTCCTATATTCCACCTGAAATGTTACAAGCCACAATAATAACTTTACCCAAACCAGGGAAGGAGCCTAATACACCCCAACATTTCAGACCAATCTCGTTGTTAAACTTAGACACCAAAATGTATGCAAAAACCCTAGCAGCACGCCTGATTGACATTCTCCCAATCCTGATTCATAAAGATCAAATGGGCTTTACCAAAGGCAGACAAGCCTCTGACGCCACCAGACGCCTAATAGATATAAGGCGTTCGACAGGGTCCATTGGAAATACTTAAGTGCAGTACTCCAGAAATTCGGTTTCCAAGATAAAATAGTCAAGGCAATCATGGCCCTCTATTCCGAACCCTCAGCGAGTGTGTTCACTTCTAATGCACTTTCTAAGCCGTTTAAAATTAGTAATGGCACTAGGCAAGGATGCCCACTCTCGCCATTAATTTTTAACCTAATGATGAAGCCCTTAGTGATTTTGATACGAACAAACCCTAAAATTTCAGGATTTGACATTGGTCCAGACATGCACAAAATTAGTCTATTTGCAGGCGAGGTCATATTGACTTTAACCAACCCGGCTCCCTCCCTGGCGGAAACTCAAGAGACCTTGCTAAAGTTCAGCAAGATCTCGTACTATAAAGTGAATGAATCAAAATCTTACATTCTAGATCTAGGTTTAAATGCAACCACTAAACTTTTGCTACAAAACTCATCCCCGTACACATGGGCACATGGACAGATCTCATACCTAGGCGTCCAACTAACCATGTCAGTGAAAACTCTATATGCGGCAAATCACATCCCAATGCTTAGGAATCTTCAAACAGCTCTTACATCCCTAGTGAAACACGAATTGTCTTGGTCAGGAAGGTTGGCTGCATTCAAAATGTTGCACCTACCACAACTGTTATATAATTTTCGAACCCTACCCATACCAATCCCAAAACGGTTCTTTAGACTCTTACGAACAGAGCTCAACAAATTTGTTTGAAAGGGGCAAAAACCTAGGTGTAGCCAAGTGAATCTCACAAAGCATAGCCTAGCAGGGGGTACAGGCTACGTTGATTTTGAAGACGACTATACAGCCTCAATATTGAACCAAACGAGAGGGTGGATGCACCAAAGCCACGGTACAATGTGGAGCTCGATAGAACAAGCATCTATACCCCGCTTACACTTACAATCTTGGTTACTATCTAGCCCATATCAAACGAAGATATCTCCCTCACTCCCACCCACCATTAGAGCAGCAGCATTAGCATGACGTAAACTATTACACTCGGCACCACTTACACAGGACAAGATATCTTCACCTATTCCCATCACAGCTCTGTCATTAGTGACACCAGATCTCAATATAGCACAGTGGCAAAGGCGTGGCATACATCACATCAGGGACCTATTCACAGGGACCAACCAGAAAACTTTTGAACAACTACACCAGGAATACAACCTTCCCCAAACCGAAATGTATACTCACCTTCGAATCCGCCACAGCATTAAAGATATCACCAACCTAACATATCAGATTGCCGAGAAGGCATGGAAATATCTCACTAACACTAATCCCAATATCAAAGGCATTTCCCTTTTCTATAATATATTTCAGGACAAAAAGCTGTTCCAAAAACTGAAACCACATCTTAAATGGGAAGCAGACCTTAATTGCCAATACTCTGATGAACAATGGAAAGAAGCCATTCATTCTATCCCCAAACATACCCAATGCTCAGCACTTTGAGAAATGTACCTTAAAGTAGTACTGAGATGGTACATGACACCGGATAAAATAGATAATTTCGGCCCACAAAACACAGACATATGCTGGAGATGCAAAGCATCAAAAGGCCACTTTTCACATACTTTGGGAATATTCCCTATTGAACTCCTACTGGAAGTCAATTTTCCACATCCTTAATGACATCACAATTCTTCATATCACCCCAAAACCAGATCTAGCTCTTTTACACTTGACAATTGGGAATATACCCCCAAAACAGCGAGCAATTGTAACTCATGTCCTTTTAGCAGCAAAGCTAAGTATCACTAAACTGTGGAAAACAAATAAAATTCCTAAAGCTCTAGACTCTATAGAATTAACAAGCTTACATTCATCCTGTGAAATCGCCACTGCAGTTAATAAGAGGAACCACCAAACAGTACTAGACCAATGGTCTCCCTGGCTAACTTGGCTGAAAAACACTGATGTATCGTTTTTTTCATAAGAAATCTAATCCTTCTAATAACTCCTCGATAGTTACCAAATTCCTATTAAGAATTCCTGTACTCCTGTACTTGCACACTAATCTAGGGTTCAAGGTGCTCTTCCCGCCACAGCAGGCTCCCAATAAGGGGTGGTGCGGAGGGGTTACCATAACAAGTAGGACGATGGCTCTGACGGGAAGAGCCATAGCTAATCTGTTACTGTTAAAATGTTACGGATATGTTCTATGTTAATACAATTCTTGACCTTGCTACAAGGACACTACCAAGATACGGTGTTGGTCATACTCGCTATGCACACATGTAAACTGAGTTCTGGGACACAAAAGGGGCCACAGTATGATCCCGATATGGGGCGATAAAATGAGTAGAATATCATCCAATTTAATAAAGATGCCCATCGGCTGTATGTTTATAGACGGTACCCAATCTGTACTATCCCAGTCTAGCCTCAGAACAACTGTACGAACATTGTATCTTGGAGTTTCCTACAAGTGTAAATTTCTCTCTCTTTAATGTAAACTTCATACAAGCATGATTGTCCAATTTTTTCTCTGTAATATGTAAACTTCAATAAAAATTGAATGAGAAAAAAAAAAAAAAAGAGTTCAAATATTTGTTATGTATTAAATCAATTAAATTTTTATTTAAAATTTTATATTTAGTAGGAATTTTGTAGAAATTTTGTAAAATTCGCTGTGTTTGTATTTGCTAAAAATGATTTTAGTGTATTTTTAGCAAAAATATTGATCTGATAAACATTTATGCAAATATAATTAACAAATACAATCAGCGCAAATAAGTAAATTGACTAATTATGAGCAGCTGACACACAAAAAGTGATTTCACTTCACTCAATAATGGTAAATCATAAAGTGCAGCACTATTAGCAGATACGTTTATACTAAAATACTCATGATAGTGCATAAATAACCACTCGTCAAATATTACATCATGTATACCTTCACAGTATAAGCTATAGAGGATATATTTCAAAAGCTATTTTCCCACTATGTTGAGGTGAGAGGCCAATATAGTTGGTGGAGGATAAGAATCTCACATGTGTAATGTGATTCCTGAAAACATGATAGGTGCCTTTACTCTCAATGGTTGCTTTCACCTATGGATCTATTTTCCCTATGCTTTATTGCCTATTGAAGGAGAAAAATGATGGACTATTCATGCAATTTATTTTGCTGCTGTATTAATTCAATCATTTATATTGTTTTGGATAACCAAAACAGGTTTATATATATGCACTATTTGCCACTTTATTCAGAGTTTGTTATATTCACCCATATACGTAGATATATGTATGCACTTATTTTGCACTTTATTCATTATTAGTAGTATGATTTAGCACATATATGGTGTAAAAGGTTATACTGTGAAGGTATACATGATTTAATATTTGATGAGTGGTTATTTATGCACTATCATGAGTATTTTAGTATAAAGGTATCTGCTAATAGCACTGCACGTTATGTTTGATTTACCATTTATGCAAATATCACAGAGCCTTAAAAATCAGTAGTGTGTGTGTCCTATTCTACTGGTCATGTGCTTTCAGAAAATATATGGTTTGGGGGGTCTTTTGCAAACTCTGAAAGCTGTAAGGGAAAAATAAAAAAGCAATGGAAAAATTGCAAAAGTTTAAAAGTGGAGTGCAGGGCCTGGCAGCAAAGGGGTTAAATATCCTGAAATTATAGAAAGATACCCATCATTGCTGCCAGAATTGCACTCAGCTCATAAATCCTACTGTGGACTGACAACACACAGGAGTTTGTGGACTGAAGCCACTAGAAATCGTATCAGCCCTGCCCAATTGTCTTTTGCTACTGCTGATATTACACTACTGAATCCCTTCTCTCTCCTCATCTTTTATTCATAAAGAGTAACTGTTCTGTAATCTTAGATAAGTACTGAGAGGGCTGATTAGTCTCCTTAAAAAAAACACTGGAAGAGGACAGCTTGAAATTTCTATCAGAATCCAAGACTATACATACAGTAGGTCATGTCCATACATGTAAACAGTGTTTGCACCACACATGTGAGATACCGATACGAATTCAAACACTAGACCTCCTCTGCAACTCTAAACTGGAAACCTTTAGAAATTTTTTAAAGCGTCACCTATGGAGATTTTTAAGTATTGTAGTTTGCCACTGTTCCAAGAGTGTGCACTACTTTCTGACTGCCCTATAGTACTTTTTCTGCTAGAGGGCAGCAGGTGTGGGCAGAATCGTGTATATATACGATTTTGTTCATTTCCATCCACAGGGGGCCTGCTTCTGCTGTGATAATTCACAGAAAAAGCTAATCTGTGAGCCCCGGTGACTCAATGTCCTCTAACTTTGGTTGATCATTAGTAAAACATGAACAACTGAGATATGCCTATGTAAACAAGGCATATTTAAAGCGGTGTTCCACTTGTTTTTCAGTTTATTAAAGGTCAGCAGCTACAAAAAGTTGTATGCTGACTTTTAATAAACAGCCACTTACCTGACCCATGGTCCAGAGATGCGGCCACCCGAAGCCTCGCTCTTCTCCACGGCATCGGCATTGTAAGTGTGGGCACCCTGCTGTGACAGTTTGCGGCTGCACAGCTGGGCGCACAGTGCGCATGCGCAAGTCGCGCTGCACTCTCTCAGTGGCCAGGCAATCTCCTGGGACCTGTGATGTGTCCCAGAAGACTGCAGATAGGGCGGGAGGGAGGAGGAGTCACCTAGGTGATGAGACCTCAAGAGCAGGAAGTGGTAGCTGGGTACCTGTCCAAACTAGGTACACACCACCCCAAAAAAAATGACATGCCAAATGTGACATGTCAGGGGGTAAGGAGTGCTTAAAGTGGAAGTTCCAGTTTTGGGTGGAACTCCACTCTAAGTTGCGACTGGGGGGAAGGGGCGATCCTGTTTCTCCGCAAGGCAGAGATAAGAATCACTCTCTTTCCCTAGTTTAAGCAGCACACAGTAAACACAAAAACATAGGCTAGGCACACAGTTAATCTTTTGATCTTCCTAGATGTTTAATCTCTTCCCAGCCAGTGTAATTAATACAGCGACAGTGCTTTTTTTTTAGCACTGATCACTGTATCAGTGTCACTGGATCCCAAACAGTGTCAAAAGTTTCAATTAGTGTCTAAAAGTCCACCGCAATATCGCAGTTCCACTATAAGTCACTGATGGCCTCCATTACTAGTATAAAAAAGAATCCATAACTATATACTATAGTTTGTAAACACTATAACGTTCAAGTGAACCAGTCAATATACCGTAAGCTTATTTGGATTTTGTTACCAAAAACATGTAGCAGAATACATATTGGACAACATTTATGAAGAAATTAGATTTTTAAATTTTTTTCATTGGATATGTTTTTCACCAGAAAGTAAAAAATATTGTTGGTCTTTTCAAAATTGTCAGTCTTTTTTGTTAATAGCACAAAAAAGTAAAAAACGCAGTGGTGATCAAATATGACCAAAAGAAAGCTCTATTTGTGGGAAAAATAAGGCCATACATTTTATTTGGGTACAGCGTCGCTCAGCTGTGCACTTGTTAGTTAAAGCAACCCAGTGCTATATCACAAAAAGTGGCCTGGTCATGAAGGGAGGTAAATCTTCCGAAGGTCATGTGGTTAAAGCATGACATGGTCTTTACAGTAAGTGGCTAAGCTAAGATGATGCCATTAGTTTGATGCAAGCAGGGGGCTTCACTGAATCATGCCTTTCAGTTTATCTATCTATCTTTCCTGACACAAGCACGACAGCATATACGCATGGGCTGGCTCCGCCCCCAAGCCCAGTTCTAGGATCCGGTTACACTATAAAGCCATTCACATCCCATCATGCAGCATTCTCCTTTTTTTCCTCAATGCTCAGCTGGTTACTCTAACGCTGGAAGCAGATTTTTTTTTTTCCCTTACCTTGCCGGATTCATCTGGCCAACCGCGCAGGTTCAAACTCTCCTGTGAGCGACGCTCCCCACTGTACAGGAGGTAAATCTTCCTATATGGGGGAGGCCTCCCCCCCCTTATCCAGGAGTTGGGGGGCGGGTAGTAGGCAGCTGGTCTCAGGGAGAGCCATCCACGGTAGGATAGGAGCTGGGACGGACCCACACAGTCTCTACACACACAAAAGCCAGGTAAGAGGGCACAGCCCTTCTCCAAAATGGCTTCCTACTAACTTCCGGGGCAGGAAGGACGAGTGACCATCACTAAGATGGCGATCGGAGGATTTCCTGTCAGCGGAGGTGGACAAAGATGGCGGCCGCGGCACTTCCGGTCCGGAATCCCGACGTTCGGAGCGGAACAGGGATGCAGGAAGAAGCAGGACGAGGAGAGGGGGCGGAATTATCCTTCCCAACCCCTTATAGACCCAGTACTTCCTGGTGGCAGGTGTGCTCACAGGAAGCAGATGTCACGGAGTGGCAGGTAAGTGGACTGCATAGGGGAGTATAGGAGCCTGTCTGTATGAGACTAACAAACATACTTTCTGCAGTGGAACCTGTCAGCGCCAGGCAAGACCGATACGGTGAACAGGTAGGAACACTGCTTAGAAGCCTTTTATGTTTATACCAGACAATAGACTAAACAGTGCTGTTTTAAATTAGTTCACAGATCAGGATGAGCTCTCCCAGGGACCAGTCATGTAGTCTAAGGTGAGGGTCAGGTAGGTATTTCTTGTGTATAGAGTCACAAAAAAAGAGTACAATACTAACAGATTGTTATCTGTTATTTGTCTAGCCCTTACCAGCAGCAACGTCCTTCCAAAGGCAAGGATACAGTCCGCCGCAGTGACCCAGGTCCTAACCCTGAAGGGGCGGCTGCGCACTCAAAGGTTCGCCAAGATGGCCGACACAGAGTGGAGCCAACAAGGCTGGAAGACTCCCAGAGGGAGGACTTATGTATGGGCTGTGGTCAAGGGGCAATTCCAGGGAAAGTGCTCTGTAAAGCATGCCTCATGGAGGTGGCAGTAGATAAAGAGGCAGAGAGGGCGGACATAGCCCGCATGATCAAGCAAACAGTGAAGGAGTCACTTCAGGACCTATCCGCCAGCTCAAGTGCGGTAGCACCCACCTTAGCTTCTCCTCCCAGGGAACCAACTGCAATGAGACCATCAGGGTCTAGTTCAGACGAGGAGTCTGGAGCAGAAGAGGACTCGGCGCTTGGGTTCGACTTTGCCCTAGTACAGCCCCTAATAAGGGCAGTTAGGGAAGCCTTGGAATGGGAGGAGGAGACAGTACAGCCTTCAAAAACCAGGAAGTACTACCCACAACTCAAGAAATCAGTACTATCCTTTCCCCTTATAGAGGAGGTAAAGGAGCTCATATCTGACGAATGGGAGAGAGTGGATAAAAAAAGTATCTCTAACGAGCAGGTTCAGCAAGATGTACCCATTCAAGGAGGAGGAGGTACGCTCGCTAGAGGTACCCCCCATTAGTAGACGCAGCGGTCATGAGGCTCGCCAGGCACGTGACGCTGCCGATGGACGACGCGGTATCCTTCAAGGACGCCCTGCAGGCACTGAAGGCGTTCAAGAAGCTAATCAAAGGGTCCACAGTGACTCTACAGATGGACAATCGGTCGGCAGTAGCGTATGTGCAACACCAAGGCGGGACGCGGAGCAGAGTACTAATGAACGAGGTAGCACCCATTATGGTATGGGCGCAACAGAATCTGTTACACTTAATGGCAACATATGTGCCGGCACCGCAGAACTTTCTGGCAGACGCGCTAAGCTGCAAGACGGTAGATGGCAAGGAGTGGTCCCTAGACCAAGCAGTCTATACCGAGATATGCAGACAATGGGGACATCCAGATCTAGATCTGATGGCGACACCAGCCAACACAAAATGCAGAAGATTCATAGCCAGGGCAAGATTCCCGGAGGCAGTGGCGGTGGACGCGCTGAACACCAGATGGGAGTCCAAGCTAGCATACGTATTTCCTCCACTACCACTGATCTTCAGGATACTCAGGAGAGTACAGGGGCACACAGGAATAGTCATAGCAATAATACCGTGTTGGCCTCGCAGACCGTGGTATCCGCTGCTGCAGTCTCTAGCAATGGAGCCACCAATATTGCTACCAGATATACCGACACTCCTGAGTCAAGGACAGGTGTTACATGCAGACCCTGGCAAACTCCATTTAGCTGCCTGGAGGCTGAGGGGCAGAGACTAAAGGAAGTTGGATGCACGGCAGCAGTGGTTGAAACCCTGCTGAAAGCAAGAGCCCCAGCAACCAACGCAACATACGCAAGAGTGTGTGAAAGATTTTCTGTGTTCGCAAGAACTCAAGAATTTAACCGGAAGGCTCCGTCGGTATACCAGATACTGGCCTTTCTACAAGCCGGACTGGAAAAGGGGCTACATGCTAACACACACCGAGTACAGGTATCAGCACTATCCTCACTGACGGGAATCAGATGGTCCACAGAACCGCTAGTGAGACAGTTTCTAAGGGCCTGTACCAGAATTCAGCCTTCAAGACGGTCATATATCCCTCCATGGGACCTGCAGGTGGTCCTAGACACATTAACACAAAACCCCTTCTCGGGGGGGTCAAACATCAATGTGGGACATAACACTGAAGGCGGTATTCCTCACAGCCATTACCTCAGGGAGGAGAGTATCGGACATCCACGCACTAGGCTACAAACCACCTTA
>BLSH010024038.1:4447230-4467332 GCA_018402905.1 Glandirana rugosa
CAGCGGTATGTGAAATCTCTAATTTCTGCTATCTGTCCTCAGAGCAACAGCACAGACAGCAGTAGTAAAGTAATCTATCTCAGGATGCAGGATCAGGTCTTAAAATGGCTAAAATCTGTCCCTCACGCCGTCAGCTACCTTTCCCTACACTAACCCAAGGAGCATGTGACTGCAGCACTGTGACTCCAGCTTATAAAGAGGCTGGGTCACATGATGCACCGGCCAATCACAGCCATGCCATTAGTAGGCATGGCTGTGATGGCTTCTAAGGGCAAACCAGTGAAACGCTTGTTGATTGGCTGCCCTGCAGCTTCTCAACACGTGGAGTAAAATAGCAGAACCCCGGACCGAACCCGAACGATTTTTGAAATGTCCGGGTCCGGGTCCGTGCCACGGACACCCAAAAGTTCAGTACGGACCCGAACGTTACAGTCCGGGTTCGCTCAACACTAATCATGACATCACTGCCATGCTGCTCCCCTTCATCCAACCAGAGAATGCATTTAATGAGAAAAATACAAGATATTCTGTGAATGGTACCTGTACCAAGTTTGTGACCCCTTGTGGGGGTTTTCATAAGACCCAACAGACAGCGTGATCATTGTAGTAACAGCAAATTTGCAGTGAGTCTTTACTTCCATGGTGATCCCACAGGTACAACATACGCATGCTTACATTACCAGGAGTTCAGCTTTAAAGAGACGCTGTCACCAACAGGTCAGGATGGACCAGAAAAGTCAGCTATTTTAAAGTCACTATATCTGGTCTCTACACAGAACATGGAAATGCAATACATTTAGTAAATATAAACTGCTAAATACCTCTTCTCATCAGCAGTATATACAGAATCACTCACAAAAGTGAGTACACCCCTCGCATTTTTGTAAACATTTTATTATATCTTCTCATGTGACAACACTGAAGAAATGACACTTTGCTACAATGCAAAGTAGTGAGTGTACAGCTTGTATAAGTGTGTAAATTTGCCGTCCCCTCAAAATAACTGAACACACAGCCATTAATGTCTTAACCGATGGTAACAAAAGTGAGTACACCCCTAAGTGAAAATATCCAAATTGGGCCCAAACTGTCAATATTTTGTGTGGACACCTTTATTTTCCAGCACTGCCTTAAACCTCTTTGGCATGCAGTTGACCAGAGCTTCGCAGGTTGCCACAGGAGTCCTCTTCCACTCCTCCATGACAACATCACGGAGCTGGTGGATGTTAGAGACCTTGCGCTCCTCCACCTTCCATTTGAGGATGCCCCAGAGATGCTCAATAGGGTTTAGGTCTGGAGACATGCTTGGCCAATCCATCACCTTTACCCTCAGTTTCTTTAGCAAGGCAGTGGTCATCTTGGAGGTGTGTTTGGGGTTGTTATCATGTTGGAATACTTCCCTGCGACCCAGTCTCCGAAGGGAGAGGATCATGTTCTGCTTCAGTGGGGCGTGGCCTGACTGTGATGCAAGGAAGATGCTCCTACCCAGAGCTCCGACTTTCATTCACCCCATCCAGGATCATCCGATGCTGCAGAGGACGGATGAGCCACTACTCCACCCGGGGGGGGGGGGTTACTCCAGCACTCCAGCTTCATCCTAGGGCAAACATCTTGCCGAAAGGTGCCCCCTGGCTCCAGCAATTTCAAGCCCCCAGTGCGGCCTGCATACAAGCACTGGGCCGGCATTCTCCACATCCACAAACTTAAACACACCCAAAGCGTGGGGCTACCTACCATCCACCCCCCACAACCCCACACTGTAATATTGGCCCCTTTTCGCAATCGGCCAGCACACCCGATCCGGGCCACATCAACTAATTTAGGGCGCGGCTTCAATTGCGGCCTAGTCTGGATCCTCACATAGGCTTCCATCTTGTGGCCGAAATATATATTACACCCTACCTTGCACTCTAAACACTGAGGAACATCCAGAAACAGGAATCCAGAGGCACAAGAGACCAAACCACAGCACAATTGAGCTAAGTAAATCTAAATAGTGGTCTAAGATCTAATGAATATGGTTGCCTAGGCCTATACAGACTGCACATTACGGTCCAGCTCTTAACACAAAGGGGCTGATATACCTCAAGGAATGGGCAAATCCAAAAGTGAACATTCCCCTGCTCGCTCCCATTCTCCCAGAAAATCACTGCCAGAGCCACAAAAACAAGTCGCTGGACAACATGGTGGATCAACAGGCCTCAGGAGGAGCCACAAAGAGTGACAACTGCTGCACAGGAGGGGAGGAAGCCCAACACTCAACAAGACCACCGCCAATACCCAAGGAACAGATACAACACCCCTTAAGCCTGAACGACTTACATACAGTGGCAGCTGATATTAAAAATGCACTAACGGTAGCTATCGCAGACCTCAGACACGACTTCCAAAAAATGCTGAACAGAGTAGAAGATCTTGAAGATACCACCACGCGCCATGACATAGAACTGCACACCTCAAAATGTACCCTAGACTCACACACTCTGCAACTAAGAGATATGACGCACCATCAGGAAGATTTAGAAAACAGAGGGCGCAGACACAACATCAGAGTCAGAAACCTACCTGAATCCTATGAACCAGACAATCTGCAGGCCACTCTCCTAGCCATCTTTAACTACATGCTAGGTAGACCCCTTGAAATGCAGATTGAACTTGAAAGATTTCACAGGGCACTAAGACCCAGAGGAAGAGAGAATGAGCCCCCCAGAGATGTTATTTGTAACATTGTAAATTTTAAACCTTAAGAGGACATCCTCCGCAGTGCTAGAGCGAGAGGACGCATCATATACCAAGGCCACAAATCAAACTCTTCCAAGACCTATCGCAGATAACAATGCAAGGATTTACGCCCCCTCCTTGACCTCCAAAGGGAAAACAACATTTCATACAGATGGAAATGCCCATTCTGCCTCTCCGCTGGGCCCCCAAATTGGCCAACACTCCTAAAAGTACATGAGGACCTACCTTTCTTCTGTGAAAAACTAAATATTCCACTGGTAGACCTTCCTGACTGGTACACTGACCTTCGCCCAAGCAGCCTCCAAGCAGAAGAACCAATGGAAATGCAACATCTTGGCGAACTTTCAACACAGAGGCGACGCAGACTGTCCTCCAGATTTTCTCCCCCTCCAGCAAACAGACGTACTTCAGGGGAGGGGAGCCTCCCTTCTTCACCAGCACACCGCAAGCCCAGGAAAGACTGAGACATTCTTTAGAAAACCCCAAGTGGCCCACCCAGGCCCACCGTGAGAAATTCAACCCTACGGATCGTCTCAGCCCCCACACTGAGGACTGTGAGTATACATACTACCCTCATAATGTGAGACTAAATTTATTTTAGGGTCCTTAATCTCCATCATTGAAATTGACTGCCCTGCTAGAACATAAACACAGTGCAGTATATCCTATTTCACTGGCCTCACCCAAACTAAATGCATAGACTACTACAAACCAGGCATACTGGATATACTATCTCCTAACTATCCTCAGACAATGCACTAAACTTTTATGCCTGTAGAAAAGCACAGCAGCACAGAAAGTCTTCCTTTGCTTTGACAGTAAACTCCTCGTTATTCCTGATGGCATATTCCGGAGATGGTCTAACTACCTTCGGCTATCTTCTCTTTCCCAAAGTTAAAAGTTTAACATACTAACGAAGTCTTGTTTACTTGCACAGATGGACACTTCTCAGAAAATCTATATCTAAAAGATATATCAAAGTGAACTGGTCCTCCTCCTCCCCCTTGTGGCGAGCCAGAGACTAAACCTTTCTAATTAAATCTTTTAAAACATCATAATTTCTGAGAAGAGTATGTAGTCGACAAATATTCGTTACTATATACTTGCATAATCGGTTATTAGCACCTTAAGTGCTTAGATTTATTGCGTTAGTTAAAAGACTCTGGACTTCAGTATAGAAAGTGCCCACACTCATCTCAAGTACTCCCAAGAGGAGTGAACTTATCTACGATCTAAAAGATGAGGCTGTGCTTTGATGAGTCTGGGCACTTAAGCATTGTCAGATCCCAGGTTCGCAATGCAGCCTCAGGCTCTCTTCTCTACCATATTCGCTAGCAAGAGAGATAACCTCCTAAAATTCTAGACACAAAAATAAGTTTACTGTTACCAATTTATATATTTAGAAGGGGACCGAGTCTCTTGCCGGCTTAGTCATTACACTCACTTAACCTTACACACCCTATCACACACCATCCAACACATAGCCTCCCTCATCAAACTTACACAGACTCCTCACAAACACATCTGCATAAAACAAGCTCCAATATCTTTCACAAACTTCAATCTTATCTTGATCTTCTATTGTCGCCCTCTATCAATTTCCCAACACAAAAACCATAGCACACTTCGACATGAGCCAGCAAGGTCGTACTCTATCAGCAGGTTCTCGTTTAATTGTTATGTGACGTGTTTTAACATGAAAAAGTGCATAAGGGTTTTTGTTTTTTCAAGTTATCTCTCATATATTGAGTTGCTCCGTTATGCCATAAGGGTGGTCTACACACTATAGGGATCATCTCCTAAACAATACCTAGGGAAATAACACAACTTCTCACCCCCCCCCCAAAAAATAAATAAATAAAAAAACACCACACAACACTATCACGACACACTTTCTTTCACAGTCCAACACCTCTCAATCTATTACGACTATACAGAATGTTTAAGCTCTATCCCACCATCTTCCATTCAGCCTCTACCCCCACACAGTTGTGGACACCACTGTGACTGTACCACTCCGATAGGTCTCCAATCAGTAGTCGGTATCTTCCTAACCCATGAGGAAGTGATTTATCTATCCCTTCCCCCCTTTTCCCCTCAGATCTTACCCGCCTCTCCTTCAAAGTAAACCCCATCCTCTCTACTCACGTGACCATAAAAGGGTCCAAATCAAATTGATATCTCTCAACACCAAAGGTCTTAATATCCCAGAAGAAAGAAGCAAATTACTATCATACATGAAACACCTTAAAACTGACATTCTCCTTCTTCAAGAAACCTACTTCTCTACAAATAACATTCCCAAACTAACTAACAAAGATTTCCCAACAGTCTACCATGCAACCAATGAATTTGCAAAAACAAAAGGCGTATCAATCCTTCTATCTAAGAATGTTCCCCTGGAGGTAACAGACTTCCTTAGGGACAAAGGGGGCCACTTCATCTTCATTAAAGGCACAATCTATGGGAAACCTATCACGATTGCCCACATTTACAGCCCGAATAAAGCACAAATAACTTTCTTTAGAGAAACCATTACGGAACTAATAGATTTTCAAAAAGGCATTCTCATCCTGGGAGGTGACGTCAATGTGGCTTTAAATCCACTAGAAGACACCTCATCGGGATCCTCATCCCTACCTTTCCGTGTGTTCCGCCAAATTAAAAAACAATTACAAACTGCCTCTCTACATGATGCTTAGAGAGCCCTACACCCAACCGAAAGAGACTTTACTTTCTATTCTGTGCCGCACAATCAATATATAAGAATCAATTACTTCTGGATAACATAAAAATATTTACAATTACTCTCTAAAGCCACCATTGAAGCAATGTTTCTTTCAGACCACCACCCTATCTCCATATCTCTCACTTTCCCTGAAAAACAACATACCACAAAAACCTGACGTTTTGACACCTCCCTGCTCACTTTCCCATAACCACAATTAAAAAACAATAAGCGGTTACTTCGTAAGTAATAACACTCCAGAAACTAACCCCATTACACAAGGGGAAGCACATACATGCGTGATAAGAGGACTTCTAATATCCCAAGCCACAGCTCTTAAACGTACTAAACAAGCCAAACTAAACTCCCTGAACAAAATCCAAACCTTGGAACAAACACATAAAAGAACTAGGGCTAACACCACTCTCTTGGAACTTTCCCAGACTTGTGCGCTTCTCTCTGAAGAATTAGGCCACAAAATTAAAAGGAAATACATTTTAACACAGAAACTCTTCTATGAGCATAGCAACAAAAATGGAAAACCTTGCCAGAGCCATACAGGAAAAAAGAACAAATGCATCTATCCGATCAATAAGTACACCCGAAGGGAAAAAAGTTATCACTAATGAAGAGATTGCCCAACAATTTGTGGAATACTACTCAGGCCTGTACCACCAGAACCCAAACCCCCTGACCTAAAAGTGACTAGACAAAATATAATAAGCAAGTTTCTTAAAAACTACGCACCAAAACCACTATCTCAACAACAAGCCAAAAATATAGACAGTCCTCTTATTGAAGAGTAAGTCAAACTAGCACTCAAACAAACCAAATCAGGCAAAAGCCCAGGTCCAGAGAGCTTTTCAGCAGCCTACTACAAATCTTTCCAAGACCTACTGATTCAACCGTTCCTAAGAGCTTTCAACCACCTAGCGAACAAGAATTGCCTACCGCATAACCTATTAGAAGCCCACATCACTATTATCCCCAAACCAGATAAAGACCCAAATCGAACAGCGAGTTACCACCCTATTTCTCTACTAGAGACAATAGAACAGAGGATAGCACCTGGGGCTTTGTGGGTACCATAAAATGAATCCTTCACAGGAGCCAGTAATCATAAAAATTATTGTTTTATTAGATTGCGTTTCTAAAAAAACTCACAATTGCCTACCGCATAACCTATTAGAAGCCCACATCACTATTATCCCCAAACCAGATAAAGACCCAAATCGAACAGCGAGTTACCACCCTATTTCTCTACTAGAGACAATAGAACAGAGGATATCACCTGGGGCTTTGTGGGTACCATAAAATGAATCCTTCATAGGAGCCAGTAATCATAAAAATTATTGTTTTACTAGATTAGATTAGATTAGATTGCGCCGAGTCTCTGACTCGGGAATTTCCTCCAGAGCCCCTCAAAACGTTTTGAGGGGCTCTGGAGGAAATTCCCGAGTCAGAGACGGCGCGCGCTTTGCGCATGCGCCATGACAAGGGACACAGCCGGGCCGGAAGTGACGCACGTAGAGGAGAGAAGTCTCCCTCCGATGACGCCAAGGCTGGGACGCATAAGATGGCGCTGCTCCGTGAACAGGCTACACACCTGTGTCGGACAGGCGCCTGCACACACCTTCTCATACCTGATCTGGTAAGCCGGAGAAAGCTTCAATTTTTAAGGCACAAGCAGACCCTTTGTTTTTCAGATATCCAACCACCTCCCTTTCTCCTCCTCCTGGTGAGGTGTCATTTACCCTGCAATTCTCTTTCACCTAGAGTAAGCGATCCTGGGACCACTGGCATTTGCCTCCACGGGAGTTAGTGCCACAACCGAAAACCATTCACCATACCTAACCCTTAAGCTATCCACACCCCAGCTAGATCCGGTGTGAGCTTTTTGGAAAGAGTACTGAACCAAGTGGATTGGCCCCTACCCTGTCAACTCCAGGTATTTCTGATTAACCATAACTGACGGCATTTAAGGCTATATAGATATGTGAACTACCCTGTATTGGGAAGATCCTGTTTCAATAGAGACGGCCACTTAGTGGGGTTAGTTGCTACTGCAACTCGTCTCTAATGAAAATTGGGACTTGGAGGCTCTCTGGTGGTTGAGATGGAATATGCTTCAAGCACAATAAACATATCACTTCTGTATTTCCAAACCTAATGTTAAAAATATACTTTTACAGACAATTGCTTATGCGTCCCCACACCCCCCTGTGACATCTGTAAGGTTGATGAGTGAGTAGATCTTTCAGGCACTTGGTCTATGTTCAAGGATCATATAAGTAAGTTTAATTATAAATGGATTGTACCAAAAAATATTGCTTTCTCTTCTTACTTCTGGAAATTGTGTCATTCTGATTCTGTATTACAGATTAGTCTCACATACCCTAATCTTCTGAAGAAGCGTGTACAATAAAAGAACGCGAAACATGTTAAGAGGAATCCCCAAGGCATGACTGTGGGTTCAATTGCCGGACTATACCAGCAGCTGTTTATTTTGAAGTATCCATCTTATTTCCAGTGACATCAATAATGGAATTGTTTGTATATTTACTTTGTGGGCCACAACAATGGGCCCCCCAAAGCCACTGTGTGATGGGATATTAATTCACTCTATTTCTGATAGGTATAGTTCCTAGCATATTAGGACCCACTAGCCATGAGGGATTTCAAAGGGGTTAACAGGCTAAATACGCTTCCACATTTAATGTTTTTCCTTGTTTTTATTGTTTCTTGGATTATATACTCACAATTGTGGGTTTTTTAGAAACGCAATCTAATAAAACAATAATTTTTATGATTACTGGCTCCTGTGAAGGATTCATTTTATGGTACCCACAAAGTCCAAGGTACTATCCTCTGTTCTATTGTCTCCATTATGATTTAGGGACGTGGTACCTTAACTACTTAATATAGGTCCCTGGTAGCCACCCAGGTGGACTCTAACCTATTTTCTGTATTCTATTTCTCTACTAAACACCGATTTGAAACTCTTTGCAAAAATCCTAGCAAATAGAATCCTCCCATTCATTACAAGCCTAATACACAAAGACCAAGTAGGATTTGTCCTGGGGCGAGAAGCCAGAGACAACACAGCGAAAGCAATCAACATACAATCCTGGCTAGCCAAAAACAAACTCCCGGGATTCCTTTTATCACTTGATGCAGAGAAGGCGTTCAATAGGCTGGCATGGGACTACCTGAAAGCAACCCTTATGGCACTTGGACTTGGCCCCAGATTAATCTCGCTCATCATGTCACTATATTCCAACCCATCAGAAAAGGTTAGGGTCAATGGCCTCCTATCGAATGCTTTCCTAATCAGGAACGGAACTCGCCAAGGATGCCCCCTCTCCCCCATCCTCTTCATATTGACACTTGAACCATTTCTCAGATGAATCAGAGCCAACAACTCCATAAAAGGAATTTATATTGCCAAGAAAGAATACAAACTTGCCGCATTCGCGGACTATATCTTTTTGTTTCTAACGAATCCCTTAACTTCAATTCCAAATATCTGAAAGGATTTTAGCACATTCTGCTACATCGCCAACATAAAAATAAACATTTCCAAATCAGAAGCCCTCAACATATCCCTCCCCCCAAACCAATTGAAAGCATGCAAGGACAACTTCCCCTTCACTTGGCAATCCTCCGCCATCAAATATCTAGGCATCTACTTAACTAATCAAACTGCCAATCTCTTCAATAAAAACTATCTCCCTATCATCCACAACATAAAAGAAGATCTTAAAAGATGGAGCAAACCACACTTCTTGTGGTTTGGAAGAGCGGCCATTATTAAAATGAACATTCTTCCACGCATGTTATACCTCTTCCAAACATTCCCAATTGCAATTCCCCCTTTGTTCTTCCAAAACCTCAAAAAAAATATGTTCCCAATTTCTTTGGCACACTAAGAGACCGAGAATTAAACATTGGCAACTCACCGTCCCCAAAACCAAGGGTGACCTAGGTGTACCAGACTTAAAACTCTACTATTGGGCTTGTCAACTGCAACGAATAGTTGACTGGAATGTACATGACAAAATCAAAAACTGGGTTACACTAGAAAAAGCAGTCTCCGATATTCCACTACACGCTGCCCCTTGGATCCTTGCAAAAGACATTCCGGCCACCCTCAAAGAATATCCGTTCATAGGGCCTAAGCTGGACAGTTTAAAAAGATCCGCTAAAACAACGAACATATCATGCACTCCAGGCCCCATGACCCCAGTTCTCAACAATCCGAAATTTCCCCCAGGTCTAGACAAACACTTCCTTAGAAACTTGCCCAATGGGTCCCATTTACGAATCCTCCACGTAACCTCTAATGGAAATATTTTATCCCTAGACGCATTAAAACGAAAATGGCCTGAGACGTCAATCAACTTCTATAAATGTTTCCAAATGAGACATTTTGTACATAATGGCCAAAAATCATGCGACCTCTCAAGACCAATCTCACCTTTTGATAATTTATGTGCTACCAAGCAACCCACGCAATATCTGTTATATACTCCCTACTCTGGGCAAATACACCAAACAACATAAGCAAATTTTGTGTGGCATGGAATAGCTGGAAAAAGCTGAACATAACAGAAGAACAATGGGCACAAATCTTTGAACACAACCACAAGGGATCAATAAATGTAGCAATACAAGAAAACAACTTCAAACTCCTTACACGCTGGTACCGAACACTGTTTATCCTCAAAAAGTATAATCCTAACACATCAGATCGGTGCTGGCGATGTAATTAAAAATCAGGCAACGTCCTACACATTTGGTGGGAATGCAAAGAGATTGTGCCCTTCTGGGATAAAGTCTGTGAACAGATCAACAAGATCACTTCACAAAACTTAACTCTGAAACCTGAACTATTCTTACTCCATCTCCAATCCCCGCGATCCATCAAATACCGTAAATCTCTCTCCATGAACATAATTAATGCAGCCAAACTCTGCATCCCCAGATGCTGGGGAACACCCAAAATGCCATTGGTTGCAGACTGGTACAAACAAATCAGGAAAATAGCCGACATGGAAGAACTGATCGTCATAGCCAATGACTCACCTACCAAATACACAAAAATCTGCGCTGATTGGATCTCCTATAAATTCTCAGATGTTTACAAGAACATAACACCTAGAATGTCCTTTCTACAAATAAGACCCTCTTCCACTGTCATAGATCATAGAACATAGACACAGTGACCCCCCTTACCCCCTTTCCTCCCCCCTCCTCACCCCCCCCCTCATTCCCCCCTCCTCATTCTCCCCTCCTCATCCCTCCCCCCTCTTCCATTGCTCTCACCCTTCCCAATGCATAACCCAATTGCGCTGGTCACAAGGGTGGTTCGTGAAGATTAAGAGAGCAAAATCAACTCCTAAATCTCAGATAACAGAAGCAGTACCCATTAAACATACATGTTAAACCTATAATCTCTGATACAATGCTTAAGTTATACTCACATATGTTGTAAGTTAACCACAATGGTACACCTGTCCTAAGAGAAATACTTAATGATTTTCTATGTATGTACTTGCAACTCTGACTCCTCATTTGCCTTATATGCCTACATCAAGTTTGCTCCGTATACCTCCACCCACTTGCTCATGTTAGATTGTGTTTTTAAAACATTTTCTTCATGTCATTTCTGTTATAAACATGGCAATTGTATTTCTCCTTGATTCATTTTCCTACTGTAATCTGCTTTTCTCTCAATAAAAGATTTTTGGAAAAAAAAATGTTCTGCATCAGTATGTCACAGTACATGTTGACATTCATGGTTCCCTCAAAGAAACAGTAGCTCCACAGTGCCAGCAGCATGCAGCCCCAGATTATGACACTCCCACCACCATGCATGAATGTTGGCAAGACACACTTGTCTCTGTACTTCTCACCTGCTTGCCACCCCACACACTTGACACCATCTGAACCAAATATGTTTATCTTGGTCTCATCAGACCACAGGACATGGTTCCAGTAGCCCATGTACTTAGTCTGCTTGTCTTCAGCAAACTGGCTTCCTTCTGAGAAGACAGCCATGCAGACCAATTTGATGTAGTGTGCGGCATATGGTTTGAACACTGACGGGCTGATCCCCTCACCCCTTCAACCTCTGCATCAATGCTGGCAGCACTCATACATCTATTTCCCAAAGACAACCTCTGGATATGACGCTGAGCATGTGCACTCAACTTCTGTGGTCGATCATGGTGAAGCTTGATCTGAGTGGAACCTGTCCTGTTAAACTGCTGTATGGCCTTGGCCACCATGCTGCAGCTCAGTTTCAGGGTCCTGGACATCTTCTTATAGCCTAGGCCATCTTTATGTAGAGCAACAATTCTTTTTTTTCATAGTTCCTTGCCAAGAGGTGCCATTTTGAACTTCCAGTGACCAGTATGAGAGAGTCATAGTGATCACACCAAATTTAACCAGTTGCTGACCACCCACCGTGGCTTGACGGCGGCAACTTGGCTCAATCTCGCAAACTGCCGTCGGCTGTGAGATCGCGGATCGGGGCACGCTCGCGCGCTCACTTTGTTTCGGGGGAGCCGGTAGGGCAGACTCGATGTCAAAAATTATATGTACAGTTGCGCTAAATAAATAAAATGATAAGCAAGTGATTAAATTAAATACATATGTGCATAACTCAAATATACATCATCCAAAGAACATAGGTGCATAACTCAAATGTCTCAATATCAGGAAAAATGAGATTGAATATTTGTGTAAAAGTCCAAAAACACCTTTAATATTTACGTTTTGACTCAATGTCAGCTGGTGCTGCAGTGGCAGAATGGAGGTTCGTGTATGTAAACACACGGATCTCCGTTCTGACAGGGGGAAGGAATGTGATCACAGACTCCCTGTATATGGGAGCAGCGGCGCAGCGATCACTCTCCTCCCCCACTCAGCTCAACCCCAATACAGATAGAAACACACACAGGGAACACAGTTAACCCTTATAATTCCCCCTGCAGGTTAACCCCTTCCCTGCCAGTGACATTTACACAGTAATCAGTGAATTTTCATAGCATGGTCCCATTGGCATTTATACAGAAAAATGGTATGACATGTCCTCCGCTATATTGCAGACCCGCTAAAAATCACAGATCGCCACCATTGCTAGTAAAAATAAAAAAAAATAAATAAAAACCCATAACTGAATTGTCATCATTCATAAACGTGGCAACTTTTGCGCAAACCAATTAATAAACGCCGATTGCGATTTTATTTTTAGCAAAAATACGAGGAAGAATATAAATCGGCCAAAACCGATGAATACTTTTTTTTTTTTTTTGCATTTCTATTTTAGCAAAAAGTAAGAAATATTGTTTTTTTTTGCTAAATTTTCGCTCTTTTTTTGTTTATAGCGGTGATCAGAAATGACGCAGAGGTGATTAAATACCACCAAAAGAAAGCTCTCTTAGTGGTTAAAAAAAAAGATGCAAATTTTGTTTGGGTACAACATCGCACGACCGCACAATTGTCAGCTAAATCAATGCAGTGCCGAATCGCAAAAAGTGCTCTGGTCCTAAAGTGGGAAATCCTTCTGGGGCTGAAGTGGTTAACACACCTGCTCCTCATTCACACCTGAGACCTTGTAAGACTCATGAGTCACATGTGGTATACTTAGGGGTGTGCTCACTTTTGCTGCCAGTGGTTTAGACATTAATGGCTGTGTGTTAAGTTATTTTGAGGGGGCAGCAAATTTACACTGTTATACAAGCTGTGCACTCACTACTTTACATTGTAGCAAAGTGTAATTTCTTCAGTGTTGTCACATGAAAATATATAATAATACATTTACAAAAATGTGAGGGGTGTACTCACTTTTGTGAGATAATGTATGTCTGAAAAGTGGTGAAGGAAATAGTCCCTCTCTTAAAGAGTAAGGGGTGTCTCTGGTATCTGACACTTTAGGATATTTTGGATACTTTGTCCTTCTCTGATTACTTTGGTTCCTCCTTACTAAGTGGCTAAATTTTTCAGTAATAATGAAATGGTCGAAGGTACAATATTTACAAATATGTGAGGGGTGTACTAACTTTTGTGGAATACTCTAATAATAGCAGTGACTTCTATCAGTGTCTGGTTAAAGCTTGTAGAAGGAGCTTTCATCCTCCGCTGACTGTCCTATGTGGCTGCCGGACCCCTGACCCTCTGTCTGGACAGTGCTGATTGGCCCTGTGCTGATCACATGCACCCTCCCAAGAACAAAAGGGTGACTCCAAAGGCTCTGTCTTATCAGGAGATGGTTAGGGGACAGTGGAAGAAGGGGAGGATCAGAGAAGACAGAATCAAGCAGCCATTTTACGCAATGCAGAGGATTAATCCCTTAGGTTCCACATTCAGTATAACAAGCATGCTTTACTGCATATACAGACTGATTTTACTGTTGTGGGTTTAGCAACACTTTAAATGCTAGCACCATTTATATAAATATTTTTTTAACCACATTCAACATGCCTTTGAAAAATGAAATAGAGGCCTCACACTAATGACATCACACTTTATTCAACCAAGCTGGCTTCTTAAACAGTCACCACTTGTAGCCACGCCCCTCTGATGAATTTCAGCCGATTGGGCTTAATTAGGGAGGCAATGCATTTTCCTATTATGCCTTTGAACTTCATAGAAAATGTAATTTCCCCAGCACAGCCCCCTCCCTCCTGCCATGTCATAGTCCTCTCCTCTTCTGAAGGTGTCTAATGAGTCTCTGTGCTGGTTCAGTTCTCCCCTTCATCTCCCTATGTAGTATTTAATCTAATTGCAGCAGCAGTCTCAAGCCTTTTGGATGTAAATAGCATGCAATAAAACATGTTAAGTGCACATACAGTCTAAAATATTGGCACCCCTGCATTTCTGTCACATAATGCACCACTTCACCCAGAAAATTCTTGCAATTACAAATGTTTATTTGTTTTTGAATTGCTTACAAATTTGTTTACAAATTGTAATTATTTATTTGCGCTTTACAAAATGCCTTCATTTTGTAAAGTGCTGCACAAACTGTTGGCGCTATATAAATCCTGTTTAATAATAATAATAATAATAATAGTAGTTTAGGCATTCTCGAGTTTATTTATTTTGTTTGTATTGGCATGACACAAAAAAAAGTAGAGAAACAAAAAGCCAAATCTAACATATTTCAGGGAAAACTGCAAAAATGGACTGGACAAATTTATTGGCACCTTCTCAACCCCTTGACACCGACCTCACACAAGTATAAGCCCCACTAGACTGGGCTATTTTCAGTGGGGTCGCATATTTGCGTATCTACTTTTGTGTTGGGAGCATGCTGCACGGTGCACTCCCAGCACAGGGACCGGGGTCTCATCAAGAGCCCCGTGCTAATGATCGCGACCCAGAACTCCGGATTCTCGGTCATCTGATCACTGTGAAGCCCACCCCCACCATGTTTTCTCTCACTGCGAATGAAGGAGAGAAATACATTGTATCTCTTTCTTTCCTTTCAGAAAGAAAAAAAAGTGTGTGTATAAAAAAAATAATAATAATAAAGTCAAAAATAACCTAGATCAAGGTTTCATATAGGTCAGTGCCAGGGTCAGGGTCAAAGATTAAGGTTAGGGTCAAAGGTCAGGGTCAGTATTTTTTTTTATTAGGATCAGTGTCATTTTGTTTTAGGTAGAATAAAAAAGCAAAATGTGCACTATTGTTTCTGGGCTGTAGTATGGGTACAAACAACAACTAACATACACATATGTGGTATCTCTGTGATCAACAGGAGCAGGAGAATTTATTTTTGGTTGTTCTTTGGTGGAAGGTTATGGTAGTAGCAAGAAATACACAGCAAAATTTAAAAAAAAACAATTTTTTTTTGTTTTTTACTATTTTGGGTCAGTTTTTTCTGTGATAATAGGAAACAAAAATCAGGAGATATTCATTACCATTGACCACCAAATGAAAGCCCAATGTGTCCTAAATGAAAAAGGTACAATCCACGTGGATGCACAAAGTTGTTGTAATTATTAGAGTTGAGCGGACACCTGGATGTTCGGGTTCAGCCGAACTTCGCGAAAAAGTACGAGTTTGGCCCTGAACTTGACCCGAACTTGACCCCGAACCCCATTGAAGTCAATGGTGACACAAACTTTTGGGCACAAAAATGGCTCTAAAAAAGTAATGGAAATGGCTAGAGGGCTACAAAAGGAAGCAAAATGGGGGTAAGAGTAGGACAAGTGCCCTGCAAACAAATGTGGATAGGGAAATGACATAAAAAATTAAACATGGAGGAGGAGGTGGATGTGGAGTAGGGGGTTGAGGAGGCGGTGAACGTGGCGGTGTAGGTGGTGGAAGTGGCGGTGGAGGAGGAGGAGGTAGCCAACACTGTTTTTTGTTTGTTTGGGTTTTTTCTAATTGGGGTAGCCCCCAAAATATTGAGACATATTAAAAAAAATAGGATAAGTTCACTTAAGTATATCAATGGCTGTGTGAGGCCAGTATAAATGTCTATTCTGCACAAGGTACAGACAAGTCTTGTGGGATCCATGCCTGGTTCATTTTAATAAAGGTTAGCTTGTCCACGTTGGCTGCGGACAGGCGGCTGCGCTTGTCTGTGACAACGCCCCCTGCCGTGCTAAACACACATTCAAACAATACACTGGCTGCAGGGCAGGCCAGCACCTCCAAGGCAAAAAGGGCAAGCTCAGACAATGTGCCCAATTTGGAGACCCAGAAGTTGATTGGGGCAGACCCATCAGTCAGTACATGTAGGCGCGTGCACATATACTGTTCCACCATGTTGCTGAAATGCTGCCTCCTGCTAAAACATTGCTGGTCAGCTGGTGGTGCTGTTTATTGTGGCTTTCTGCTGACAAAGCTTTTCCAAATTTTAGCCATGCTAACTCTGCCTTCTGAGGTGCTGGCAGTGCCACAGCTGCGTTGGCGACCTCTTCCTCCTCCTCTGCCTTCGCCTTGTGCTTCCACTGAGCCCACGGTGTCATTTGGGAATGCCCTCAGCAGCGCATCTACCAGAGTGCGCTCGTAGTCGCACATCTTATGTTCACACTCCAGTGAGGGAATTAAGGACGGCACGTTGTCCTTGTAACGGGGATCCAGCAGGGTGGCCACCCAGTAATCAGCACAAGTTACAATGTGGGCAACTCGGCTGTCATTGTGCAGGCACTGTAGCATGTAGTTGCTCATGTGTGCCAGGCTGCCCAGAGGCAAAGACAAGCTGTCCTCTGTGGGAGGTGTATCATCTGTGTCCTCTGTATCCCACCAGACATGCTCCAGTGATGCCCACGAGCTGTGTTGGGTGCCACCCTGCTGTGAACACGGTTCCTCCTCCTCCTCATCATCATCAACCTTGTCCTCCTCATCCTCCAGAACTGTGCCCTGGCTTGAAAATGTTTTACCTGGCCTATGCTGGTGCAGGAACCCACCCTCTGAGCCACTTGTGAATGACTGGCCTGATAACTATCCTCTTCCTCCTGTGCCACGTCCTCCATCATAACTGTTTTTTTAAGGAGACATAGAAGTGGGATAGTAAGGCTGAGAACAGCGTCATCGGCACTGGCCATGTTGGTGGAGTACTCAAAACACCGCAATATGGCACACAGGTCTCGCATGGAGGCCCACTCGTTGGTGGTGAAGTGGTGCTGTTCCGCAGAGCGACTGACCCGTGCGTGCTGCAGCTGAAACTCCGCTATTGCCTGCTGCTGCTCGCACAGTCTCTCCAGCATGTGCAAGGTGGAGTTCCACCTTGTGGGCATGTCGCATAGGAGGCGGTGAGCGGGAAGTTCTGCTGCAGCGCAGACAGGCAAGCGGCAGCATGGTGAGAACGCCAAAAACGCGCACAGATAGCCCGCACTTTCTGCAGCAGCTCTGACATATCCGGGTAGTTTTTTAGAAAATTCTGCACCACCAAATTCAGCACATGCGCCCTTAAAATATATTGAATAAGTCACCTGTACAATGTCTTTGTCCAATGTGGTGAGAAGATATAAACAACATTTGGCAAACTTGATAAAATGGCAAAATGTTCTTTTAACATCCTACATTAAAGTGATGTTCATTGCATTCTGTCTGTTGCTTTATTGTGAATGTTCAGTTTTTGTAACTGTTGTAATTAGACTAGTCTATTTAGTTTACTGTATACGTTTTATTCCTTTATTCAAATAACATTTTTGAGCTTCTTGCTGTTGTCAATCAGCAAAACAAATTAATTTTACAGCCAAAATATATTGTCATTGATGCTGTCTCCAATAATATTTCCATAACATTGCTCACGGCTTTATGGTATCCCCAAGCTTGTAATTTAAATGTTTTTTTAACCACTTCCCAACTGCCCACTGCACATAAACAGCCGGGTGGGAGATTCCTCCTTCTGGGTGGATGTTCCTGAATGTCTTTCAGAAGGAGAGGGATTGTGAGGTCAATGAGCTTGTGTGACCCCCAGACACGCTGAACCTTGGATTGGCAGGAGGGCTCTGTGATTTGGCCTACTGATCACATGATGACTGTGTCCAATCACAGTCATCATGTGATGTAAACAGCCTGGGGGGATGTCACAGGAAGCGGGATTGTATGGCCGCATGCCCGCGCAGTAGCACAATCCTGATGTACCCATATCCCCCAGACATAGGGCAACGTTACTCAACAGGAGGGCTCTGTGATTGGCCCTCCTGATCACATGACAGCTGTATCCACTCTCAGCCATCATGTAATGTAAGTATGAGCTGTTTTTTTACAGCTATTTACACACTGATCATCCAGCTAGTGTCCCCAAATAGTGTCCCCAGTGTCCCCAAACTGTGAAAAACACCAACACATCTGTCCTTCATCTGTCCCCCATCATCTATACATCTGTCCCACTGAACATCTGCCCCAGTAAACATCTTTCCCAGTAAACATCTGTCCCACATCTTTCCCAGTAAACATCTGTCCCACATCTGTCCCACATCTGTACCAGTGAACATCTGTCCCACATCTGTACCAGTAAACATATGTCCCACATCTGGACCAGTAAACATCTGACCCACATCTGTCCCAGTAAACATCTGTCCCACATCTGTCCCAGTAAACATCTGTCCCACATATGTCCCACATCTGGACAAGTAAACATCTGTCCCACATCTATCCCACTGAACATCTGCCGGTGATCATGTAGCACATCTGTCCATGAACATATGCGCACATCTGTCCACAATCTGTGAACATCTGTCTGTGATTATCTGCCACATCTAATTCCATTGTCCTGGTGCTCCAGGGCCTTCAAAAACGTGATAGGTACCCAGGAAATAAAATGTGTAATGTATGCCTTTAGAACGCCTAATGGTGCTGTGGAAAAATCTCACACATGTGGTATCACCATACTCAGGAGGAGTAGCAGCATTTTGGGATATCTTTTTGCTGTGTACATGCTATGTATTAGAAACATCTTATAAATTGGAAACTTTGTGTAAAAAAATATGTTTTAATTTTCTTTCCACATTTTCCAAAAACTTGTGGAAAAAAGACATGTTCAAAAGATTCATAATGCCTCATAGATTATACGTTGGGGTGTTTGCTTTCCATAATGGGGTCATTTCTATTGTCCTGGTGCTCCAGGGCCTTCAAAAATGTGATGAGTAATGTGTAATTTATGCTCCTAGAATGCCTGATGGTGCTCCCTGCATGTTGGGCCTCTCTATGTGGCCAGGCTGTGTAAAAGTCTCACACATGGGGTATCACTATACTCGGAGGAGGAGTAACAAAATTTATTTTGGGGTGTCATTGCAAGTTTATCTATGCCATGTTTGAGAAGACTTGTTAATATGATAATTCTGTAGAAAAAAAAAATCTTTTTTTACCAAACTATTGTCGGGAAAAAAATTGTAATTTCAAAAAACTCAACAAGCCTCTTACTAAATACCTTGGACTGTCATCTTTACAAAAAGTGGTCATTTGGGGAGTATCTGTACTGTCCTGACATTTTAGGGCCTCAAGAAATTAGGCCGTCAGTACATCAGGATTGATCAATTTTCAATGATACGTAGCCTAGCTTGTAGACTCTATAACTTTCACACAAACCTATTATCATACACTTATAAGGATTTTTTTTTTACCAAAGACATGTAGCAGAATACATTCTGGCTTAACTTTATGATGAAATTAGATTTTATTGGATTTCTTTGAAAACAGAAAGTAGAAAATATTGTTTTTTTTTTCAAAATGTTCGCTCTTTTTTTGCTAATATTGCAAAAAATAGAAACCCCAGTGGTGAATAACCAGTTCCCTACCAATGCATAGTAAAATGACGTCGGCAGGGACTGGTCGTCGATCCGGGAGGATGCCATATGACGTCCTCTGCTTCTCGCCGCTACTGCGGGCCCCCAGGGGCTCGCACAGCGGCGATCGTGGATCGCTCGTCTGCCGGGGGGTTGTGTCCCCCCCAGATCAGGGTAAAGAGCCAATAAAATTGGCTCTTTACCCCGTGACCGGCTGTGTCCAATCACAGCCGGTCACAAACGAGCCTCATGTGCACGCGCAGCGCGGCGATCGGAGCTGAGGCTTGTCCCTCGGACAAAGCCCAGCTCCGATCCGTGTAAAGAGCCAATAGATTTGGCTCTTTACCACGTGACCGGCTGTGTCAATTACAGCCGGTCAT
>BLSH010024038.1:4491452-4502343 GCA_018402905.1 Glandirana rugosa
TGCCTTAACCTCTTGGGCATGGAGTTCACCAGAGCTTCACAGGTTGCCACTGGAGTCCTCTTCCACTCCTCCAAGATGAGATTGTGGAGCTGGTGGATGTTAGAGACCTTGCGCTCCTTTACCTTCCATTTGAGGATGCCCCACAGATGCTAAATAGGGTTTAGGTCTGGGGACATGCTTTACCACTCCATTACCTTTACCCTCAGCTTCTTTAGCAAGGCAGTTGCCATCTTGGAGGTGGGTTTGGAGTCATTATCATGTTGGAATACTGCCCTGCGGCCCAGTCACTGAAGGGAGGGGATCATGCTCTGCTTCAGTATGTCACAGTACATGTTGACATTCATGGTTCCCTCAATTAACTGCAGCTCCCCCCAACTTGATGTAGTGTGCTGCATATGGTCTGAGCACTGACAGGCTGCCCCCCCCCCCACCCTACAACCTCTGCAGCAATGCTGGCAGCATTCATATGTGTATCTTCCAAAGACAACCTCTGAATATGATGCTGAGCATGTGCACTCAACTTCTTTGGTCGACCATGGCAAGCCCTGTTCTGAGTGGAACCTGTCCCGTTAAACCATTGTATGGCCTTGGCCAGCATGCTGCAGCTCAGTTTCAGGGTCTTGGCAATTTTCTTATAGCCTAGGCCATCTTTATGTAAAGCAACAATTATTTTTTTCAGATCCTCAGAGAGTTCTTTGTCATGAGGTGCCCCTTTGAACTTCCAGTGACCAGTATGAGAGAGTGAGAGCGATACCACCAAATTTAACACACCTGCTCCCCATTCACACCTGAGACCTTGTAACACTAATGAGTCACATGACACTGGGCAGGGAAAATGGCTAATTAGACCCAATTTGGACATTTTCACTTTGTGTACAGTTGTGTACTCACTTTTGTTGCCAGCGGTTTAGACATTAATGGTTGTGTGTGTTAAGTTATTTTGAGGGGACAGAAAATTTACACTGTTATACAAGCTGTACACTCACTACTTTACATTGTAGCAAAGTGTCATTTCTTCAGTGTTGTCACATGAAAAGATAGAATATAATATTTACAAAAATGTGAGGGGCGTACTCACTTTTGTGAGATACTGTATAGGGCCTTGTATTAAGGTGGTTATACTGGCATCATGGTTGAGGCTACAATCACAATCCTGGTACTGTTAGATATGTACAAGGAAATCTGTGACTTTTAAGGTGCTGATGAATACAAAAACATTATTAAAAAATGAACACATTTGTTTTGTATGTCCATTTAAATATTTTGTTAAAATCATTAATCTCCTTAATTGTATTTTAACAGACATTTGGTTCACAGATTTCATTTTTTTACACTAGATGCATTAACCTTGACATGTTTCGCCAGAAGATTTTGGCTTCTTCAGGACTATGAGGCATCCATTGAAGTTGTGTATGGTATTATGTACAAAAGTACATACATTAGACAATACAGATTGTATATACAAAACTAATCCTCAAAAAAGCACATTCATATATCCATTACATTTTGTATCTTTACATGTGCACTACAATAAAATTTGTTACATTTTTAATAATGTGTGTATATTCATCAGCACCTTAAAAGTCCCATATCTATTAACTTGTTGGGATGTGGTGCCAATACTTAATATCCCTTCCATAAAGAATACTGTACACATACAATCCTGGTACTGTTTTCTTCAGCCAGTGATCCGGTAAAAGTGATCTCCATCACTTTTACAGGCAGCAGAAATGACCCTCACTGCCTTTCCTGGGCTCTTCTATTCCACCAGGGAGCCCAAGACCGATCCAACTGGTGGCACACCCATCCGTAGTTCATCCCCCTCTGTGATGTCAGAAACTAGAAATGACAAGGATTTTGTCACTTCCTGTTTTGGTTTGTTTGTTTGTTTATAAGCTAATATAGCTGTTGGAAGCCAAAGGAGAGATACAGGGTCTACTAGACTCCAGATCTCTCCATAAAGAGGAACCATCACACTCCATGCTATCACAAGGTATGTTGTTCATTTCTTGCTATAGCAATATCGTTGATAAAAAAAAGACAGTGTAGAAAAATAAATTTTAATAAAATAAATGATAAAAAAAAATAATATAAAGTTTGCCTGCCCCCCCCATGCTTACACACAAAGGTGAACGTGCACAGAGGTCCCGAATGAATATGCAAATGGTGATTGCACCACACATGTGAGGTGTTGCCATGAATGTCAGAGCAGGAGCAATAATTATAGTGCCAGACCTCCTGTGTAACCGTAAACTGGTATTCTGTAAAAGATTTTAAAGCCTTGCCTATGGATTTTAGGTTCCATAGTTTGTCGCCACTCCACAAACGTGCAATCTTAGTGTATGGTGAGGTATCTATTTTTGACAGTCTTATTTTATTAAAGTTTTCAATTATGTAAGACAAAAGTAACACTTATAATAGACAAAGAAATGCAAATGTAAAGAACATTTACCAATGTTTGTAGTACAATGTATAATTATTATAAGGCAAGGGCAATGGCATACATTCCCAAACTAATGTATAAAAAGTACTGTACTTATATAAGTGTTTAGTGGGATCAAATATTTTAATTAGGGTTTAGATAATTATATATTCTTTGCTTTGGGGAGCACATCTGTGTGTATGTTGTTCATATTACACTCGCTAAGCACAGAAAAAAGAACCAGACAAAGGGAGAGAGCAAGGGGAGAGAAAGTGAGAAGAAAAAAAAGGGCAACCAAAGGGAGGGCAAGTAAGGGCCAGAGTAGGGAAACGGAAGTTGACAGAAACACTCCATCATAGCTGAATGGAAACGGTGGCAGAGTTCCATTTGACCCAAGGCAGAAACTCAGATGAGTATCTAAAACTGGACCAGATGGTCCAGGTATGAAAAAAAATTCTTCTTTTGCCATTTCCTGTGCCAACAGCCATTCCAGGCCTCTAAATGAGTCTAGTTCAATTGTCCATTTCCCAAGAGAGGGTACGAAAGTTGATTTCCAACGTCGGAGAATGCAGCGAGAAAGTGTATATGCACATCCTTTTTCATTGACTTAAGAGGTCCAGGAATCATTGACAAAAGGACCACCTCGGGTGATGTTTAGATAGAACTTTCTTTGAACTTACAGTATAAATCATGAATTTGTTTCCAAAATCTCTGCACGGGGGTAATCCCACCAAATGTGGAAAATGTTTCCCTTTGAGGCAGGGCATCACCCACATATATCAAGTATATCATGGTTAAAATGATGGAGAATGGAGGGCCACCTATACCATCTAATTACCAATTTATGCCCTTTTTCTTGGGTTTTCATGACTAGGGACAATTTATGGGTAAGAATAAAACATTTTTGCCAGTCTGAAGGGGTAAAGGTCTGTTGAAGGTATCTATTTACTTGAAATAACATCATCTTTTATATTTTGCCAAAAAAAATGTGTATTATTGTGTTTGCACTAAAATGTATGGAAGTGTATTTTTTCCTGGAGATTTGCATTTGATAAATCTCTGCTAAATTAGACTGCAACACAAAAAATAGCAACGGCAGCCATTTTGTTCTCCATGGCCTCTGCTTAAAAAAAATAAACAAAATTGGAATTATCCATGTAATTTATAACTGGAAACCAAACAGCTTTTCAGCATATTTTGGGTATTAAAACATTGACAAAAACATTGATATGAGACCCACAGATATGCATTTACTTGAGGTTGATACACATGGATTTGTACAAATGTGCAATCGAAAAATGTATCTATGTTGGTGTAAATAATGCTATGAAAAGAAAAACTGAAATATGAAATTATTTTTAAGAAGCAAAAATAAGTTTTACACTTTACATGAATTAAATTACTTTTTGAGAAAAACCTTTGGGTAACCTGAACCTCTTCATGATGAAGGGTAAAAAAAAAAAATAATGCCTGAACACAATTCTGCCAATTTGACATGTTAAACTTTAATTTGGTTGTAAATGGGCTTTCATTTGGTGGTAAGTGGTAATTGAATTCTCCTGATTTTATTAAAATTATTATTATAAAGGAAAAAGTGGCCCAGAATATTAATATATATATATTAATTTAGCTGGTTATTTCTTGAAATTATCACGACCTACAGCCAAAGAAAAGGCCAACATAAATTCCCCTGCTCTTGACAATAACAGATATAGCACACATGTGTATATTATTTGTTGTATTTACCTGTAGTGGGGTCCAGAAACAATGGTGAACATTTTTTATCCTACCTAAACACACTGACAATGACACTAAATGACACAGATACTAATTTAATTTTTTATTCTACTTAAGATGCACTGAACATGACCGTTAACCCTGACCTTTGACTCTGACCTTTGACCCTGACCTTGACCCTAATTTTAACCCTGGCCCTGACCTAGATCAAACCCTTATATAAAAAAAATCTTAACTCCTAAAGGACAAATATGTGAAATAAATGCAAATTTACATTTCATGAAAAGCACTTAATAAAATTAGTGTGTTGAAAAACCAATATTCAAAATACTATAAACAAATTATAAGTCCCAATTCAAGAGTTTAAAAAAACCTAAAAAATAGGTAATTTATGTGCAACAGCCAAAAAATATAAGGTGTACCGTCCCATATCCAAGTGAAAGTGAATGCCATTCGCATCCATAGAAACATAGAAAAGTGAGGGCAGAAAAAGACTGAGTAGTCCATCGAGTCTGCACCTTTTTATTTATTTATTTATTTATTTTTTGGGGGTTTTTTTGGTTTTTTTCACATTAACCTTGTTGTCTGACTATAGATTTATGTTTATCCCAAGCATGTTTGAAGCAATTTACTGTTGACTGTCTCACAACCTCTGTTGGTAGTTTATTCCAATGTTTTGAACTTCCTTCCAGTTAGTTTGAGGTCATGTCCCCGTGTTCTTGATTTTGGTTTCATATTGAAAAGACTGCCCTCCTGAACCTTATTCACCCCCTTGATGTATTTATAGTTTTCAATCATGTCTCCCCTCTCCCTTTTTTATCTCTCAGACCTTTCACCATTTTTGTTACCCGTCTCTGAACTCGTTCTATTTTATCAATATGTTTTTGTAAGTAAGGTCTCCAGAACTGGACACAGTATTCTAAGTGAGGTCTCACTAAAGATCTATATAGAGGATTCAGAACCTCCTTCCCCCTGCTGGTGATCCCTCTACTGATACATCCCAGAATTCTATGTGCTTTTCCCACTGCCTGGTCACCCTGTTTGCTAATAAATATAAGCAATTCAGGAAATATATAGTTGTTACATCCAATGCTGATCACCACAGTGATATCACTGGTGATATAAGATAAGGTTGGCTCTTTACCAGATAGTGTGGACCATATTAAATGGTCAACAGCACATTAAAAAAAACAGGATGTCTTCCAGTCACTCCTCATCCCCTTGCTGCGAACTTTGTTGCACGTTTCGTCAAAGAATGACGTCTTCAGGAGATTTGCCCATTTCCCCTGAAGATGTCATTCTTTGATGAAATGTGCACCGGGCAAGGTCTACATGTGACGCCTTTGCGATATCTGACTGTCGGAACACCAGTGTTTGGAGATTGCCTGTTTGGGAAACCACTCTGTGCTTCTTTTGATGCGATTTTACTGTGGAAAATATGTAAGTGCACTTTTATTATTAAAGCCTGTGACAGAGCCAGAACGGGGAACCGCCTATGTAAACACGGTGGTTCCCATTCTGACAGGCGGCATGCAAAGATTTACTGACCCTATACTCGGGATCAGTTAGAGCTCAGGTGCCCCTGGCAGCCCATACAGTTAGAACACGCCCAGGGAACACAATTATCCCCTTCACTGCCCCTGCAGGTTAACCCCTTCCCTGCCAATGACATTTACACAGTAATCAGTGGATATTTAAATTTCTGAACGCTGTATAAATGTCATTGGTCCCATAAAAGTGTCAAAAATGTCCGACATGTCCGCTGCAATATCAAAGTCCCGATAAAAATCACATATCGCCGCCAATACCAGTAAAAAAGAAAAAAAAATGTAAAAACACCAGAAATGAATTCTCATGGTTTGTAAACGTGGCAACTTTTGTGCATACCAATCAATAAACGCTGATTGTGATTTTTTTTTTACCAAAAATATGAGGAAGAATATAAATTGGCCAAAACCGATGAATACATTCTTTTTTTGGGGAGTTTTTTTTGGATATGTATTTTAGTAAAAAGTACGCAATATTTTTTTTTTTTTGCAAAATTGACGCTCTTTATTTGTTTATAGCAGTGATCAGAAATGATGCAGAGGGGATCAAATACCACTAAAAGAAAGCTCTATTTGTGGGAAAAAAAGGACACAAATTTTGTTGGGATACAACGTCGTACGACCGCCCAATTGTCAGTGAAAGCTTTTCTCAACCCATTCAACACAGAGGAACCTTTGAAATAACTTTCTCAGGAAATCCCCTCTAAAAAGTACTGTATCTACAACTCATGATACATTAGTTTGATGGTCAGTGCGAAGAATGCTCTTGTGGTCATTGAGAATAATTACCTTCTTACAGATACACTATATTACCAAAAGTATTGGGATGCCTGCCTTTACACGCACGTGAACCTTAATGGCATCCCAGTCTTAGGCCATAGGGTTCAATATTGAGTTGGCCCACCCTTTGCAGCTATAACAGCTTCAACTCTTCTGGGAAGGCTGTCCACAAGGTCTAGGAGCGTGTCTATGGGGATGTTTGACTATTCTTCCAGAATGTGAGTTATTATAGTGTAGCTACAATGATCATTGGTGTGATTGAGAATTTATATGAGGCAGAAATTGCTTATTGCTCAAGGAACCCCTAGCAACTTCTCGAGGAACCTTAGTTGATGAACTCTGACATAGGTGATATAATTCTACTCCTGTCAGTACATTTTCTATAATTATATAAGAAAATTGTCTTACTTTTTGTCTTAATCCATATTTTGTATTTCCACTTAGTTTCATATTGTTCAAGGCATGAGCCAGCACATATACTGCCGTGTAGATGAAATAATATTTTGGGTTATTTTTGTTATTAAAGTAGTTATCCATCTTTTCTGTCCCAGTGCAAGTGACGTTAGGGATGAGGCCTAATAACCGGAATACCTTATTTTTGATTGGGTTAGAAGAAAGACAATGAAAAATCCTGAGCCATATATCTTCCAGCAATGGATCAGCTGGACGTTTGGATGGGTGTACATTTTCCAAATAAGTATCTAATCCAGGAATGTAGCGAAGCAGATGGAGAGGTATTATGCTACAGTTAAATATTTTCCTCAGGCTGATCTCTGGATATGACATGATGTTCCATGACTCATTGAGGATGAATGTGATATTTTGTTTGAAAGCATCTAATTCCTCAAAAAATGTGATATATGTGACAATAAAGTGACCACATACTACAATGACATCAGTACTTGACTTCTTTATGGCCATCATTCTCCGCCTGTTAATGTCCTCATTGATGGTCAGGTAAATGACAAATTCTATGCAGATCCCATGTTTTATCATCTCCTTTCTCAGCTCCCGCAGTTCTGTTTCTCCAGTGCCATCACTTGATGTGATGATTCCAACCCAATTCAATCCAAAAATGTTCAGGATCTTTACAACCATCTCATACCAAATCAAACTATTCTGAACAGTGCGGTAAAAGTTTGGGAATTTTTCTCTGTCGCTTAGTAGAGGGTCAGTAACTCGATGATTAATCTGAGGAAACACAAAGTAAGCGGCTTATTTGTGGTTTATTTATTAGCACTGCTGCCTTGCAGCACTGGGGTTTTTGCTCAACTCCCATCCATAACCTTATCTGCTTGGAGTTTGCATGTTCTCCTTATGCTTGCATGGGTTTCCTTCCACACTCCAAAGACATCCTAATAGGACAAATGTTCCTTGGATTAATTGGCCCTAGTACTTAGACATACAGTATGATATAAGGACCTTAGAGTGTAAGCTCAGTGAAGACTGAGACATGATATGACTAAATAGAATATAAAGTATTGTGTATTTTGATGGTGCCATGCACAGTAAATGTCTGTAATAATTATGAAAACTATTTTCTGCCAAGTTTTTCAATAGAAAGTGAATGCTATCCAAGTGTGGGAATTTCAAGAGTCTGAAGCCCAATATTTATGGCACATTATATGCCACCTTCTATTTATAAATTGTACATATATTTTCTGAAAGCAGAGGGCCTGGAGAATAAATAGGTGGTTGTTTCAATTTCGTTATGATGGATTATATTCGCACAGCCATTTATTAATCACCTCAGCTCTGAAAGGTTTGACCCCCATCATGACCAGGCCATATTTCGCTATTCAACATTGCACTACTGTAACTGTTGATTGCGCGGTCATGCAACATTCTATGCCATTTACATTTTTATCATTTTTTCACACAAATAGAACTTTCTTTTTGGTTGATCACCATTGTTTTTTTTTTATATTTTCCAATTTAAATTAAAAAAAAGGCTAAAACCTTTTGAAAAAATTATATTTTCTACTTTCTGTTATAAAACATATCCAATACAATCACATTTCTTCTTACATTTAGGCTAAAATGTATTCTGCTGCTTGTCTTTGGTAAAAAATCCCAATAAGTGTATATTAATTGGTTTGTGTGAAAGCTATAGCATCTACAAACTATGGTATGCTGTTTATCTGAAACTCGATCAATCCTGATGTACTGATGGCCTATTTAATTTCTTGAGGCTCTAAAAAGCTTTTTTTTTCACTATATATGTTTTCACTATTATCATTTGCATATAAGTGGATGTTACACTGCATTTTGGACTTGGCACTTTATATTTTGCAATTTAACTTTTTAGTCAAACAGATTTATTATTCATGCATTTGAAAGTGACTTATATGCTATGTATTTGAGTTTTGTTTGACTGCGCAGAGTTTTATTTATTTTTATTGCAATTTTTGGTGTGGAAACAAATGACAACAGCTGCAGCAATCATTTATATTAATTATTATTTATTGGATTTGGTTCACAATTTGTGCGGTAGCGCTGGAAACTCTGGTATAGTATTAAACTAAAAACAGTTCACCAAGGCTAGAGGTGACCACCTACTTGCCCCTATAGTACTTAGGCCCCCCATTGCTGGATCTCTTGAGAGCCTGGTGCCAAAGAGCACATTGCCTGTCAGCATCAGGCACCAGTGCTATTGTGATGATCTCTGGGATTGGTCACAGGTATCACATGGTACAGGGCCAATCACTGCGGCCCTGTAGCATGTGATAGTTGTGACCAATCACAGCCATCACAATCTTAGAATGGATGCCATTTACAAAGTAAAAATGATTGCTTATGTCAGTGACCATCACTGTCATAAGCAATCATAGTTTAAAAAAAAAAATCCTAATCACCTCCCTAAAGCAGTAGAGGGTCACTATGGTGACCTTGTACTGCTCTGGTGACAGTAAGTATGTAAAAAAATATGAAATAAAAATACACATTTTTTTACATACTGTCATGAGTAGTGTTGAGTGAACCCGGACTGTAAAGTTTGGGTCCGTACCGAACGTTTGGGTGTCCGGGACCCGGACCCGAACACGGACTTTTCAAAAAAAGTCTGGGTTCGGGTCCGGGGTTCTGGTATTTTACTCCACGTGTTGAGAAGCTGCCAAGGGCAGCCAATCAACAAGTGTTTCACTGTTTTTTTCTACAAGCCATCACAGCCATGCCTACTAATGGCATGGCTGTGATTGGCCAGTGCACCATGTGACCCAGCCTCTATGTGGGGCTGGAGTCACCATGCTGCATGTCATATGCTCTCAGGATAGTTTAGGGAGAGGATGCTGCTGGCTCTGTTAGGGACAGATTGCAGAACATCTCATCCTGCATTACTAAGGACTAGGGAGAGATACTAGTGCTGGTGCTTTGAGAGACAGATTTCACATCTCATCTTGCTGCACAGAACGATCTGACTAGACTAGGGAGATATATTTGTACTGCTGCTTTGATAGACAGATTTCATACCTCATCCTGCTGCACAGAACAATCTGATTGTGGACTAGGGAGAGATACTAGTACTGGTGCTTTGAGGGAGGGAGAGATACTAGTACTGGTGCTTTGAGAGACAGATTCACACTTCATCCTGCTGCACAGAACGATCTGACTGGACTAGGGAGAGTCTGTTGCTTTAAGGGAAAGATTATTCTTCTAAAATCATCTCCAAGTTGTACAGGGAAAGGTTCCAGCTGTTGCTTTAAGGGAAAGATTAGTGTTCTAAAATCATCATCAAAGTGTGTGTGAAAACCCCTATATCAGCCACAGGGAAGCCATATTAGTGTTCTAAAATCATCTTCAAACTGTGTGAAAAAAGTATAAATAAGCCGGGAGAACCCATATCACTGTTCTACAATCATCTGGAAACTATGTGTTAAACTTTAACTAAAACCGGGATATCCCATACTACTGTTCTACAATCATCTGGAAACTGTGTGTTAAGCTTTACCTAAAACCGGGAGAACCCATACTACTGTTCTACAATCATCTGGAAACTGTGTGTTAAACTTTAACTAAAACCGGGAGAACCCATACTACTGTTCTACAATTATCTGGAAACTGTGTGTTAAACTTTAATTAAAACCGGGAGAACCCATACTACTGTTCTACAATCATCTGGAAACTGTGTGTTAAACTTTAACTAAAACCGGGAGAACCCATAACTAAAACCGGGAGAACCCATATCACTGTTCTACAATCATCTGTAAACTGTGTGTTAAACTTAAACTAAAACCGGGAGAAGCCATATCCCTGTTCTAAAATCATCTAAAAATTGTGTGTGAAACTATAGCAGAGAGAAGAACAGTGATATGGGTTCGCTCTGCTATAGTTTCACACACAGTTTTTAGATGATTTTAGAACAGTGATATGGGTTCGCCCGGTTTTAGTAGATTTTTGACACACACTT
>BLSH010024038.1:4516412-4531707 GCA_018402905.1 Glandirana rugosa
ACTCCCCCGTACGAAGTCGTAGGACACCCAAAATAATCGTACACCCTATTCTTAATTTCCTCCAGTACTCATCACAACTCGCTTGGGCCTGACATTGCAAGCCCAGGCATGGCTTGAAAGCCCACAGGCCCCGTGCCTGGGCCTGGGCCTGTAAAGTTTTTAGCAAGCCCAAGCCAGGCCCCAAGACGATAAAATGAGGTGCACAACTCTTCGACGTCCCGTCGGTTAGTTGTTCACAAAGTGACCAAACGGGAATCTTCGGTAGTGTCGGTACGGATGATTACCGTAACGAACCCGAACGATTTTTGAAATGTCCGGGTCCGGGTCCGTGCCCCGGACACCCGAAAGTTCGGTACGGACCCGAACGTTACAGTCCGGGTTCGCTCAACACTACTCATGACCTCCTTTAATTCTTATCCCACATGCTAATAAAACCCACAGGATGCTGAAGCATGCCCCCTCATATAAATTGTGCTCTTATACTACTTCCCTCATTTTTCTGCTTCTCCTATCCTCTGGAGATACTTAACACACACATCACCCCATATCCTCTGGCAGCAGTAACAATCTACGCAATTTAGTCTCCATTCCTCTTCTTCCCAAAACTAGCCTCCCCTTGTCCTGTACCCTGTGGAATGCCCGCTCTGTCTGCAACAAACTTACCACTGTTCACAACCTATTTGTTACCAACTCCTTTAATCTACTTGCTGTCACCAAAAACTGGCTTCATGAATCTGACACCCCTTTTCCTGCTTTCCTCTCCCTCTCTGTCACTATAATCATTTGAAGTTTATTGTATACGTCTATTCTCTCCAATTTCCTTAAGATATGTTGTGATCTACAGACCCCCCTGGACCATCATGAAATTCCCACAATCATTCTCAGCGACTTAAACATCCCTGTTAATACCAACACACCTGCTACTTCTAAACTTCTTAGTCGGGCTTCTACTCGCTGTGATGGCAGCACCCTCAACCTTGTATTTTCCTACCTATGCACTCCACGCAACATCTCCAACAATCCTTTTCCTCTATCTGATCACTACCTCATTTGTTAGTTTCACTCTCTCCCTGTCTTCCACCACTCTTCCCTTCAATCGCCTAATAATCTCCAATAGAAGCCTTCGCCACTTGATCCTTTCGCTTCTCTATTCTGCTACTGACCACCTTCTTTGACAAAATCTCACCCCTATCCTGACCCAATCTAGCCAATTCTGTTTACAATAGATCCCTGTTCTCCGCCCTGGACGAGCTTGCCCCCTCAATATACACATAGGCCTCGACCCCTAAAACCCTGGCAAACAGATAACGCCAGAAATCTCAAAAAAACTATCCATGCCCGAGTGTCTGTGGTATGAGACTAAGTCTCAAAAAGAGTTCAACCAATATAAATCTGCCCTACAAATATACAATTATTGCCTCCACAAACCTATTTTATCACTCTCATTAAGACCTTTTCATCCAGTCCCCATCAACTCTTTTCTACATTTAACTCTCTACTTCGTCCTCCATTGCCTTCACCTACTAACTCATTCACTGCCCAGGAGATTGCTAATCACTTCAAAATTAAGACTGATTCAATTTGTGATGAAATCTCCACTCTACAGATATCTCCACCACTTAAAACCCCATGTCAACAGGTACAATCAACACTCCCCTTATTCAATCCTGCTACCAGTGGCGGCCCTTTCATTAAGGGCACACGGGCGCCACCCCCTCTCTCCTCACCACCCCCATCTATGCTGTGGATAGATTCATGCATGACATGAATCTATCCATGGCCGCCCGCGACCACCCCCTATTCATGCCGCAGGCCCTTTTCAGGCACCGGCTGCATGAATTACCACTGTGGGGTGTTTCTTTGAAGCATCTCATTAGAGCCGTAGGCTCTAATAGAGTTCAATATAGTGTGGCACAAAGCGTGCTGCCACAAGCCCTTAGAAAGGAAAATGATAAGATAAGATAAGACAGGCAATCCTATTGGACGCCTTTATTGTTGGTGGAAGGGGATGCACGGCCGAAGCCAAGCTGCTCCTTGCTTGCCAGACACCACTCTGCCTGCTGTCTGCTCCCTGCTCCTCGCTCACTAGACACCGCTCTGCCTGCTGCCCGCTCCCAGATGGAGTAAGTGTGGGACTTTGATGTCCCGACTACCCTGGGGGGAACCTCTGTCAGTGCCACGAGCCCCATGGCAGGGGGGCTGTATATCTCTATCTATGGTGCTGTATACCCCTATCTATAGTGCTGTATACCCCTACCTATGGTGCTGTATGTTAGGTCTGCCAGGAACCCCAACTGTCACTCAAGTTTCCAGACCAGTAGTCTTGTTATCCCAGTATCAGTTGGAGGACGGTTGCGATCCTGCAGCCAGAATGCTGGGACCTCTATGGTAAGTGCAAACAGACCAAATCAAGGAACAACAAATAAATAAATGACTCACAGTTAGTAGAGGGTGTAGTCAGGAGCCAAGGGTGATCCAATGTCGGTCCAGTAGCAAATCCAGGTGGAGATGCTGGGGGTTTACCAGAGACGGCGTCAGGGACAGGCAAGGTTCGGCAACAATCGGTCAACTTAGTACAAGAAGGCAATCCAAAGGCATAGTCGGGAACAAGGAAAGTTAGGAACAAGCAAGCAATCTGGTATAATAACTAGCAGGAACAGCAACCTATACTCAGGCAGAGTCAGGAAGGGGAAGTGAAGATTTATAGGGTACTAAATGAGGTGACAGCCTACAGCTGGCCACTGGGTGGAGTCAGAGTCACCATCCGAAAGCAGTAGATACCCAGGCTAAGGCCATAAGGAACCAACCACAAGAACACAGGCCCCAGGATCGATCCCCGGTCAAGGCGTGACAATACCCTCTACACAAACATGCCCACGTCTATTTGGGCTTAGAAGGATGTTTATCATGGAATAACTTGACCAGCAGTGGGGCATGGACATCGCAAGCGGGTACCCAAGCCCTTTCCACAATGAAGTAACCTTTCCAGTCCACCACATACTGTAATTGTCTACCCTTACGTCAAGAATCCAGAATTTTACTAATTTCATATTCTGGATGGTTATCAACCAAGACAGGAGAAGGACGTCTAGAGGGTAGAGAAAGCCTATTCTTGTAAAAGTGTTTAAGCAAGGATACGTAGAACATATTGGGAATCCGAAGATGTGAGGGCAAATGAAGTTTATAGGCCACCAGGTTTATTTGTCTAAGAATGTCCAAATTTGGGGGAGGGTTGTCTCAGTTTGATGTTTTCAGTGGATAACCATACAAGCTGATTAAGACGAAAATGGGGTGCAGGTCTTCTGTGACAACCTGCATATCCCTTGTAACTGTGAAAAGATTGCAGCAACACCTTCCTTATGTTTCTCCAGTGCTTGGTTAACCTAGTCACCATTTTGGCTGTGCAGGTATCTCTCCCGGAGAAGATTGGAAGGGAAGGACTCTGGTTTGATAATCAAAAGCAGCTTGGATAGGAGAACATTTCAAAGAGGAGTGCCATTGTGAGTTGTGTGCTATTTCAGCTAGGGGAAACATCTCACTCCAGTTGTCATGTTCTGCATTAACGTAAAGTCCTTGGATTGGCATCTAAAACTTGATTAACCCTTTCTGTCTGGCCATTGGATTGAGGATGGTATCCAGAAGACAGGAAATTCTTGATACCCTGGTGCTTGCAAACAGCTCTCCAGAACGAAGAAATGAATTTCGGGCCTCTGTCGCTAACAATATAGACCGGAACACTGTGTAAACGGACAACATTTTCAATAAAAGATAGAGCGTGCGCTTTCAGTCACTATTCAGACTCCTTTCCGATTGAACGCCGTTGTCCCCGCTTCTTTTCGCGATGGCAATGGAATCATTAGCCATCGCCATTAATGTGTGCTTTTTGCCGATGACGTACTGTTATTTGTCACCTCTCCCCCTATTTCACTTCCGATTATTGTCCAAGTCTTACGAGACTTCAGTTTTTGTTCAGGCCTCCAGGTTAATATGTCTAAGTCGATGATCTTGAATGTGTTCACTCCGTCCGCTTTGGCGGAATAGGTTATCAAAACTTTTCCCTTTCCCCTGAAGAGAGTCGAGTATTCCTTACCTAGGGGTCACCTTCCCGTCCTCATTCAATCACATCTATGAATCAAATTACCCCCCGCTTTATAAAAAGCTTCATGCTGACCTAGCTCACTGGGAATCACTTGGCCTCTCTTGGCTAGGTAAAATTAACGCAATCAAAATGACCCTACTACCCAGGATCCTCTACTTCTTCCGCTCTCTTCCGGTCCCAATCAACAAACTTCATTTGAATAGATTGTAATCTATCACAATCAAGTTTGTTTGGGGCAAAAATGACTATCGTCTCCCTAAACATGTGCTGTTCCGTCTCAGATGTGGAGGGGATTTAGGCCTTCCTAATCTTTGGTCATACTATTTAGCAGCGCAACTGGCTCAATTTTCCATCATATATGCCAGGGGCTCCAAACCCGACTGGGTCTCTATGGAGAGACAAGCTATCCCCTCATACACCTTGGATTATCTAGCCTGGTGCCCCTCTAGACTTAGACCCCCCATTCTTGCCCCGACACTGTCCCATTCTATTCAACTCTGTGATAGGATTCACAAATCTAACCTAATCACGTCCCAATGGCGCCCCATGTGACACATTTTTAATAATCTCCTCTTTCCACCTGGTCAGGACGTTAGGGCCTTTGGATGGTGGGTTAATAAGGGCTTCCTCAGGATCGGCAATTACTTCAACTCACAGGGCCCCCTAACCCTCAAATATTGCTCTGCTCAATTAGAAATGCCCCCAGCTGAGAGGTTTCGCTTCTCTCAGATCTCACACTTCTTACATTCCATTTGGCAGGACAAGTCAGTCCCCTTGTTGACCACCTCATTTGAACGCATCTCGGATGTGAGGAGAGGAATCTCACTAATTTATTCTGGGCTGGTTGACTCACAGGAGAAGGCTTCTTACATGCAGGCCTGGGAGGAAGACTTTGGAATGGACTGGGACATCGAAACCTGGCATTGGACCTTCGCCAGATCTTTTAAAGGTATTTTAAACACTTCTCTGATAGATGCAAACATTAAGCTCATATCGAGATGGTATCTGACTCCTCTCCGCCAGGTTAAGATGTTCCCTTCCTCTTCCCCCCTTTGCTTTGGGAATTGCGGTCATGAAGGTTCTCTTTTACACATTTTCTGGGAATGCCCCAGAATTAGAAGCTTCTGGAACAAGGTATTCCACTTGCTACGTAAAATCACCAATGCTGACATTCCCCAGAAGCCGCAGGTAGCTGTTCCCCACCATCCCGTACAGGCTTTTTCCAAACATTCCCAAACACTGGTATTCTTTATCTTATTGGGGGCAAAGCTGACAGTTGCTCAGGCATGGAAATCCCACCAGGTCTATTTTCAGTCAGTCAAACGTAAGGTTTCCTGGAAAATGTCTCAAGAAAAGATCTCCAGCATTATCCTGGATAGGGTGGTGAAATTTGAAAGCATCTGGGAACCCTGGGCTCGATACATGGGCATTCAATTATGAAGTCCTTATTTCTCTCCTCAAACACCAGTTTTGGGATTAGTTTGTCTAGGCCGCGCCCCTTCCTTAATCTCAGTAGCCATCCTCTAATCACTCCACTCTTTGTCTCTTTCTTCCCTCTGTTCGTTTTTGCCTCTCCCTCCTTTCTCTTCTCTATTGCTTCTCTTAGGCCCTTCCCCTTTCTCCTTCACTTTTATATGGTTTATCCTGGTTACCCCAGGACATAAGCTAGAACAGTAAACCACCTATTTGTTTCATCCAACCACCCTCAAGCAGTTGTTTTCTCATTTTGGGGTTATCGGGGTGATCTATACCTAGTTCCCCTAGTCTGGATTTGGATGACTCCAGGACCAGTTTCCAGGTTGACCTTTTGATCCCATGGGGGGGAGTGGGGGTTCTGAGGGGCGTTTCCCTGGCCTTGGGGACCCTGACTTTTCTCAGGTTTCTGGTCCTGGAGATCTTGTTACTCATCCCCAATTTGTTTGCTGTGCAGGCTGGTTTACGCAATTATTTTCCATAGTCCTCCTGTGTTAAGTTTATGGTCCAGTATAGATTTCCGTAAATGAAAAAAAAAAAAAAGATAGAGCCAGGTTTGGGGCTAAAGGTAGGGCTGGCATAGGAATGAAGTGTGCTAATTTTGAAAATCTGTCAACTACTACCCAGATGATGGTATTCCCTCTGGAAGTCGGAAAGTCCTCCATACTGATATGAGTCCAGGGAGCATGAGGAACAGGTAGCAGTTCTAGTAGGTCTTTGAGGAACAGATCGAGGCATTTTGATGGCCTCACAAACAGTACAATTTCTAACAAAGGCGATCACATCCTTCTGGAGGCCACCAAACCAGGTGTTTTAGGTATAACAAATTTGGTTTCATACCAGGATGCCCGTATATATTTTGTCCATGGGCCCATTGCAAATCTTCTTTATTTAAGTCTGGAGGCACATACAATGTATTAGCCAGGACTGAGAGATTAACAGGAGCCTGGGATTGAGCAGCCAACAAGCTCATTTGTAAGGTAGTATTCAGTCGAGCAATAATTTGTTCTGGAGGAACAATATGCTCCGGGGGAGCTTGGTGACTTTCGCATGGGAATTGCCGAGACAGGGCATCGGCCTTGATGTTCTTAGTACCAGGAATGTATGTTACAACAAAATTAAACAGAGTGAAGAATAATGGCCAGCGGACTTGTCAGGAATTCAGTCTCTGAGCCTTTTCCAAGTAGGTTAAATTCTTATGGTCAGTCTGAACTACAACTGCGAGTTCTGTACCTTCTAATAAATGTTGCCATTCGGAAAATTCTAGTTTATAGCCAGAAGTTCTCTATTCCCTATGTCGTAGTTTTGTTCTGCGACAGAGAATTTTTGGAGAAGAAGGAAACCAGATGTAGCTTGATGGAAGTAGGGTCTCATTGGGATAACACTGCTCCAACACCTATTTCTGAGACATCCACTTCCAAGAAGTATTGAGCAGAAGACTGAAGATCACAGGAGCAGAGCAAAAAGCAGACTTTAGATGATTAAAGGCTTCCAGAGCTTCAGGAGACCACTGAGAACAGTTGGTCTCTTTCTTAGTGAGGGCTATGATGGGAGCCATAATCTTGGAAAAATTCTTGATGAACTTTCGATAGTAGTTCAACAAAAGAGTTGAGTAGATCACTGAAAATGTCATTCACAGATTCCGGGAATACAGCGTGGGCATTGCAAAGACCGAATGGCATCACAAGACACTCATAATTAGGGATGGGCTTCGAGTTCGGGTCGAACGTAACATCTGCTGTTCGTTTGTTCGGCGTGAGCTGAACATTATGGGGCATTCACGGAAACTTTGCACGCCCCATAATGTTTTAAAATGTCAGCGGAATGCCGCCCGCTGAATGGCCAAAGTATGCACATGGCCTGCATGCTTTGGCCAATCACCGGGCGGCCTGCTGTGAGAGCTTTGATTGGCTAAAGGCAGAATGCCTTTAGCCAATCACTGCACATCAGTCTCAATCCACGCCCCACACTATATAAAGCCGCTTGTACAGTGGCTCTATGATAGTGTGTCCGCGTTGTTAGAGAGATAGTGTAGGTTCCCGAAGACAGGCAGTTTAGATAGCTAGATTTTAAAATATGATTTTAGAAAATATTTAGGGTGCTGACCTATTTAGAAGTTTTATTTTGTATCCGCACAATCATAACATAAAAAAATCAGATAATTAGAATAAAATCAACAAATCATAAATAGATGACATATACCATGTGTGAAAAAAAGGTGATTAAATATCAAAAAATGTGTTACAAAAAATATTATCAAAAGTGAAATCAATAAAATAAAAGTGAAATATTACTAAACTAATATGTGGATTATACACAATTAATAATACATTTATATTAATCAAAATAAATCATAAAGTAAGTTTTTTTAAAAACATTTGTGTAAAAATTTATATACAGTCCAAAATCCCAAATTAATAAGTAAAGATTCCACCACCAGTGCTTGAGGGATTGGTGTCCACAGACTATTCCACCTGCACAGTAAACCACCGACAAACAGCCATTCAAATATACGCTCACCAGAAATATCTAGCCCCCATGGGACCATACAGCAAAAAAGAAATCTCTCAGTACTCCAATAGATTCAATGGGCAATGAGGTCCTAATTCTCAAGGTTTAGTTCCTCTGATCCTCACACCCTATTGGGCGTCTTCCTCTAGGTTAACTCCAACCATAAAACCAAAGAAAGCAATAATAGTGTAAAATCATTTAATGAGGATAAAAAATCCCTATGAAACTCGATAGTAATTATGCTCACATTAAGTAAAATACACAAACGCCTTTTCTCAAATTAACCACTTGACCACTGGGCACTTAAACCCCTTAACAACCAGACCAATTTTCAGCTTTCAGTGCTCTCACATTTTGAATGACAATTACTCAGTCATGCAACACTGTACCCATATGAAATTTGCGTCCTTTTTTTCACACAAATAGAGCTTTCTTTTGGCGGTATTTATTCACCGCTGGGTTTTTTATTATATAATTAAAAAATGACCGAAAAGTTTTTAAAAAAATGAATTTTTCTTAGTTTCTGTTATAAAATTTTGCAAATTAGTAATTTTTCTTCATAAATTTTGGCCAAAATTTATACTGCTACATATCTTTATTAAAAAAACAAACAAACAAATAAGTGTATATTATTTGGTCCTTGTGTAATTTATATAGTCTACAAGCTATGGTGCCAATCACTGAATATTGATCACACCTGATATACTGACGGCCTATCTCATTTCTTGAGACCCTAACAAGCCAGCAAAGTACAAATACCCCCCAAATGACCCCTTTTTGGAAAGTAGACATTCCAAGGTATTTGGTAAGAGGCATGGTGAATTTTTTGAAGTTTTTTTTCCCACAATTCTTTGCAAAATGAAGATTTTTTTTCTTTTTTTCACAAATTTGTCATATATTAACAGGTTATTTCTCACACCCAGCATATGCATACCACAAATTACACCCCAAAACACATTTTACTTCTCCTCCTGAGTATGGTAATACCACCTGTGTGAGACTTTTACACAGCCTGGCCACATACAGAAGCCCAACATGCAGGGAGCACCATCAGGCGATCTAGGAGCATAAATTACATATATAATTTCTTGACTACCTCTTGCACTTTTGAAGGTCCTGGAGCACCAGGACAATGGAAACGTCCAAAAGATGTCCCCATTTTGGAAAGTAAACACCCCAACGTATATTCTAGGAGGCATAATGAGTCTTTTGAACATGTCATTTTTTCCACAAGTGTTTGGAAAATGTGGAAAGAAAATGAAAACTCTTTTTTTTTACACAAAGTTGTCCATTTATACAATATTTCTAACACACAGCATGTACATAGCAAAAATGACACCCCAAAATATATTCTGCTACTCCTCCCGAGTATGGCGATACCACATGTGTGACACTTTTACACAGCCTGACCAAATACAGAGGCCCAACATGTAGGGAGAACCGTCAAGTGTTCTAGGGACATACATTTCAAATCTAATTTGACTACCTTTTACACTACTGTGAGGCACTGTGGTGGCATGGATAGGCACTGTAGTGGCATGGATAGGCAGTGTAGTGGCACGGATGAGCAGTGTAGTGGCAGGGATGGGCAGTGTAGTGGCATGGATGGGCAGTGTAGTGGCATGGATGGGCACTGTAGTGGCACGGATGGGCAGTGTAGTAGCACAGATGGGCAGTGTAGCAGCACAGATGGGCAATGTAGTGGCATGGATGGGCACTGTAGTGGCATGGATGTGTCACGGATGAGAACTGATGTGGTATGAATGAAGCACAAATAAACCATGGATGGGGATAGATGAGCACGGATGGGGATGACTGAGCATGGATGGGGATGACTGAGCATGGATGGGGATGGATGAGCACGCATGGGGATGACTGAGCACGGATGGGATGGATCAGCACAGATGGGGATGGATGAGCACAGATGGGATGACTAAGCATGAATGAGGATCGATGAGCATGGGTGGGGATGACTGAGCACGGATGGGGATGGATGAGCATGGATGGGGATGGATGAGCAGGGATGGGATGACTGAGCACGAATGAGGATGGATGAGCATGGAAAGGGATGACTGAGCATGGATGGGGATGGATAAGAACGGATGGGGATGGATGAGCATGGATGGGGATGGATGAGCACGGATGGGGATGGATGAGCATGGATGGGGATGGATGAGAACGGATGGGGATGGATGAGCACGGATGGGGATGACTGAGCACGGCTGGGTGGGTGAGCACAGCTGGGTGAGCATGGCTGAGCATGGATGGATGGGTGGCTGAGCATGGATGGATGAGTATGGATGGGGTGAGGATGGCTGGGTTGGTGAGCATTGATGGGTGGCTGAGCATGGATGGATGAGCATGGATGGGGTGAAGATGGCTGGGTGGGTGAGCATGGATGGGTGGCTGAGCATGGATGGATGAGCATGGATAGGGTGAGGATGGCTGGGTGGGTGAGCTTGGATGGGGTGAGGATGGCTGGGTGGGTGGTGGATGGATGGGGTGAGGATGGCTGGATGGGGTGTGGATGGATGGTGGGGGGTGCAGCCTGTCTCCCATTGTCACTTAGCAGCGCTGTGGGCATTACACATCGCCCACAGCGCTGCACACTTTTCTTTCCACCCTCTCTCCTCTCACACTGCACCAATCGGTGCGGAGTGGAGAGAGAAAAGCCGGGGAAGCGCCGGCTTGTTTACATGTAGCCGCTCCATCATTTGACAGAGTGATCACATGGTGAAAGGCCTCTCACAGCGGCCATTCACCGTGATCCGTGATGCGCCGGGTCCCCTGGACCTGGCGGTCACGGATGTTCCTGTGTGCGCGCCCTAGGGGGTGTGCGGGAAGCGCGATTCTGGGAGGACGTCAATGTATGTCCTCCCAGAGTTAGGCAGCCACCCTGTAGATGTATTTTGTCTAAGGGCCGGTTGTTAACTGGTTAAGAATGCAGGTCGGGACCCTCCGTGGGGATATCTCCTGTATCTCACCAGTCCTGGCTCAGGCCGAATCTGCATCCTCCTCTAACTCCATTAAAACAGCATGCCAAGCCTCATCTTCAATATATTTCGAGCTTCCGCCCGTCATCAGGAAGTGATGGTAACCGTAAAAATTTTTTTAAAGCATCGCCTATGGAGATTTTTAAGTACCAGAATTTGTTGCCATTCCGCAAGTCTGCGCAATTTTCAACCCTAACATGTATGGTATCTATTTACTCGGCGCAACATCCTCTTTCACAATATACAAAAAAATTGGGCTGACTTTACTGTTGTCTTATTTTTTAACTAAAAAAAGTGATATCTTTTTTAAAATTGCGCTTGAAAGACCGCTGCGCAAATACCGTGTGACAAATAGTATTGCAACGATCACCATTTTATTCTCTATGGTGTTTGAAAAAAAATATATAATGTTTGGGGGTTCTAAGTAAGCCGGCCAGGCTTGTGGGGAAGAGGCTCTTGTCCCCATCAACATGGGGGCAGGGGGCTTTGAGGTGGGGGGGCGGGGCCCCTCTCCCCCAAAGCACCCATGCTCCCCATGTTGAGGGCATGTAGCCTGGTACGGTTCAGGAGGGGGGCACTCTCTTGCCCCCCCCATCCTAACCGGCTAGGGTTGCATGCTCGGATAAGGGATCAGTTTGGATTTTAGGGGGACCCCCACGTCAAATGTTTTTAATTCTTAAATTCTTAATATCCAAACCAGACCCGAAGAGCCTGGTTTGGACTGGGGGGGGCGGACCCCGTGTACTTTTTTCCAGCGATTTTTTGTATATTTCTGGCCACAATTTTACATTTTTACTATGGAAATGTAATTTTGCTCTGGCTATGTTCTACACCTCACAGAGATGCACCCTTTTACACACAGACTATGGACACTCCCCAGGCACAATATTTAAAGGATTTTTTCTTTTTTTTCACTTTAAGCATTATTAAAATCACTACTCTTGAAAAAACGATTGATTTAAAAACTTTTTTTTTCATTGATACATGTCCCCCATACATGGCTCCCATACACTTTTTAGGGCAATAACATTGCATATAAGCCTTTAAAATGAGCACTTTTGATTTTTCATGTTTGCGTCCCATAGACTTTAATGGTGATCGGATGTTCGCCCTGAACTTTTTGTCTGTTCGCATGTTCTGGTGCGAACCGAGACAGCCTTTAATACTAGAAGAGGGCATTATGAGTAGGGATGAGCCAAACATCCCCCGTGTTCGGCTCATCCCTACTCATAATGCCCTCTTCTAGTATTAAAGGCTATCTTCCATTTGTCTCCTGCTTTAATTCTAATAAGATTGTATGCTGAATGAAGGTCCAGTTTGGTAAAGACCTTCGATCCTTGGTCACGGTCAAACAATTCAGTAATCAGGGGAGAGGATACCAATTCTTCTTATTTCAAAAGGTTTTATTGAAAATTATTCAATAATAAAATACATTAGCTGACGTTTGCAAAACATATAAAAAGTTTGGAAGGAGTTTTGATATAAGAAAAGAGTAATGGAGGGCAAGATAGTATTACAGCTAGCTCATATTGTCTAAACATATGTCAGAATAATACTTGAAAAGTAATCCTGACTGAATCTGGGTTGTTGGAAACCCTAATCTATCTAAACCAAATTGCCCTGAGCCCTGTGGTGTAGTCGGTCAAGGGAGAAGGCAGGGAGAAGGCAGGGAGGGCCCCCAAAACCCCCAGCACCCCAGTAGGAATCATGCTGTGCCAGAGGCGGCGGCAACCCCCGGCCCCATCAGGTCCATCAGGGGCAGCAGGCATAGTTCATGAGGGATAAACATTGTCGACAAAACTGGCTCGCCCATGGTCAACGATAAGTTACCTACATGAACCTATGGATAATAGCGAATAGCACTGAGAGACAGGATGGGAAGAAAGGAAGAGAAAAGGAAAGCCAGAAAGAGGTAGGGAAGGAGATGTGTTATGCCAACCCTGTCTCAGCCTTTGAGTTCTTAAGTTGCTGGAACACCAGGGATGAAAGAGATGCCTACATGAGTCATCCAGGGTTCCCAGACTACTTCAAATTTGTGTACATTATCTGCTAAGATGCTGGCCATTTTTTCTTGTGTCATCAACCATGATATTTTACAAGCAGCCGCTCTCAGCGAGACCCGCTGCTGTTTTCATGCCCCAGCTATAGCGATCTTGGCCCCTAATAAGATATGATGAAACAATTTACGGTTGGGCTTAGAAACCTGTGGGATGTATTCATTCAGAAGGGCGATGGTGAGGGACCTCGGCAGTTGGCATCCTGTGACCTTCTTGATTAGGCAGAATATTTTGGACCAAAAGAGCGTATTCTGGGGCATTCCTACCACACATGAACCATGGTGCCCCTAAGCCGGCATCCTCTGAAGCAGAGAGGGTCTGCTGATGGGTAGTACCTCATCAGTCTAGCTGGGGTGAGATACCATCTCGAGAGGACTTTTAAACTAGCTTGTGTTCAAGACACCTTTAAATGATTTTAAAAAAGCAATCTGCCAACTGTCAAGGTCCCACTTAAACTAGAAGTCTGACTCCCAAGCTGTCATGAAGGCAGATTTCTCTGAGAGGAGGGTGAGAGTATCATATATGACCGAGACCGAGATAGCCCCCTTCTGTACAGTAGGCTGACCGCACCATCGTTCATAGGCTGTAAATCTAGGGGGGAGTGGCTTTTCTCTCCAATTTTTGTGTAAAAAGTTGGAAATTTGGCCAAACCCAAATCTCTCCAAAACAGGAAGGTCCAGCTTACTCACACAGTCGTTTATAGATATCGGACCTGTGGCAGTGTAAAAATGTCCTATTCGGAAGAACCCCTTGTTCAGCCACCATTGGAATGCTTTGATATTTAACCCAGGTGGGAAGTCTGGGTTGTGAAAAAGGTGCGCTAGTGGTTTGGCTGGAGAGACTAATGAAAGAAGGTGGCTGAGCTTATACCACAACGCTAGTGGATCAGCAAGAGTTGGAGCCATGATTGGGGACCTATTTTTTGGAGAACACCATAAGAGAAAATCTAGTGTATGCAGTGGAGTAGCCTGCCTCTCTATCTGCACCCAGTCCGGCTTCTCAAATCTGGAGCGGTCATTGCAAAACTTTATGTCACGCCGTATTTGCGCAGCGGTATTCCAAGCGTGCTTTTATTTGAATAAATTCAGGTTTTTTTGTTAAAAAATAAGAAATCAGTAAAGTTAGGCCAATTTTTTTCCATATTGTGAAAGCTAATGGTACGCCGAGTAAAATGATACCCAACATGTCATGCTTCAAAAGTGCGTCTGGTCGCGGAATGCTAACAGCTTAAAAATATCCATTGGCGATGTTTAAAAAAAATCTACAGGTTAGCAGTTTTGAGAGAAGGCCTAGTGCTAGAATTGTTGCTCTCACTCTAACAATCGCGGCGATACCTCACATGTGTGGTTTGAACACCGTTTTCATATGTGGGCGGGACTTACGTATGCGTTCACTTCTGCACGCAGCTCGCGGGGACAGGGCGCCTTCATTTTTTTTTAATTATTTATTTTATTTTACATTTTACTTTTTATTTTGCACTGTACTTTTTAAAAAAAAATATATCACTTTTATTCCTATTACAAAAAATGTAAACATTCCTTGTAATAGAAAAAATGCCAGGACCTCCTAAATATGAGATCTGGGGTCAAAAAGACCTCAGATCTCATATTTACAGTAAAATGCAAAAGAAAAAAAAAAAATATTTGAAAAAAATGACAGACCAAAAAAAAAAAATGGGCCCTTTAACCCTGCCGTATTATGGAGTCAAGTGAGCCGACTCACGGACACTGGGGGGGACGGATCTGATCATCTCTGCCGCTGCGGCGGGTCCGGTAAGCGGCGGAGATGACGGGAAAGCGGCGGGAGGGGTTGGGCACCTCTCCTGTCTCTGATAAAAGTGATCTTGCGGCGAATCCGCCAATTAGACCACTTTTATCTTTTTTCAGAATCGCCTGCTGAAAAAAACAATATCTGAATGGTGCCTGTAGCTGCAGGCACCATTCAGATATCACTTCTCAAAGGCAGAGACGTCATATGTAGTGTTGAGCGAACCCGGACTGTAACGCTCGGGTCCGTACCGAACTTTCGGGTGTCCGGGGCACGGACCCGGACCCAGACATTTCAAAAATCGTTCGGGTTCGGTCCAGGGTTCTTCTATTTTACTCCACGTGTTGAGAAGCTGCAGGGCAGCCAATCAACAAGCGTTTCACTGGTTTGCCCTT
>BLSH010024038.1:4563690-4587286 GCA_018402905.1 Glandirana rugosa
AACCTAGCCCTAATGCAGTAGTAGAAAGATAAACTCTCCCTCAGAGCACCCACATTAATGTTTCCCTAATGCAGTAGTATACGGTTTTAGAATGAGAATCTCTCCCTCAGAGCAACAACAGGAACATTTCCCTAATGCACTATAAGATGGTTCTGAACACTAATGTGTCCCTCACAGGACCGCAATGAAGGTCTCCCTAATGCAGTCTGAGATGGTTGTGAACGCTAATCTTTCTTTCACAGCAGTGGCATGAACAGGAACCTGGCCCTAATGCAGTAGTAGTTGTTTTTTAGAACGATAAACTCTCCCTCAAAGCATCAACAGGAACCTGGCCCTAATGCAGTTGTAGTTGTTTTTAGAACGATAAACTCTCCCTCATAGCACCAACAGGAACCTGGTCCTAATTCAATAGTAGTTGTTTTTAGAACGATAATCTCTCCCTCAAAGCGCCAACAAGAACCTAGCCCTAATGCAGTAGTAGAAAGATAAACTCTCCCTCAGAGCACCCACATTAATGTTTCCCTAATGCAGTAGTATACGGTTTTAGAATGAGAATCTCTCCCTCAGAGCAACAACAGGAACATTTCCCTAATGCACTATAAGATGGTTCTGAACACTAATGTGTCCCTCACAGGACCGCAATGAAGGTCTCCCTAATGCAGTCTGAGATGGTTGTGAACGCTAATCTTCCTTTCACAGCAGTGGCATGAACAGGAACCTGGCCCTAATGCAGTAGTAGTTGTTTTTTAGAACGATAAACTCTCCCTCAAAGCACCAACAGGAACCTGGCCCTAATGCAGTTGTAGTTGTTTTTAGAACGATAAACTCTCCCTCAGAGCACCAACAGGTACCTGGCCCTAATGCAGTAGTAGTTGTTTTTAGAACGATAATCTCTCTCTCTCAAAGCACCAACAGGAACCTGGCCCTAATGCAGTAGTAGTTGTTTTTAGAACGATAAACTCTCCCTCAAAGCACCAACAGGAACCTGGCCCTAATGCAGTAGTAGTTGTTTTTAGAACGATAAGCTCTTTTTTTTTTTTTTTTTTTTGAAAGAGATTTTATTTGCATATATTCAAAGGAATACAAAGTGAATGGACATAATACAGTTTCATAAAGAAGTGAACAGAGTACAAACAAGATTACTGAAGAGAGGGAAAATGAATTCCCCAAACAATCCACAATGTAATACGTATTCATTCTGTACCCTGAGGAAATTACAGGACTGGTGGCCTGAAATAGGGGTAAACAAAGCAGAAATACAAAAGAGAAGCAGAGGTCACAAATGAACTGGATGGAGTTCTGCCAAGAGGGAAGGGAAGGAAGGGTGGGTGGGGGGGGGGGTGCTACATCCCCTTGTCGATTGGGTAAGGACTCTGTTATAAGGGGGAGTGCTGAAATTGTCCGGAGAAAGCTCAATAGTAAGAAAATTGAAGCGGAGTAGATATCGTTGAATCCTGGGGTGTGACAGTGTTCATAAAAGACGACCATCTTTTGCTGAAGCGGGAGATTGCAGGAGCAGAGTTAAAGTCTGTGAGGATTTTTTCTCTCCGAAACTGAGTCACAAGATCTTGCTTCACTTGAGACAGGGAAGGGGGGGTGGTAACAATCCAATTCTTTAGAATTGCTTTCCTGGCTGTAAAGAGGCAGATAAGTATCCAGTCTTTGTGAAAAGGGGCCTCGTGAAGCACCGGTTTCCACATTTGGGAGTCCCAGTATCCAAAGACCATAAGAAGGGGGTCCTTGGGTATTTGAACTTTGGTAATATTGGAGATAAACTTTGAGATCTTTTCCCAAAAGAGTGATATGAGTGGGCAGGACCAAAAACGGTGCGTGAGAGAGGGTCTCTGCAGGTTACAGAGGGGGCATAACATGTTGGAGCCATTCTGTGAATTCATAAGGGCGGGTTTGTGGGCTCGATGGAGTATTTTTAGCTGGGTCTCCCTCCATATTTCACACGGTGAGAGGTTGAGTGTTGTGTTGAAACCTTTGAGCAGTTTGGTCGTAAGGTCCGGGTCGGGGAAGTCTTTCCCCCAGTTTTTAATCGAGGAGGCATTTATTGGGGTAGCTTTTTTTGCTTGCATGGGCTTGTAAATTGCAGATATATTGTAGGAGCCCGATGCCAGAAGAGAATCAAACAGAGAGGGGTGGAATCTCTTTGTTTTATCATTGCATGAGGAGCGGATGAAGTGAGCACATTGCCAGTAATTGAATAGATGAGATCTGGGTAATGAGTATTTCTGCGCTAAGACTTCAAAAGGGAGGAGGTTTCCCGTGGCCGGGTCGCAGAGACTGTAAAACGTGGATAGACCATTGCTGTTCCAGAGCTCAAAAGCATGATGATGCAATCCAGGGGGAAAGTTGGGGTTTCCCAGGATGGGAAGTTGTCTGGAGATGGTGGTGGGGATCTTGAGGATTTTCCGGGTCTCTCTCCAGGCTAATATGGTATCCCTTATTAGGAGGTTGTGCTGAAGGTTAGAAGGGAGGAGTTTCCGAGGCCTATAGAGAAGGGCCATGGGTGAGAACGGGTGGGAAATAGCCGATTCCAGGGAGAGGTTAGCATGTCTGGATTCATTTCTAGACCAGTCTAATCCGATTCTTAGGAGGCAGGCCAGGTTATATAGTCTAATATTGGGTAGGCAGGCGCCACCCTCGCTCCTGGGAAGATAAAGTTTTGTCAATGCTATACGCGGTCTTTTGCGGTGCCAAATGAATTTAGCGATATTTCTATTTAAGGATTGAATATCTTTGTGCTTGAGTAACAAGGGTATGGTTTGTAGCGGATAGAGAAGGCGTGCAAAACTGACCATTTTAAAAAGATGGCATCTCCCCAGAAGCGAAAGCGGCAGGTCCATCCAGTTCTCGAGTTCCAAAGCTATTTTGTGCAGCAGAGGCGGAAAATTTAAAGTGTATAAAGAGGAGGGTGTACTGCCTATTTTTATGCCTAGGTATGTGATATGCGATTTAGCTACTGTAAAGGGGGAATTGGCGTACCAGAGGCGCTGTGTGGAGGGGCCTATAGGGAGAATTTCACTCTTGCTGTAATTTATCCGAAGGCCTGCGTAACGTCTAAAGTCGTCAGATATTTGGACGATAGTGGGCATGTCTTTGGCTGGGTTGGATGAAGATATAAGAACATCGTCCGCAAAGAGTGCTGAACGCAGTTCATGAGGACCTATTTGAATACCATGTAGGGGGGCTTTGGTGGCAAGAAATCTCGAGAGTGGCTCGATGGCCAGGTTAAACAGGAGAGGGGATAGGGGGCAGCCCTGTCTTGTACCCTTGAAGAGTCTGAACTCCTCAGAGAGGGACCCCGCCACCACCAGCCTAGCCGCGGGAGAACAGTACATGGAGCGGATTAGATTAACAAAGGGGCCAGAGAATCCCATCCGTCCCAGGACGAGAAATAACCAGTTAAAGCTGACATTGTCAAAAGCTTTCTCCGTGTCCAGGGTGAAGATGGCGTGGTCCCCCCCCTTGTGGGTATTGGCGTGGTCGAGGGCTGTGATTACTTTCCTTATGTTCAGGGAGGCTGTTTTGCCCCTGACAAAACCGGATTGGGCAGGGTGGATTAAGGGAGGGAGGACGTCCGATAGTCGGTTGGCAATTATTTTGGACAGCAATTTTACGTCAAGGTTGAGTAGGGAGATGGGTCGATAGGAACCTGGTTCCAGTGTGTCTTTCCCTTTCTTATGCAGAAGTTTTATGGTGGCTAGATTTCCTGAGGGCAGATAGGGGCCTCCATTCCAAATCCCATTAAAGACCAGAGAGAGAGTGGGCTCTATTTCCTTTTGAAGGATTTTATATAAGTCCCCTGTGAAACCATCCGGCCCAGGGGCTTTATTTGGTTTTAGGCCCTTAATTGCGGAAGCTATTTCCTGAGGTGTGATGGGGTGCCGAGGGGAGGTCAGTGTTGTCGGGTGAGTAAAGGCTCTGGTAGAAGTTTAACATGATTTTGTTTAGTTCTTTAGGATTTTTTGAGATGTTTCCTAGGGGGTCTCTCAGGGAGGTTATGTGAGTAGGCGTATAGGGGCCGCTGGCTAGTCTAGCCAGGAGCTTCCCAGATTTGTTTCCAAATTTGTAGAATTTTGCCTCCAGGTGAGATTGTTTGATCAATTCCATCGATTCCGCCCAGGAATCGAAGTCGGCTTTAGTGGACTTCCATTCTGCTCTAGTGTGGGGAGTATCCTGCGTGGTGAGAGTGTTTTGTGCTAACCTCAAGCGGGTGCTGGCCGCTTTGAATTTGGATTGCGAGTGTCTTTTGAAGGAAGAGGCATAGGAAATGATTTTCCCCCTGAGATAGGCCTTGCCTGCATCCCAGAAGAGATTGGGGTTGTCTAGGTGACGGTCATTAGTGGAGCTATGCTCCTTCCATGCCTTGTGAATGTATCTCTGGAAGTCAGAGTTATCTGGCAGATATCGGGGGAAACGCCAAGTTGGGGGGATGGGTTGGGAGAGCGAGTTGTGCAGAGAGATAGAGATTGGTCCGTGATCAGAGATTGCGATCTCGTGAATTTCAGCCTCCCTAATCATAGGCAAGAGGTTGATTGTGCAGTAGAAATAATCGATCCTGGTAAATATCTTGTGTGGGTTCGAGTAAAATGTGAATTCCCTATCCAAAGGGTGTAGATAGCGCCAGATATCGATCGTGTGTAGGGATTCAATGGCACAAGCTAGGGGGGGTGGATTCTAAGTTTTTATGGTCACGAAGCGCTTTCCGTGGATGGGATCTGTCCTCTATTTCGTGTGAGATGGAATTGAAATCCCCTCCTATTATATGAGGGGTCTGTGGTGAAATTGTTAGGTGTGAGGTGAGTTCCTGGAAAAAGGGGGGGCCCGGAGAGTTGGGGGCATATACGTTAGTGATTAGTATGTCCTTGCCCGATAGGCGTATGTGCGCAGTTAACATGTGGCCTTGCATCGCCGAGCTAGAGGAAATAACTTCACAAGACAAAGTCTTGCTGATCAGAATGGCTACACCTGCTCTGCGACCAATGGCCTCAGAGCCTATTACAGTACCTATTTTTTGAGGCGCTGGAGATCAGATTGTTTCAGGTGGGTTTCCTGCAGTAGTGCAATGTCTGTACCCAGCCTTTTAAGGTGCCTCAGGATCTTCATCCTCTTAATAGGGGACCGAAGACCCTGGACGTTCCAAGACGTGCATCTTATGAATGTGGCGGGGAGTGTGGAGATGAACGCCGAGTTATGGATGGGGGAAGTGTCCCTTGTGCGGTGAAAGGGAGAGGGAGCTATACCCGGTTGTTGGAATGGGGAGAGTTGTGTTCGAGTGGGAGTTGGAGTGTGGGGGATGAGATGTAGCGTGTGGGGGGGGGGTGTCAAGTAAGGATTGGGGAGAACAATGTTGTGGGCAGGAATGATACAAAAGATAAACCAATACATAACTAGTCTGTACTTCGCTTTTTTCCACATGGGCTCGCAGACAGCAGGTCGCTCCCTACCAACGGCCAAATAGGGTGTAGATAGACCAAGGGGACCAGTAAGGTATTAAAGCAATAGGGGGCGAGTGAGGCTCATACAATAGATTTAGGACGAGGCACGACTGAACCGTATGGAACCCATGTGGAGCGGCGTATACATTGTTAGTACACCAGAGATTAACAAAGAAAACATTTTACATAAGGCTTCAGCGAGGGTGAAAACATGGCCACTGTTACCTTAGCGGACCCTGGGGATCAGGGAGGTTTCCTGTCAGGAGAGTTCAGAGACAGGGGCCCAACGGGCGAGATAGGTAATGTGCACCTGTGGTAACAAAGAAGTGGACACATGAATGAGGTGAGATTTAGGTTGAGGAGAAATTCAGCCCACTAGAAGGGAGTCCGATGGTTTCATCCGTTTCGGGGAGTCTTTCCTGGGGCTGCGTTGGTTTAGATCTCTGGGGATCGAGGATGCCCTTTGAGGTTTGGAGGATGGGAGGTCGGGGTTGGTGGCCCTGAGATATTTTTCAGCCTCCTGGGGGTCATGAAAAGTGAGCTGTTCCCCATTTGTAGCTCTCAGCCTTAGTATAGCTGGGAAGGCCAGGGAGAACTTCATTTGTCGTTGGTGGAGAGAAGAGCAGACATGTTGGAATGCTTTGCGCTTTTTGGAGACCTCGGCTGAGTAATCAGCAAAAATCAGAATCTTTACTCCATCGACAGTAAGTGGGCTCGACTGCCTGTATTTTGAGAGGATGTCAGCTTTGTCAGCGTAATTAAGATACTTGGCAATTATGGTGCGAGGAGACTTACGATCAGGCTGGGGGTTTCCAATGCGATGTGCCCGCTCAACTGGGCAGGGCCTGTGAAAGCCTAAGGCCTCGGGAATGCGGTGTGAGCAGTCCATGAGGGCTGAGGCCTGAAGTGTTTCGGGTACCCCCACAAAACGGAGATTACTCCTTCTCGACCTGTTCTCCAAATCGTCGAGTTTTTGTAAAATATATTGGTTGGTCTTGGTTTGCGATTCCTCTGACCGTTGAGATTGGTAAAGCTCGTCCTCTATGTTAGAGATTCTGTGTTCAGCCTCATCAAGTCGGGCCTTGTGTTCCACGAGTTGTTTGGTGACCCGCAGCATCCCCTCAGTGACAGCCTGCTCCACTGTGAGTTTGATCGTGGGGGCTAAAATAGCTGCAACTGCCTGTGCTATTTTTTCGTATTGGCCCAGGTCTTCTGGTGTGGATGAAGGGGGTTTGCTCACCTCCATGTCCGCAGGTTGCGCTTCACGATCGTTCGTTGCACGATCTTTCGTTGCACAGGCCGCATCCCCGGCCTCGATTTGCGGCAGCGATGGTGCGGTCCGCCTTTCCCCAGGTACCGCTCTATAGCCGGCTGACAGGAGGAGTGTCAGGGAGGTGTCTTGGGCTCGAGGGTGCCTCGGTGTAGGTCTCTGGCCGAATTAAATGCGGATTTTTGGCCGAGGAGCGGGAGCTAGCACGGGGTGCTGCTACTCCATACGGCGCCGGAACCGGAAGTACGATAAGCTCTTACGCAGAGCAACAACCGGAACCTGGCCCTAATGCAGTAGTAGTTGTTTTTAGAACGATAAACTCTCCCTCAGAGCACCAACAGGAACAAGGCTCTAATGCACTTGTAGTTGTTTTTAGAATGATAAACTCTCCCTCAGAGCACCAACAGGAACCTGGCCCTAATGCAGTAGTAGTTGTTTTTAGAACGATAAACTCTCCCTCAAAGCACCAACAGGAACCTGGCCCTAATGCAGTTGTAGTTGTTTTTAGAACGATAAGCTCTCCCTCAAAGCACCAACAGGAACCTGGCCCTAATGCAGTAGTAGTTCTTTTTAGAACGATAATCTCTCCCTCAAAGCACCAACAAGAACCTGGCCCTAATGCAGTAGTAGTTGTTTTTAGAAAGATAAACTCTCCCTCAGAGCACCCACATTAATGTTTCCCTAATGCAGTAGTAGATGGTTTTAGAATGAGAATCTCTCCCTCAGAGCAACAACAGGAACATTTCCCTAATGCACTATAAGATAGTTCTGAACACTAATGTGTCCCTCACAGGACCGCAATGAAGGTCTCCCTAATGCAGTCTGAGATGGTTGTGAACGCTAATCTTTCTTACACAGCAGTGGCATGAAGCTCTCCCTACTCTAGTCTGAAACGATCTAACACGTGGCGCTACGTGACTCCAGCACCATATAGAGGCTGGGTCACATGATGCACTGGCCAATCACAGCCATGCCATTAGTAGGCATGGCTGTGATGGCTTCTAAGGGCAAACTAGTGAAAAGCTTGTTGATTGGCTGCCCAGAAGCTATAGAAAAGGCGCCAAAAATACCCGAATACCGAACCCGATCCCGGACTTTTTTTTCAATGTCCGGGATCGGGTTCGGGGGACGGACACCCCAAAGTCCGGTACGATCCTGAATTTTACAGTCCGGGTTCGCTCAACTCTAACGAAGATGCCACATTTCCTACCTTTGAAGGGGACCCCTACAGTGGCCGAGACGGCTAACACCTTTATTAAAGAAATAGTCCGGCTCCACGGAATACCCAGCAATATTGTATCCAATCGCATGTCCAATTTACATCTAAATTCTGGAAGGCTCTGTGTGCAGCCTTGAAGATTGAGCTTGCATTCTCATCGGCTTATCACCCTCAGACCAACGGCCAGACAGAGAGAACGAACCAGACTTTAGAACAGTACCTGCGCTGCTTTTCATCGTTCTCTCAAAATGATTGGGTTGCACTGTTACCGCTGGCCGAGTTTGCTTACAACAACACCATCCACTCGGCCACCAAGTAGTCCCCATGCTGGGCCAATTATGGGTTTCATCCCACATTCCTGCCTGAGCTGAACACCGAAAGCCCTGTTCCTGCAGCACAGGATATCACAAGCTTTCTTCAGACCAACAGTAAATTCCTGCAGGATACCCTATCAAGAACCCAGGAACAGAACAAGGAAGCATTTGACAAAAGAAGGCAGGGGGAGTTAGAGCTCCAGCCGGGCGATCGCGTTTGGTTGTGCACCAGGAATCTTAAGTTTGCTTGTCCCTCAAAGAAGCTAGGGCCAAGATTTGTGGGGCCATTTCCAATCAAGAGGAAGATCAACAGGGTGGCATTCGAACTGGATCTTCCCCCTTCCCTACGGATCCACCCGGTCTTCCATGTTTCACTGCTGAAGCCTGTTGTCCCCAACTCATTCCCAGGATGGAGGACAGGCCCGCCAGATCCAATTCTGGTAGATAGAGAGGAGTTTTAGGTGGAAGCCATTTTGGACTGTCGGAGGAGGGCTGGACCGACCTAGCCTGCACGACCACCCCTCTGATCTGCACGACCACCTGGATCATTACACCACCACCAGTGACCATCCAGCCCTCGGGCCATCCCACACCCTTGGACTTCCTGTCTGCTCTACCAGGGGTCCTTGAATCGGGTGCGCAAGATCGGTTCTTCCCTGCACAAGACAGATTCCACCACCAGGACCGTGACAGCACCTGTCGATTCGGTGCCTCCTGTTGGTTAAGCATGAGTGCTCCGGCTGCGGGGGCTCACATCCCTTCAATCGTTGTTTCAGTAAAGGAAAAGGGCATGCAGGCAAGTCTCCTGGAAAAAGGGAGGACGCCAGTGAGAGTAGCAAGGATGCATCCTTTTCTTAGTGGATATCCGGACAGGCAGGCAACGCTTTTATTGGAAGAGGAGTTTTTGGAAGGGTTTTCTATACCATGTAGGCTGGATTCATCACCCGGCCGACAATTTGCGACATAATACAGGTGATGTTTTATCCACCTCTCAACGGGTGGCAAGTCCAGCAATTGACTCTTTTTCTTGGAAGTATTACAAGAAGGGGGATGTCAATACGCACCAGTTCACACATGGAAGACCTATGTATGACAGAAGGAACCATCAATCACGGGGTGTCAGAGATATACAAAATATTAATAGACCCCAAGGAAGGCTACATACCAAAGTTTATACAAAAGTCGGAAAGAGATTTAGGTTGTACTTTCTCGGAAGGGCAACGTGATCAAATTTTGGATTTCTCTCTCTGCTCTTCGGTAGCAACAAAATATCAGGAGTTGTCATATAAGATTGTCACACGATGGTATAGGGTCCCCTCTCTGCTAAAGAAAGCTTTCCCTGATGTAACGAATAAATGTTTGCGGTGCGGAAAATCCAAGGGCACTATACTACATATTTTTTGGTCATGCCACAAGCTAAACAGATTTTGGGTATGTGTAAGAGAGATTACAAAACATTTGACAGAGTATGATCTGGGAGAAGAGACGGCGGGGTATCTCCTACATCTCTCTGCCCTTCCCAAACAAATACAGGAAATCAATATTGATCCAGTTGCTAAATGCAGCCAAATCGTGCATTCTAGCACTATGGAAGCAAGAAACATCTCCTAAAGTCAGTCAATGGCTTAGGAAAGTAGCAGACATTTTTGCTATGGAAGGTATTACAGCTACCAGAGAAGGGAGAGAAGAGGAATGTAGGGAAAAGTGGGCACAATGGTCCATTTACACAAGTTCCAGGGAATATGGACGGATACTCGTGGAAGAGGAATAGGGGTAGGAAGTCTGGATAGGTACGTGTGTGTGCTTCGTTGGAGGCTCTTGGCTCTGGGGGCTGGTGTTTTTTTTTTTTGTTCCCTCTATGGATGTAGATGGGGGGCTGAGTAGGCAACAATGCTGATTTAGTTTTTCAAATGTAATATTGTTATACGGGTAGGTAATGGAAAGGGACCGGTGCAGTTTTTGCCCTACGGTTACCTATCCTTCAGTTAGTAATAGAAGTAAAACTGGTTGATACTATAAGAGTATCAGGGTGCGGGAAACATATGCTGTTGATGTTTATTTTCGTATGTATGTGAATGGTCAATGTTCAATGAAAAACATTTTTGAAAATAAAGAATATATAAAAAAAAAATTGTGTTCGGCCGTATTGCACCCTGAAGTGGTTTCGGCAAAATTGACCAAGGAAGTTCAGTTGGGGCACATGGCTGGTCCTTTTACGGGATCCTCTGTTTCCTAATTTGGTGGTTTCTCCTTTGGGGATGGTTCCCAAGAAGCAACCTAACAAGTTCCGGTTGATCACTCACTTATCCTATCCGCCGGGCAGTTCTATTAATGAGGGTATCTGTCATGTACCCGGTGGTGGAGTCTGACTTATGCAGTGGGCAACCTCTCTTATGACCCTGATTTGGGAACCTCTGATAGAGTAAACAGGAGGCTCGGGAGTGCAGGGAGGCACGAGGGTCGGACTGAGTCACTGGTCGTGACGTGCAGGTCCTTGGTGAGCTCTGCAAGCAGAGGCGTAGTGGTGCAGGCAGGGTCGGTAACAGGCTGGTGGTGCAGTACAGAAGGGCCAGGCAGGAGGGTAGTCGGGCATAGGCAGAGTTTAACAGGCGGGCGACAAGGTACAAGGGAGCAAGCAGAAGAGTGGTAGTGGAAGCCGGGGTTAGTGCAGAGATCAAAGCAGGGTCAGAACAAGCCGGGTCACAGTAACAGATAATCAGGATAACAGATCGCTCAGGAACACGCAAACACTGTAGAACAGACAGCACTGATTGCAGGGTGCTGTGAGCTTAAATGGGTTATTTGGCGCCAATACCAGCACATACGCGTGCGATCCCACCGACAGGCACGTGCACAAGCGCGTGCAAACACGCACGGACGCGCGCACATGCTACGTGCACCCACGCATAGGCCTTCCAATGGCCCCAGATGATTCCTTACAGTATCGATCCGACCTTGTGTTTGGTTTCTTATACTTATTCTGGTGCAGCGGTTAGCTGGGTTCATAATTATGCAAGGTGCCCTCTTGACCAAGACGGATGTTGAAGCTGCTTTCCATTTGTTGCCAGTTCATCTGGATAGTTTTTAACTGTTAGGTTGCCGTTGGGGGGGTTATTCTGTCGACCGTTGTTTGCCTATGGGGTGTTCGATTTCCTGTTCGTTATTTGAGACCTTCAGCATTTTTTTGGAGTGGGTGGTGCTCAAGGTGTTTGGCCTTCATCCATCATCCACTATTTGGATGATTTCCTATGCATTGGCCCGGCAAATTCTACCATTTGCCATCATTTGCTGGCCACGGTCCAGCATGTGGCCAAGGTTTTTGGGGGCCCGTTAGCTCCTGATAAAACAAGGGCCCCTCTAAGATGCTTAGTTTTTTGGGCATCTTGAGCGACACGGAGGCTATGGAGTGTTGGCTCTTGGAGGCTAAACTCCTGGATTTGCGGACGGCCGTGCATTCGGCCCGGCAGAGTAACAAGGTTACATTACGCCAGTTGCCATCCTTGTTGTGCAAACTCAATTTTGCTTGCAGGATTATGCCGATGGGCAGGGTGTTTAATTGCTAGCTGGCGATGGCCACAGCTAGGGCTCGTGCCCCTAGTCACCACATTCGGTTGAACCGGGAGCACAAGGAGGACTTGCTGGTGTGGGAACAGCTTTTACACACTTTTAATGGGAGGTCAGTTTGGATGGAGGGTGTGACCGACACTTTTGATGTTGAACTGTTCACGGATGTGGCTGGATCAGTTGGACATGGTGCATATTTTCAGGGTTGTTGGAGTGCAGGCCCATGGCCTGCGGAGTGGCAGGAGGCGGGGTTCACCAGGAACCTGGTCCTTTTGGAACCTTTTCCCATTGTTTTGGCGGTTGAATTATCAGGAGAGTTTTTCCGCAACAAACGATGCGCTTTAATTGTGATAATCTTGGAGTGGTGGAGGATATCGATAGTGTTTCTGCCTCTTCCCCCCCCCCAGTGACTAGTTTTTTCCAACGATTGGTTCTGTATTGTTTGCATTTGAATGCTTTTATGTATGCGGTGCATGTTCCGGGTTGCACTAATTCTATGGCTGATTCTCTCTCCCGATTTCAGTGGGACAAGTTCCGCTTGTCAGCACTGGAAGTGGAGCGACACGGAGTTCCTTGTCCGGTCTGGCTGTGGAAGATTCCCTTGGGTTGATGCCATTCTTGATTTGTCCTTCGGTGAGTGAGTCTACTTGGTCCTTTTATTCAAGGGTGTGGAAGGAATGGTTTGCTTTTTGCGCAGGGAGTTGGCAGTGTTAGGTTGTTGGTGCTGTATTTTGTGGGTTGTAATGTGGAAGATGGGTTGCCGGTGTCTTCTTTGACAAGGAAGTTGGAGGGTTTGGCATTCTTGTTTAAATTGTTCGGTTACTGGGACCATACTAAGGATTTTTTGGTGTGTCAGCCCATGCGCGAGTATCAGAGAGTCCGCAAAATGGTGGATGGCAGATGGCCGGTGTCTTATGATTTGTTTTGTTTCTTGGCGTGGGTTCTGCCTTCCATATGTTTTTCTGAGTATGAGGTGACCTTGTTCAGGACCGCGTTTGTTTCGGCTTTTCTCATTTCAATAATTTTTATTGAAGTTTTCAACAATAACATACATCTTATCAAAGATTTATCATTTGATGATACTTATAAATGACACTCAAATGAATACCTACGAACGACATCATAGATTGGAAGTCAAGTGATAAAAGTGTAGCTAAACAAAAGGAGGTGTATGGCGGAAGAAGTTATACCACCCTTCTAGACACCCCGGAATCAAACCGAATGTGTCTACTAAGAAGCGAAGTAACACAGCCAGCAACAGAACAATAATTACATATGGAGGAGTCTCTTGGTTTTTCATACAAATGTTAATGATGCTACACCAGTCTAAGGCAACATACTGAAGAGGAGCATGGAATAAAGCTTATCCAAACTAATCCTAGTGCGTGCAGGCGGACATGAAAAGCAAACTCGTATTAACAATAGCCCCAAAATAACCAAGGAAAAAGAGTTACTTGAGGCGGAAGTTCTGAAGGAAAAAAAAAACCCCTCCACCCCGAATGGGAGCAAACTGTAGAGAGGGGTGTTCCTATTAACCCTGACCTTGTGGCAGGGAGTTTTCCCGACATTAAAAAGTAGTTCATGAAGGCCCGGCATTAGTTAAATAACCACAGAACAAAAATCTATGAGCAAACAAATCCATTAAAAGACTGAAGGCATAAGAGCCTGGGCGTGTAGTCACCCCTTACTACCAACTAAAAGATGGGAAAAGGACCGTGCTAACCATACACCTGTGAGACCCAGACATCCAATGTGAATTGAAAAGCCAAGGTACATTGGAAAGCACAGCAGAAAAGGAAAAAAAAAAAGAGGCGCAAGAGAAAGTAGTAGCACTGGAGGCCCTTGTGGGGGAGTGGGAGAGCCAGAGGTCATGGTGGAAGTTTTAAATACTTCCTCCAGGGGTCCCAGACCAGGTCAAACTTGGTTGATGTATCCAGGATAATATTAGCGAGCTTTTCCTGCGTCAGAGATCCCCTTAAAGGATCTCTGAAACAGAGAACTCCACCTATCCGCCTCCCAGTCCACCTCCAAGTACTTTTCCCAGTTCCTCGCAAAGGCAGGTTTATCTGGGCTCTCCGTCAGTGATGCATAAACCAAGGAAATACCTCCTCTTTGATTCTCTAGGTCCGAACACCATTTTTCATAGGGGGTAATGCTTACGGAGCCATTTCTGAGTTTCCACCAGGAGGTCATGAAATGAAATATCTGTTGAAAGCGAAACTGCTCCGTAGGGGGCATATTTAATGTTTTAATGCAGTGAGAAAAGGTCAGGGGACCAGAGGGGGATAAGAAGTGACCTAATCGATATAAGCCTTTACTTGTTCACCACTGAAAGGCCCGAATGTCTAGGCCTGGTGGAAATTGGGGATTAATAAAAAGATGATGAAGAGGGCGGAGGTTTGAGATCAAATAGGGGGGTTTAAGAACTAGATTGCAAAGGGCAATAGAATGCGACAATGTAGGGGCGCGTATTGGGGGTCTCAATTTAGGAGGGGCTCCTACCAAAAAGTGTTCAATGGAACTGCCTGTCTTTTAATAGAAATCCAATCAGGTTTGTCGCCTCTAGCAAAAACTGTTGAAAACTGGGCTAATTGAGCTGCCTGATAATATTTAAAGAGGTGTGGGAGACCCAGGCCACCCTGGTTCCGTCTTCTGAAAAGGACCTTAGCAGAACATCTGAAGCCTTTACCACCCCAGGTGAATTTCAGAATTTGCGATTGAAGTTTAATTAATTGAGATTTCCTAATAGGGATAAGAAGTGCTCGAAAAAAGTAAAGAATCCTGGAGAGGAGGGTAATTTTAACTGCGTGTATCCTACCTAACCATGAGAGTCCCTCCTGATCCCATTTGGAGAGGTCTTCTGTTAGTTTCCTGAATAAGGGTGGGTAATTGACATCATAAAGATGGCTGAAGTTGGCAGCCAGATTGACCCCCAAGTAAGGCATCTGGATGGCATTCCAGGTGAACGTAAAGCGTTCCCTAAGACGATATACTATAGCCTCTGGAATGGAGACATTCAGGGCTGCTGATTTGGACCAATTAACACATAGCCCAGAGACCTCCCCGAATTCCTGAAAGGCGAGAATAACCTGCGGAGTGGAAGTGAGTGGAGCCGTAATGAACAGAAGTAAGTCATCCACAAATAAAGCACATTTGTGTGTACGAGTTCCACACTTCACCCCCTGGATGTCTGAGTTATCCCTGATAGCTATTGCCAGAGACCCCATCGCAATCGCAAATATTAGGGGGGAGAGGGGACAACCCTGCCTAGTTCCCCTAGAGATCGTAAAAGGGTCAGAGTAATAATTTTGAAGTTTTACCTGGGCACTGGGGTTTGAGTATAGGGCTCTCAAAATCTGGAGAAATTTTGGGCCGAAGCCCCATCTATTGAGGATCTAAATAGGTAAGACCAATCAACTGTGTCAAAAGCTGTTTTGTAGATCCACAGATAGAAGGAACCCTTCCTGCCGTGGACCCCATCCCAACCCGAACTGAGGAGCGAGATGATGTCTACTGCTCTACGGATCTGCCTGCCCGGGATGAAGCCCACCTGATCTTTGTGGATATAAATACCTAAAAATTTGGACAATCTATTGGCCAAAAATTTGGCCAAGATTTTAAGGTCATTATTAATTAACTAGATGGGCCTATAATTGCTAATATCCGAGTGATCTTTACCCGGTTTGGGGATGACCGAGACGAAGGCCCTATTGGCAGCAATTACGGGACCAAAGGTTTTATAATAGCCTGTGGAGAACCCATCAGGTCCAGGTGCTGAGCCCTTCTTTAGGTTTTTGATTACCTCCAGAACTTCCGCTTCAGAGAACGGTTGTTCCAGAGATACTATATGATCCTCCGAAAGTTTAGGGAGGTTAATATTATTCAAAAAAGAAGCGAGGAGCGGGGATTAAGCTGCGTTTTCATGTTTATATAGTTTAGCATAATAACTTTTAAACAGGGCCATAATACGTTGTGGGTTCTGGGTTAGTACTCCCGAAGGGTCCCTGATCTTTGGGAAAGAGAAGGACCTAAACCTAGGTGACAACTTGGCAGCCAGCCTAGGGCTTATTTGATCTTTTTGCAAATAGAAGTGGGCTTTCGACCATTGAATTTGTTTTTCGGAACTGGTGGTAAGGGCAAGGTTTAAGGCAACCCTCCCTGCTTTCAGCCGAGCCCTAGAATGGGGTGTCGGATTCTTCTTATGAGATCCAGCTAATTCGTGGAAAGCCCTCTCTAAATTCTCAATGTCGGCCTTCCTCTCCCTTCTAAGCCTAGCAGATAGTTGGATAATCTTACCCCTTAAGACCCCCTTGTGGGCCGCCCAGAGTGTCGAGGGCGAGACTTCCCCATTATCATTCGTCAGGAAATAGTCCTTGAGTTCCTTTTCTAGTAACGTACAATGGACCGGGTTATTAAAGAGACTCATTCAACCGCCGCTGGAGGTTCCTACTTTGACCTAGATCAGTCCTAATATATATTATAACTAATGAATGGTCTGACAATGGGGAGTCCCTTATGTAAGATTTAGAGATCTTGGGGACGATCATAGCTGGAACAAAAATATGGTCTATTCTTGCCAAGCTCTTGTGGGGAGCTGAAAAGTGAGTATAGTCCCTCACCCTAGGATTTAGTTCCCTCCAGATGTCTATGAACCCCAACGAGTGAAGAAGCTTGGCTAGTTTAAGGCTATGTTTTAGTGGACGAAGCATACGGGATGACCCAACCCCGATTTGTCAAGCGAGTGATCTAACGCTATATTGGAGTCTCCTCCCACAATCACCGCCCCCTCAAGATGGGGCATGATGAGGTTGAACAAGGAATGTAGAAATTTGGCTTGGCCCTGTTAGGTGCGTAGTAAGAAATAAAAGTATACATTAAGCCCTGCAGAGTCCCTTTCAGGATAATAAACCTGCCCTCCGGGTCCCTCATTTCACTCAGGAGGAGTAAAGGCTAAATGCTTAGCGAGAAAGATTCTGACACCTCTAGTCTTGTCTAGTGCGTTCGCCAAATAGAATTGGGGATATTTAGGATGTATAAACTTCGGATTATACCGATCGGGGAAGTGGGTTTCTTGAAGCAGTAACACATCCAGGTGTTGAGAGTGGGCAAGTGTAAAATATTTTTTCCTCTTCACAGGGGAATTAAAGCCCTGGACGTTATGTGTTGCTGATCTTAGAGAAGTTTGGGGATTAGAGGACATAGTCATTGTTCGAGTGTTGAGGATCATGCATCACTGAGAGATGGCATACCTGAATCCAAAAGCCTGGAGGAAGCCAGTTGCCTAGCAGGGGGATTGGAAAGAAAACCCACCGTGTCTTCTCCAAAGCTGGGTGCCTGAAAAGAGACAAGAGGAACAGGGAGAAAGAGAGCAAATATAACATAGGAAAGAGAGTGAGAACAACGGATAAGGGAGGGGAGCGGTACAACCTCGCTGAAAACCCCCTCAAGATCCTGACATTGGGGGATATAAGAATCCCCCCAATCTCAGGATAAGGCAACAATTAGTCTGCCAGCTCGGCAGAATTACAACTGACCCAGGGAGAACCATCATGTGGAATTCCAAGCCAGGGGGAGGAGCATGATATCCGTCACGGTCAGTATCTTTGAACCAAAACCTGAAGGGAAAGCTAAGGATTCGTTGGGAACAAAAGGCCCCTTAGGGATGAAACCAGTAATTCCAGTAGGTCCCAGTGCCCGCAATATCACAAATTAAGAGCACTTTTAGAGGTCCCTTTAGAGAAAGTTTTAAATTGGCATCAAGATCAATTTAAAACGGATCATCCCAAACCCATAGGGAATGCCATCAAAAACACGAACTGGAACACTAAAGAAGAGAACCGAACAAAAAATGCAACAATGCCAGACCGAAGAGCCCGCTGGTGCCCCCCCTCCCCACCCCCCCAACAGAAAAACCAGGGTTGGGAGAGGGGGGTGGGGGAAAGAGAGCCAGCCGCAGGCAGCCCCAGCAGAGCATCGTACATAACACAACACATCATCCACACTAAACAGATGGACATTTTTTGGTTGAGAGACTAAAAAGTCACTGAAAGAACGATACAACATTAGGGGATCCCTGTTTGGGAGTCAAGGAGGATGGGAGTCTTTGGCCCGTTTGGGTTGCTGTTTCCGCCAGATAGGGAGAACTGGGCTCTGTGGAGAGGGCCACTTGGATGGGCCTGAGTTCTTGTGAAGTAAAGTAGAGGAGGCATCAAGGGAGATGAGGTTAAGTCTAACCAGCAATTGTTCCCCATCCTGAAAGGAAGAGAAACCGTAGGTCTTGCTTTTGTAGACAAAGGACAATCGGAACGGAAATGACCACCAGTATTTGATGGTTGACTTAGACAGGACTTCCAGCAGGGGCTTCAGGGTTCTTCTCTTTTGGATGGTGGTAGGCGACAGGTCCACGAAAACTTGAATGGGGAGCCCTTGTATAGAGAGATTTGGGGCGTTCCTAGAAACCTTCATGATCTCCTCTTTTACGCTGTAAAAATGAGGTTTCACTACAATGTCTCTAGGTAATCCATCAGAATGTGGAGGGTGGAGTGCTCGGTGGACTCTGTCAAGCTCCAGACGATGTTCAGGGATGCCTGGAATGATTTCTTAAATTTACGCACCGCAACCTGGACATCAGTAACAGTCTCAGGGAGCCCCCTAATCCGCAGATTTTAGCGTCTGGAGCAATTTTCCAGATTGTCTATTTTAGCTAATGCTGTGTCCAATTGGTCTTGTAGGTCTTGGATACGTGCCATGTTCTGGTTGATTCTGGTCACTGATTGGTCAGTTTTATGTTCTATTGCATCAATCCGAGCTCCCAGGCTCTGTAGATCAGCTTGAATAACAGATGTAATTTGGGTAGCTGTTTGGGCTAAGCCCATAGAGAGCATTTTGGAGAAAACCTCCATCATCATCTGGACATCAGAGTGAAGAGCTGGGGATTGAGAGCCTAAAGGGCCAACCTGATTATTACCAGAGGCCTGCTACTTGAGAGGTGTAGTAATAAGTTCATCCAAAGTCCGTTCGAGACGGGAGATAGTGGATGCTGGTGAGATTACCTGGGCCATGGGTTGGGTAGAGTTGAGCGAACTTCTAGAAGTTTGGGTTCTGCTGGTTCGGCCGAACTTCGGGACAAAGTCCGGGTTCGGGTGCGGACAGAACCCGAACTTTGCCCCGGACCCCGAACCACATTGAAATCAATGGGGACCCGAACTTTTAGGCACAAAAATGGCTGTAAAAAAGTCCTGGAAAGTCCTAGAGGTCTGCAAAAGGAAGGAAAATGGGGATAAGGGTGGGACAAGTGCCCTACAAAGAAATGGGGACAGGGACATAACTTTAAATATTTTTAAAATAAAAACATAAAAAAATCAAACATGGAGGTGGATGTGAACCATCTTCAAACTGTGTGTGAAAAGTATTAATTAACGGTAGAAGCCATATCACTGTTCTAAAATCATCTTCAAACTGTGTGAAAAAAGTATAAATTAGCCGGGAGAACCCATATCACTGCTCTACAATCATCTGGAAACTGTGTGTTAAACTTAAATTAAAACCGGGAGAACCCATATCACTGTTCTACAATCATCTGGAAACTCTGTGTTAACCATTTCCTTACTGCTCACTTAAACCCCCCTCCTGCCCGGACCAATTTTCAGTTTTCAGCGATGTCGCTCTTTGAATGACAATTTTGCGGTAGTGCTACGTTGTACCCAAACAAAATTGGCGCCCTTTTTTCCCCACAAATAGAGCTGTCTTTTGGTGGTATTTGATCCCCTCTGCGTCATTTCTGATCGCCGCTATAAACAAAAAAAGAGCGACAATTTTGAAAAAAACAATATTTTTTACTATAATAAATATCCAAAAATAAAAAAACAAATTTATTCATCAGTTTTGGCTGATATATATTCTTGTACATATTTTTGGTTAAAAAAATCGCAATTGGCATTAATCGATTGGGTTGCGCAAAAGTTATAGCGCCCACAAACTATGGACATTGATTTATGGCGTTTTTATTATTTTTTTTTTTACTGGTAATGGCGGTGATCTGCGATTTTTATCAGTACTGCGATATCGGGGCGGACATGTCGGACGTTTTTGACACTTTTTTTGGGACCATTGACATTTATACAAAAATTAGAAATTTAAATGTCCACTGATTACTGTATAATTGTCATTGGCAGTGAAGGGGTTAACCTGCAGGGGGCAGTGAAGGGGTTAACTATGTTCCCTGGGTGTGTTCTAACTGTGGGGGGGCGGGGTGGGGTTGACAGGGGCATGACAGATCTAACTGATCCCAGTGACAGGGATCAGTAGATCTGGCATGCCCCCCTCACAGAACGGGGAACCGCTGTGTTTACTTCGGCGGTTCCCCGTTCCTCCTCTCTGTAAGGAGATTGCGGGTCTCCGGCGGACATCGGGTCCGCCCGATCCGCGGGCACGCTCCCGCAGTGTGCGGCGGCACGTGCACGGGCCGCTCGCGCCCGCGGGAGTGCGCCCAGCACGAGCCAAATGGGAGGACGTCTATTGACGTCCTCCCGGGATTTTAGAGCCGCGCTGTAGCCGCCATTCGGCTATAGCGCGGATGGGAGGTGGTTCAACTTAAACTAAAACCGGGAGAACCCATATCACTGTTCTAAAATCATCTAAAAACTGTGTGTGAAACTATAGCAAAGCGAAGCCATATCCCTGTTCTTCTCTCTGCTATATTTTCACACACAGTTTTTAGATGATTTTAGAACAGGGATATGGCTTTTCTCTGCTATTGTTTCACACACAGTTTTTAGATGATTTTAGAACAGGGATATGGCTTTTCTCTGCTATATTTTCACACACAGTTTTTAGATGATTTTAGAACAGGGATATGGCTTTTCTCTGATATATTTTCACACACAGTTTTTAGATGATTTTAGAACAGGGATATGGCTTCGCTCTGCTATAGTTTCACACACAGTTTCCAGATGATTGTAGAACAGTAATATGGGTTCTCCCGGTTTTAGTTTAAGTTTAACACACAGTTTCCAGATGATTTTAGAACAGTGATATGTGTTCTCCCGGTTTTAGTTTAAGTTTAGCACACAGTTTCCAGATGATTTTAGAACAGTGATATGGGTTCTCCCGGTTTCAGTTTAAGTTTAACACACAGTTTCCAGATGATTTTAGAACAGTGATATGGGTTCTCCTGGTTTTAGTTTAAGTTTAACACACAGTTTCCAGATGATTGTAGAACAGTGATATGGGTTCTCCCAGCTAATTTATACTTTTTTCACACAGTTTGAAGATGATTTTAGAACAGTGATATAGCTTCTACCATTAATTAATACTTTTCACACACAGTTTGAAGATGGTCCACATCCACCTCCATTTTTGATTTTTTTTATGTTTTTATTTTTTTAAAAATATTTAAAGTTATTTCCATGTCCCCATTTCTTTGTAGGGCACTTTTCCCACCCTTACCCCCATTTTCCTTCCTTTTGCAGACCTCTAGGACTTTCCAGGACTTTTTTACAGCAATTTTCAGAACTTTTAGTAAAATTACCAGAACCCCGGACCCGAACCCGGACTTTTTTTGAAAAGTCCGGGTTCGGGTCCGTACCGAACTTTTGGGTGTCTGGGACAGTCCGGGTTCGCTCAACACTAGGGTTGGGCTCCTCGTAGGGGCTCTGGAGAAGTAAGGACCTGAGAGCCTCCGTCTGAGCCAGCATCCATATCCTCACTGTCCCTTGCCACTTGAAGAGCCGCTTCATGAAAGCCCGGTTGACGGGATAACTCCCTTCTAACTGCCCCTGACTGCATGAGTCCGGATCCGTGAAAGCCTCTATCAGGACACTGGAATATATACTCTCTTTGTAACTAGCTGTAGCCTTATCTGGGCCTGGTAAAGAGTTCATAAGATTTCCCTTTGAGAGAAGACCAGTCTGTTAAGGACCCGGCCTTGATGAGCCCACCAATGTTCAGAAGTCCCCAGACAAGGCCGCCTCTCCTGCCAACTGTGCTGTGGTGTGTATTTAAAAGAGTAGGCCCAAGCCACGGCCTAAAGTAGCTGGCTGAGGCCGGAATGGGGAGTGAGCCTCTCAGTAATGGCAGCTAGGGAAGTATCCAACAGGAACCACCACCCCCTGGGGCGCCAGTGGAGGGACCGACCTGCTCCTTATCCTGCTGCGTTGGGTCAGGAATGCCGGGGTGAACCGGAGCTCCGGGATTACACGTCCATCACAGAGGTTCCGCGCATGCGCACTCCTTGTTTTGGATTTTTTGGGGGGCATTGCGCATTGGGGAACTGGTTAGGACTTCCACGCAGTCAGCCGAAAGTCTGCAATATGCTGATGTAATTTGTTCTCCAACGGCCCTGGTTTTCTGCATTTTACGTTCAAAAACAGATCAGGTGCACAACGGAGGCGGCCAGGTGGGGCCTTGATGATAGCGTGGTTAGACGCATTAGCCGATGGGAGTCAGTGCGTTACCGTCTATACGTCCGCCCCATTTGTTATTAGTGTAAAACGAAATGGGGGGAGCATGATTGTGAACCAATGTTTCTTTGTTCATTTTGTCATTATGGTTGGTGGGGGTTAATTTGGATGGGGGATGCTATGTATGTTGTTTGTTGTGTTTTGTTCCAGGTTACCCTCCTTGCTTGATTTGGATCCTGAGGCACTCTTACGTCGCCTAGGGAGCCAGGAGGGCGGATGTGAGGCTAAATGGTCGACAGCTTGGGTTTCCCAGGGAGGTGGCCACAGCGAGGTGGATCGGGGTGCCCGGCATGTCCTGGAGTTGCGTGGTGGCAGAGGTTCACCTTTTTTCTCAGTTGAATCGAGCACCGGACATCCTGTTGGTAAACGCTGGGGCCAATGACTTTACGCTCTATGAGGGAGTTAAGCAGGGATATTAAGTTTGATTTTTTACATTTACAATTTTTTTTATCCGGAGTTGGTCTTTGTTTGGTCTGATATGGTGGGGTGCCAGGTCAGTTGCTAGCTTGGACAAGGCTCGAATCAAGGTTAACAGGGAGGTGTCACATTTTATAGTGCAGAATATGGGGCTGGTAGTCAGGCATGTGGAGATGAAGCAGGATGTTTGGATGTATTGGGGGGGGGGGCAGTGTACACCTTAACATGATTGCGATCGATATGTGGTGTTTGGGTCTATAGGATGGCCTCCACAGGGCCCTGCGGGTATGAGGGGTGCCCAAACATAATGTTTCATGCTTGTACGCTTGTGGCACAAGGTCCTTGGGGGTGTTTTTTAGGGGCAAAAAGATACATTTGTAGGGACCCATCTGAGGTACGGCTCCCCAGCTGTCCGGCTAGTGGTACCTGCGAAGTTGGTTGTCTCCGAGCTAGTGCTTCTACAGTTGTGTTCAAAATTATTCAACCCCCACTGAAATTGATTGTTTTGGTCGGTTTGACATTGATTATGATCATTCAGTCACCCTGCTTACAATTAAATCAAAGAGGCACGATGTGCACGGAGAAACTAAATTAACATTCGTCCCACTGACTTACTAGTATTAGTTACAGTTTGGCTGGTTTTGTTAGTTAAAGTCACCCCCAACTTATTAAAACTTGTGTTGACATCTTCGTGATCGAGCCTCTGTTGGTTGAAGCGTCCATGGTGATCGGCCTGTCGACCCCTCGGCATGGAGTCTACCCAGGGATGTTTACATAGAAAAACGGGGATTTTTTGTGGGGGTTCCTGGAACACGGTGTTCGCATGTTCGTACTTTGTAATACAAACCCGTGGGGAGTATGGGCGTCCCGGGACACCTCCGGTAGGATATCTGGGTTTGTGGTGT
>BLSH010024038.1:4657045-4668607 GCA_018402905.1 Glandirana rugosa
TTTTTTAAATTTGATTTTAATTTATTTTCCCTCTCCCCATTTTTTGTAGGGCACTTGCCCTAGTTTGAAGATGATTTTAGAACAGTTATATGGCTTCTACCGTTAATTAATACTTTTCAGACACAGTTTGAAGATGATCCACATTCACCTCCATTTTTGCATTTTTTAAGTTTTTATTTTTTTAAAAATATTTAAAGTTATTTCCCTGTCCCCATTTTTTTGTAGGGCACTTGCCCTACCCTTACCCCCATTTTACTTCCTTTTGCAGCCCTCTGGGGCTTTCCAGGACTTTCCTACAGCCATTTTTGTGCCTAAAAGTTCGGGTCCCCATTGATTTCAATGGGGTTCGTTGTCCGTGCGATCGTTCGGGTTCCGTCCGGACCCGGACCCGGACTTTGTCCCGAAGTTCGGACGGACCAGCAGAACCCGAACTTCCAGGTGTTCGCTCAACTCTAATCACAAGCTATGAATATCTCTCTCTCTTTATTTGACAGCAAAGTTTGAAGATCTTTATGCTCACAATTATCCACCTATGTTCCGTAAACTGGAATCAGATATTAAAGACTGGGCCAAGCAGAGCCTGACATGGTTTGGACGCATTAATGCAATCAAAATTACCTTACTCCCTAGAATTTTATATCTCTTCAGATCCCTTCCTATTCAGATCAGGAGAGACCATCCGAGGTCTCTACAAAGCAAAATACTCAAGTTTATTTGGGGGGGAGCTGGATACAGGATTAAGCAACAAACACTATTCCTCTCTAGAAAGAGAGGAGGTCTGGGGGTGCCTCATTTCTTTAAATACTTTTATGCAGCAAGACTATCCCAACTCTCCACAGTTTTCTCTAAAGTGGAAAAACCAGAGTGGGTTCAGATAGAGCTCCAAGCAGTACCGACTTTTACACTTGACTACCTCCTCTGGTGTAATCCCAAAAATCGCCCAGCCATCCTCTCTCCAACTCTCTCCATTTCTTTCTCTCTATGGGATCAATTAAAGAAAATTCCAACCCTTGTCTCCGCTACTCTCCCTCTAGCACGTATTTTTAATAATCCGGAATTCCCGCCAGGTGAAAATATCAAAGCCTTTCAATGGTGGCTAGATAAAGGCCTATACAGGATAGGACACTTTTTCACACCCGCAGGCCCAATCTCCCTAGCCTACTGTGTAAGTAAATTAGACCTTCCAAATTCCAAAAGGTTTACATTTAGACAAATTAGTCACTTCCTCCATAGTATTTGGAAGGATAAACCAAACCCCCCCCTTTTTGACAGACTATGAAAATTGGGATGGCTCAGCCATGGAGCAGAAGGGGGGCATATCGACCATCTATGCGTCACTTACCAATCAAAAAAATAAATCCCACTATATGCTGGCCTGGGAGGTAGACCTCCAGTTCCATTGGACCCTAATGCATATGCCATGCCTAATGCCATGACAGCGGCCTATAAAGGAATTCTTAACACCTCACTAATGGAAGCAAATGTAAAAGTCTTAGGCCGTTGGTACATGACCCCATCTAGGTTAGCTAGCATATACCCTACGGCAAACTATCTTTGCTTCAGGGAATGTCAACTGAGAGGCACTATGAGCCACATCTGGTGGGAATGCCCTAGGATTAGACCTCTGTGGAAATATTTTTTTAACTTAATATATAGAGTGACTAACTTTAAAATTCCTAGAACTCCAGCAGTTGCACTACTAAACTCACATATTCCGAGCATCCCAAAATTAATTCTCAGATTGATTCACTTTATCTTGCTAAGCACTAAGATCATCATAGCTACATCCTGGAAGAAACCCCACACCTCTATAAAAGCTGTGATCAGAAAGGTCTCTTGGATCATGTCACAGCTAAAACTAGCAAGTGCACTCAGAGATTCCTCCAAAAAATTTGAAGCTATTTGGGAACCTTGAGCCTCATACATAGGCATTCCCCTATTTCCGGGAATGGCCATCACCAACCACCTTCAGTCCTCTGTGTGACTACGTCTTCTCATATGATAAGGTATTGGGTCTCCCTTCTCTCTCCTTATTCTATTTTCCCTATTTGCTCTTCTCTTTTCTTCCTATTGGTGTATTAATGTGTCATTACAGGTCATAACACTAATAAGGCCCCTTGGGAGGGGAACTTCATTCAGTTTTATGGGATTTTTTAATAATGACGAGGGATCTTGCTTTGGCAGGGATCTGATTAGGGATGATGAGAGGAGTTGATCTCCAGGGTCCTGACGGAGGATATGTGGTCCTTCCCCGGGGCTGGGGCGGGCACGCAGGACTTTTCCTCCGACACAGCTAGTACCCATTTGGGGTGTCGGGGGAGGGGTAGCTGCTGCCCCTCTGATGCGAGGGTCCCATTAGCTGGGGTAGGACCTGGAGTCCACAAATTTAGAGGCTCAAGTACCAGGACCTCCTACAAAAGCTCCAGGCAGGACCATAGCAATGGCTCATTTCTTCAATCAAAATTTGTATATGATATATTATTCTCACCAGTATCTTTTGCACTGCTAGGATTCACCCTGCTCGAGGGACTAATCAATCTCTCATCTAACCCCTCATAAGATACGTTTTTACCTATCTGATGTCTATAATGATAAACTGCATATTGTTATATTTTTTGAATCTGTCAATAAAAATATTTGAAAGTAAAAATAGACACTGATTACTGTATAAATGTTATTGGCAGAGAAGGGGTTAAAACTAAGGAGCGATCAAAGGGGTTAAATGTATTCCCTGTATGTGTTCTAACTGTGTGGGGGCTAGGCTGACAGGAACATAGCAGATCTAACTGATCCCAATCACAGGGATCAGTAGATCAGTCATGTCCCCCTCACAGAGCGGGGAACCGCCGTGTTTACATCGGCGGTTCCCCGTTCTGGCTCTCTTTTAAGGGATCGCGGGTCTGTGGCGGACATCGAGTCAGCCCGACCCACGGGCACGCTCATGCAGCGTGCAGCGGCTACGAGAGAGAGCCTGGAGCACGCAAAAGGGAGGACGTCTATTGGCAGCCAATTTAGATCCTCGCTGTAGCCATCAATCGGCTATAACGCAGATCTGAAGTGGTTAATCACCATTGGGGTTTTTATTTTGTGCGCTATCAATCAAATAAAACTGACAATTTTGCAAAAAAAATGCCTTTTCTTTGTTTCCTTTTTTACAATTTTGCAAATTAGTAATTTTTCTTCATACATTTTGGCCACAATTTATACTGCTACATATCTTTGGTAAAAATATCCTAAATTAGTGTATATGCAAGCTATGGTGCCAATCACTGAAAATTGATCACATCTGTTGGCCTATCTCATTTCTTGAGACACTAATGGCCGGTACACATGATCCGAAAATCGGACGAAAAATCCTGCTTTCAAAGGAATCGTACGATAATCGTATCATTAGTACAGAGCTTTCGACAGTTTATCCGATATTATTCGATCGCACAAACACGAAAAATTTTCTCGAATGATACCAGATCGGATGATTTTCGTTTAATCAGCACGCTTGTCATCCCAAAATACAATACAAATACACTACAACACATGACATCACTTCAGATTTTTTTATTCATCGTACGAAAATTTAGGTGACCGTAGTACACTCTTCCGATTCTATTTGAGATTAGCATGCAAAAAAAAATGGGCAATCTGTCGTCCAATTTTCAGAATGTGTATACGGGGCATAACAAGCTATGGAGGGCATAACAAGCCATAGGAACATAAAATACACAATGAGGTGGCACTGTAGAGCACTGATGGGGCACAGATGTGGCACTGATATGGCACTGCTGGGCACTGATATGGCACAGATTGGGGCACTGATATGGCACTGCTCAGCACTGATATGGCACGGATTGGGGCACCGCTGCGCACTGATATGGCACTGCTGGGCACTGATATGGCACTGCTGGGCACTGATAAGTGCACTGATGGTCACTGATAGCAGCACTGCTGGGCATGCATTGGGGTACTGCTTAGCACTGATAGGCACTGATTTGGCACAAATTGCGGCACTTATGGGCACAGATAAGGGGACTTTATGGGCACAGATTGGGGCACTTTATGGGCACAGATTGGGGCTGGCATTGGGAGAATACCGTTTGCAGCCTCACACTGCATCTCCTCCTGCTGCTGCTCACATGGTCTGTGTGAGCAGTGGAGAGAACTGAACATGATGCTGCTTTGTTTACACTGATCGCTCCGTCATTGTATGGAGTGATCTTGTGGTAAAGGGCCACTGTCATTGGCCCTTTACCGCGATCCGTGTCCCCATGGATGTCATTGTACGCCCTCCCAGAATTAAGCGATTGGCTATGGCCCAGCCGCTAAGTGGTTAAATACCACTAAAAGAAAGTTTTATTTATGTGAAAAAAATAATAAAAATGTCATAAGAGTACACTGTTTGATGACCTTGCAATTTACATTCAAAGTGCGACAGCACTGAAAGCTGGAAATTGGCCTGGGCAGGAAAGGGATGAAAGTGCCCAGTAAGCAAATGGTTAAAGTGGGGGTCCCTTCTTAATGATTACAGTTAGGAATCCAGGCCAGACTTCAGAAAGCAGAACAAAAAGAATTTGTGATATAAATGAAAGTCATTAATAATATTCTATGTATGGTTTCCAGTAACTTATATTACATAAAGGTGTATTATGCCTCTCACAGATTAAATTATCTATATTGATGTCATAACTAGAGTTGACCAAACTTTTGGGTGTCCGGGACCCGGACCCGAACCCGGACTTTTCAAAAAAAGTCCGGGTTCGGGTCCAGGGTTCTGGTAATTTTACTAAAAGTTCTGAAAAGTGCTGTAAAAAAGTCCTGGAAAGTCCTAGAGGTCTGCAAAAGGAAGGAAGATGGGGGTAAGGGTCGGACAAGTGACCTACAAAGAAATTGGGATAGGGAAATAACTTAAAATAATTAAAAAAAAAATAACATAAAAAATAAAAAATGGAGGTGGATGTGGACTATCTTAAAACTGTGTGAGAAAAGTATAAATTAGCGGGGAGAAGCCATATCACTGTTCTAAGAACAGTGATATGGCTTCTCCCAGCTAATTTATACTTTTTTCACACAGTTTTAAGATGATTGTACATTCTACAATCATCTTAAAACTCTGTGAGAAAAGTATACATTAGCCGGGAGAAGCCATATCCCTGTTCTTAGAACATCTGCAAACTGTGTGAAAACTATCATTTAGTGGGGAGAAGCCAGATCACTGTTCTAAGAACAGTCATATGGCTTCTCCCGGCTAATTTATACTTTTATCACACAGTTTTAAGATGATTGTACATTCTACAATCATCTTAAAACTCTGTGTGAAAAGTATACATTAGCCGGGAGAAGCCATATCCCTGTTCTTAGAACATCTGCAAACCGTGTGTGAAAATGATCAATTAGCCGGGAGAAGCCAGATCACTGTTCTAAGAACAGTGATCTGGCTTCTCCCGGCTAATTTATACTTTTATCACAGAGTTTTAAGATGATTGTACATTCTACAATCATCTTAAAACTTTGTGATAAAAGTATACATTATTTGGGAGAAGCCATATCCCTGTTCTTAGAACATCTGCAAACTGTGTGTGAAAACTATCAATTAGCGGGAAGAAGCCAGATCACTGTTCTAAGAACAGTGATATATCATATCACTGTTCTTAGAACGAACAGTGATCTGGCTTCTCCCCGCTAATTGATAGTTTTCACACACAGTTAGAAGATAATTGTAGAACAGTGATATCATATCACTGTTTTACAATATAGAACAGTGATATGATATCACTGTTCTACAATTATCTTCTAACTGTGTGTGAAAACTATCAATTAGCGGGGAGAAGCACTGCCTGCACTAACTGCATATACTCTGCACCAGGTCTATATACTTCACTACCTGTATATACTCTCTACACTAGATCTATATACTACACTGCCTGTATATACTGTACACTAGATCTATATACTACACTGCCTACACTGACTGTATATACTGTACACTAGATCTATATACTACACTGCCCACACACCACTCTGCCCGTTCACAGTACATCACTACATACGGCCACTGTACAAGTGGCCTTATATAATGTTGGTGTAGACTGAGACCTGCTGAGCAATGATTTGCCAAAGGCACCCATGGCTCTCACAGCAGAGTGCACTGTGATTGGCCAAAGCATGCAGGTCATGTGCATGCTTTGGCCAATTAGCGAGCGGCATTTCCACCCACAATTTCATTGCATTATGGGGCGCTCGAATTTCCCATGAATGCCCCATAATGTTCTGGAACCCCGGATGTTCAAGTCGAACATGTGTTTGACTCGAACCGGGGAACCATCCCTACATTAGAGCAATCCATACACTGCACCCATGATGACCAAGTAAACTGAAACAGCTGTATACAGTTTAGAACAGGAATCTCCAAATCTTTCAAACAAAGGGCCAGTTTATTGTCATTCAGACTTTAGGGGGGCCGGATTGTGGCCAGCGGGTCATAAAATGTCCAGGGCCTGGCATCATTGAGAATAAATATGGTCAATATGTCAATAAGTGGAGGAGTAGTCCTCCTATTAGTAGAAGGAATAGTATCCCATCGTTAGTATCGGTGGAAGAAATAGTGCCCCATTGTTGGTGTTAGTGGGAGGAATAGTGCCCAAAGGGTCAGATAAAGGCTATCAAAGGGCCACAACTGGCCCTCAGGCCGCAGTATGGAGACCCCTGGTTTAGAACAATGGCTCTATAATATTAGGCTATATTTGCACTATACACCAGCATCTCTGGCTGTGCACCTGGTTAGAGGGGCAAAAAGCTATGATTTTCATGGCTCCACCCACTATCCTAAAATGAGGAGTTATCCTGTTATTTTTGGGACATGTAATGGAATGAGATTTATGATTACCTTCTGTTTTAAGAAAGTCTTGCTGTGCTAGAACATCAATGGCAAGATATAATTTGCTTGATATTGTCTTCACCTGGGCACGGTTACTTACAGTTCCATTGGTTGGTAGCCTGTCCCGCAGAAAATACTATTTTGCCAGTTAATTTATGGTTCCTGATTCTCAGGCATGGGTTCGCCATGATAACTCATTAGCGGGAAATAAAATCCTTCTTACCTGTTATATTGGACATCTTTTCCTCAGAACACCGGACACAGTAATAGCAACAGACATGACTGCTGCCACTGGGAGCTGTTCTGTACCCGGGAGGACATTGGTCATTGCAGCGGGACTTGGGAACCTGCAGAAGAATGTCAATTGCTAAATAACACTTGTTTAAGTAAATTAAGACTTTTCCTTTACAAAATGTTTATTGATAACGAACCTTAACCACTTGTCGACCATCCACAGTATATATACTGAAGGTGGGAGGCACATGCAGGCAAAATTATGTACATGCACATCATTTTGCCTGCTCAGGCTGAGTGCATGGTGCTCCCCCCATGACCGTGGTGTCTACCAGACACAGTGGATTGTGGATCCCGGTATTCAGGGCCCAGTGTTCATGTGATCGCCATGTAGTCACATGATTACAATATCAACAAAGCTGCTATAAATTAATTCATTCATAATCGCTGTTTCCTATAATGTGATTGGCCCACAGCTATCATGTGGTACCTGGGCCAATCATATCACCCTGTACCATGTGATCAGCTGTAGCCAATCACAGATCACTAGTGATCACAGCTGTCATGAATGAGTTAGCCATGAAAACTTTCCTGGTACAAAGATATTCAGTGTAACAGCAAAGTGTAAAAAAATTAAAAATCCCTGATATCCCCCCACCCCCTCCAGAATAGCACAGTGTTACTAAGGTGAAAGTATGTAAAGAATAGTAAAAAAATTTTAAATAAAAAAGTCTAAAAAATTGAGCGCAAAATTCTTCTTCTTTTTTTTTTTTTAACATGTCACCAGTCAGCATCCCTGGTCACCGCCACATCAATATGATGATGCTGTACTGCACTAGTGACAGTATGTAAAAAAAGACGTGAAAGAAAAACAATGATTCAATTTCTTAATTTTCAAAAGAAATGTGACAAAAAGAATACAACTTCAAAAAACTTGTCATGCCTCTTACTAAATACCTCAGATAGTCTACTTTCCAAAAAGAGTGTCATTTGTGTGGTATTTGTACTGTCCTGACATTTTAGGGCCTCAAGAAATGAGATAGGCCATCATTATATCAGAATTGATCCATTTTCAAACGTATAGTTTGTAGACTCTATAACTTTCACACAAACCAATTAATATACGCCTATTGGATTTTTTTTTTTACCAAAGACATGTAGCAGAATACATTTTGGCCTAAATTTATGACAACATTTTATTTTGTTGGCTATGTTTTACGACAAAAATTATACTTTTTTTAAAATTTGTGGTATTTTTCATTTATTTTTCAAAAAATAAAAAAAATGTTGGTGATAAAATACCATAAATGTATTTTGTCTAGTATGGATTTTAATAGCAAGTCCGCACTGCTTTTTTTTTATCGTGTGGGCCCCCCCAAAATCCATACCAGACCCTTTTTCAGGTCACATGCCCTCAGCATATGGGGTGCTTTGGGGTAGGGGAGATCCCCTCAAAGCACCTTGTCCCCATGTTAATGAGGACAAGGGTCTCTCCCTGTTTATTCACCAAAAAAGTGCAAAGTAAATAAAACACAACAACAGTTCTTGAAAAGTCCTTTATTAACCACTTGCCCTCTGGAATATTTACCCCCCTTTGTGACCAAGCCTTTTTTTGCAATATGGCATTATGTTCTTTTAACTGACAATTACGTGGTCATGCAATGCTGTACCCAAATTAAATTTATATAATTTTTTTCCACAATTTGAGCTTTCTTTTTGCACTATAAACAAAAAACCCAACAATTTTGAAAAAGAAAACAATATTTTTTACTCTATCATAAAACATATCCAATAAAAATGTGTACAAAAATAAACTTCTTCATAAATTTAGGTCAATATGTATTCTGCTTCATATTTTGGTAAAAAAACCCCCAATAAGTGTATATTCATTGGTTTGTGCATTATTTCCATCACTATATCCAGAAAATGAATGTTGGTAAGAGTGCTCTGTTACCGCTTAAATAGAGGGTAAACCCTGCAGTAAGAGAATGGCCACTTCCAAAAAGCATTCCTTTCACCAGCCTCAGGGGCCCCAGGCCCCAAGTGTAAGCCTCAGTACCAGTTTCAAAAGAAACCAAGGATTCCAAAGCTCTCTAAGCTAGGGGATGAGTCCTCTTCACAATTAAGAGGCACCCCCCACTCATTGGGGTGGAATGAGTGGGAGTAGTTTGCAGGCTTTCACAGTAGGGGAAGATTGTAGATGATTGGGTCTGAAACATTGTGGCTCAAGTATAAAGCCTGGAGTTTAGGGGGTGTGGCCTGGCAGTGATCTGACATGGCAGCTTGATCTCCCTGCTCCGCTGCCTTACGGGACAGAGCGTCTCTCCGCAATGACTGACAGCTGAGATTCTACCCTCCACAGCTACACGATACCCTCGGGCACCTCCGGCGCCAGACATGAAGGAGAAATCCTCCGCTCCGCGCCGCCTGACAGACTTCTTCGCTTCACACGCCGCAGCGCGGCACTCTCAAAATGGCGCAGACGGAGACACAGATCCCCTCACGATCGTGCTCCCTGCCCTAGACAGCAAAGAGGACGGAGCGGGAATGGATACAGGGAGTAACCCTGGGGACCCCTCACTCCCGCAAAGCGCGGATAGAGGTAAAAGACCTCCCCCATCCCCTTTTCACTCCCCGGACAATGCAGCACGAAGCTGACCAGCAGGCCTCACTAGCAGCCCTCCCAGCCTCTGACCAGCCTGCATCAGAGCACACCCTGAAGCTCATGCTAATGAGCCTACATAAAGACATCCAGAAAGAGCTCCGCACATCTATATCCCAACTCTCAGCCAGAGTGGACAACATAGAGGAACGAACGATTCTGATCAAACGACAAACCTCAGCCACCACCACAGCCCATAATGAGATGGTAACCACCATTGAAAAGCAAGCACAGGATATTCAGCACATGCAATTAAAGATGGCTGACCTCGAGGACCAGTCCCGCCGGAACAATATCAAGTTCAGGGGCGTTCCAGAGAATGTCAAACTGACCGACCTTACCACCTATCTCCAACACTTATTTTTGAAACTTATACCACATCTCACTACCCAAGATCTCACTATTGATAGAGCGCATCGAATCCCCAAGCTGCCGCACCTCCCCCAGGAAGTCCCTCGGGATGTTCTAGCAAGGGTACACTTTTACCACATCAAGGATCACATCCTCAGGGCAGCCAGATCAGCTGCAAACCTACCACAGCCGTACACAGGAATAATGCTGTACGCAGACATCTCAGCGGCTACCGCCCAAAGCAGGAAAGAATTTAGCGCAATCACCAACGTCCTCCGAGAGCACAATATCCAATATAAATGGGGCTACCCAGTCAAGCTAACCGTTACCTACCAGCACCAAGCTGTCACTTTCATGTCCCCTAAAGAGGGCACAAAAAGTCTCCTTAACTGGGGCCTCATCAATGCTCCACCACCGACCCCTCCTCTACTCAACCGAGCCACGAAGAAATCCAACAGATAAGTCTCGCCGGGTAATACTACACTGCTAAAGTTTCTCCCACCAACATACACTTGTACTGGTGCCTTACTCAAAGTCTCTGACTGTTAACATCAATTAGTCCCTATGGCGGATTATTGCAGTCTCACCTGTTCCCGTTTTCTATAACCTTACAATACCACCCCCGTTTGGTATAGGGTGCTACACACACCTACATCTGTTACTATTGTTACTAACCCTGTGTTTTTCTTTCAACTGCTTTCTAGTTGCGAGTCTGTAACAATTGCATGATTTGACATTTGTTAATCGTATTGCTGTTTCCCCCTAGATTACCTTTGCTGTTACTGATTGCACTACTGAGGAACGACCCACCTGAAGTTCCTACTCCACAGCGATCTCAGAAACACTACGGCTGGTGAGTGCGAGAAGGTGTAATCTAATTCATTGCCTCACAGTTTGCCCCGCCTCCCTCACCAATTACACTGACCCTTCAAATGCAGTAATGGCATGCACTGTCACCTCTATTAATGCGAATGGCCTTAATTCGCCATTCAAACGTAACATGCTCTGGCGGGAGGCCCTCTCGCTAAATTCGGACATTCTTTGTGTGCACTTTCAATACAATAGACCACCCAAATGCACACACAAAGCTTTCACCCACTATTTCTTTGCCAACGGCCCAAAAAAGAAAGCAGGATTTATGATTGCTATCCGTAACACCATTATGTTCCAACTTGAACAAATAGAAACTGACCCTAATGGCCACTACCTGATCCTTACGGCACTGGTAAATGGTAAACCTGTGACTATTGTAAACCTCTACGCTCCAGTTACTGGACAAAGGAGATTCTTTAACACCATAGCGCAAAACCTACAACCCCTCAGACATCCCCACACACTTGTCTGTGGAGACTTTAACAATATACAGATTCCGCCCCAGATGCTATAACAATTTCAGAGGTGTCTGTTCACACACCCCTACAGACTCCCCAACATCCAAAACGCGATA
>BLSH010024038.1:4705880-4728897 GCA_018402905.1 Glandirana rugosa
GCTTGACGGTTTCATTTAAAGTGATACACACATTTTGCAGAACAGTGATATGGGTACTCCCGGCTTATTTATACTTTTTTGACACAGTTTGAAGATGATTTTAGAACAGTTCTATGGCCTCTAATGTTAATTAATACTTTTCAGACCCATTTTGAAGATGATCTCCATTTTTGCATTTTTTTATGTTTTTATTTTTTTAAAAATATTTAAAGTTATTTCCCTGTCCCCATTTCTGTGTAGGGCACTTGTCCCACCCTTACCCACATTTTCCTTCCTTTTGCAGACCTCTAGGACCTTCCTGGGCTTTTTTACAGCATTTTTAAGATTTTTCATTAAAATTACCAGAACCCCAGACCCGAACCCGGACTTTTTTTGAAAAGTCCGGGTCCGGGTCCGGGTCCCGGACACCCCAAAGTTCAGTACGGACCCAAACTTTACAGTCCGGGTACGCTCAACTCTAGTAACCAGCATAGCACATAAGGTAACCATGGTGCAAAGACATCATCAGAAATTCGGAAATTCAGAAATAAGAAAGAACATTTGAAATAATAATAAATAACTATTAAATTATAGGTATTGGAATTTCCTTGAAAATTAGGCTGTTAGTGAACTTAAATATGAAATGTATCACTAACAGCCATGTTTTCAAGGAAATTCCAATACCTATAATTTAATAGTTATTTACTAGATAGTTATTATTTTAAATGTGCTTTGTCCGCACACTGACCCTAGAGGGTGATACAGCTCTAAATATTGCTTCCTTCAACTGCTAGTGATATAATGTACCAGTGCTGAGAAGTAATGTTAGATCACAGGTGTGTGGATATACGCAATTTTTCCTCTGCTTGTTGTTCCCTTCTATGTTCTTTTATTTATGTATGCCCCAATCGGGCCTCCCTGCTAATTGTATGTAACAATTGTTTTTTCAAACTCTATAACAATGTTAATAAACATATATTTGACTCTAAATGTGCTTTGTTATTGTCAAATTTTTGGATTTTCAAATTTTGGATTTTCGGCTGTTCCGATTGCCGAATTGCCGAATTACTGTCAATTGCCGAATTACCACAATTGCCGAAATAACCGCAAATTTCCGAATTCAAAATTTTTCAAATATCCGAAAGAATAAAAAAACAAAAAAAAACGAAAACAAACACATTTTTCAGCCTTGCGCAAGTCTAGTCTTTGCACCATAGCTACCTTATGTGCTATGCTGGTTCCGTTTTATTGATAATCTCTGAGGAATGCTTATGCTACTTCTTAGGGGCACTTAATGTTAATGAATTTAATTTGAAGTTCACTTACACATTCAGTAGATCTAAGTGTCCTTCTTGGACTTGGAGATCATCAATAAAGTGATTGTACTGTAAACCCTTACAGGACATACTCATAGCTCCCAACTGTCCCTGATTTGGAACAAAGTCCCTCTGTCCCTCTTTCATCCTCATGTGTATCTCATTTTGGTCTGATCTATATAGTTGTATGTAAAATGCACTACTTATCTTTCAAAAAGTGTTTCCCAGTGCCAAACCTTGCATCAAATTTCTAAATTGCTGCATTTGTACATTTCAGAAGAAAGTATAAAGGAATAGCAGTGGTAAAAAAAAAAAACACGTGTGGGTTTAACTAATATTTTTTTTGTATAATTACCCTTTAGAGGGGCATGGTAGGGGATGTGTCTCATGCCTACATACTTTTGCTAATATGTGTCCCTCATTCACCACTCAAACAGTTGGGAGGTATGCATACTGTATACCCACTAAAGTGATTGCCCTCAGATGATACACAGACACTGATGGGCACTGCTAGGTGGCACTGATAGGCTGCACTGATGGGCACATATAGGTGACACTGATGGGCACTTATATGAAGCACGGATGGGCACTGATAGGTGGCACTGATGGGCAATGATGGGCACTGATAAATGGTACTGATAGGCAGCATTGATGAGGAGGCACTGACAGGCATTACTGATAGGCACCGATTGGCATCTCTTATGGGCATTGATTGGTATCCTTGGGTAACCTGGGCACTGATTTGAATCCCTGGTGGGCATGAATGGGCATCCCTGGTGGCCTCTAGTAGGCATACCTGCAGACCCACTGAGAATCAATGCACTGATTATCAGAGCAGACCTCCTGTCAGGAGAGCCACTGATGCACGAAATGTGTAGGGATTATTTGATGCATCTCATCTTAATTAGATGGTTCAACCTGTTTTATATGTACAGATTTTATCCTCATACTCTGTTCTTGAGGTGGTCCGTGTCATCTAGGATGGCTGTTATATATTTACAGTATCTGTATTATCTTAATGCAGTGGTTATATATTTATTATGCAATGTATCTATTTGTGGTTGTTGCCAGTTTTATATACAATGTTTGTTACATGTTGTCAATATGGACACAGACCCATACATGGAATTTTCTAACATGTTATGTAATTATTACTAAGCAATAAACATGTTTTTTACACTGACTGCTTTTCTGTTGCTGCAGATACCTCATATGAAGTCTCATTTATTTATTTTTTGTTTCTACTGAATCAGGGATGGAGATGAATTCATATATGTTTCATTTAAAGTCCCACAAATGTCCCCACCCTCCCTTTTTTTCAGCTGATCTGCTCTCCTCTACCCACACCTTGTCAACGCGAATAGAGGAAAAGCCAATAAATGGCACTTCCTTGCTATGATGTGACCAGCTGTGATTGGGCACAGCTGATCTCATGGTAAAGAGCCTACGTCATAGGCTCTGTACCAGGATCAGAGATGCGGTGTGTCAGAGCAACACACTGCACCAGCGATCTCCGCGCTGCACACTTCGAGGGCGTCAGCGGCTTATCCTGCTGGACATCATATGATGCCTAGTCATGATAACTTAACCACTTTGCGACCTTCGTTCTGAGCTCATGGGTGGATGCCATCTGGTCCAGGTGCTTTATTCACCTTTATCCTGTCTAAATATTTCTGAACCATATCAACTTTGAGCCATTGCAGATCATTTAGGGCTGTGTTAATACCATCCCCATTATGGACATGAGCTCCCCAATGCTCTTTTGTACACACAGAGCTGTAGAAGGCATTTAATACATTTGCCTTCCCTTTGTCCCCAGTCACCCACTCTAGATTGTTTTGTAAAGGTCCTACATGCTCAGATTTGACCTTTTTATGATTAATACTGTACAATGTATATGAAGAATATTTTAGGGTTTTTCCTATTATCTTTTGTAACCTGTAGTTTGTTTTAAATTTTTGTGGCCTGGATTTCCTTCTTTTTAAAACCTTTAAAGTTTATTAAGCCTTTGAACAAGTACACAAGTAGTGTAATATTATCAAATGATTGACAATACATAAACAAGCATGTCAAGTACACATTTTCTCTGACATCTTGATATACCGTACTGTTGTGTACATTAGATTAGAAAAAGGATGATAAAATCTTAGGATATACATGGAGTGCAAAGTCAACTTATATAGTGTATGTCAATCGCCTAACTTCTTTGTCTTACCATTTATCCATAGAGGACTCTCTTGAACAATGTAGGACAAATAGAAACCTTGCTATAAAAGAAGAGAAAGATAGTGAAAAAAAAAGGTGGGGGGAGGAGAAGGGAGCCTTTAGGATATCTGATGATTACCGGGTGCTCAACTAATTATTTTATCGGTCTGAGGATGTTTTTAAGTGGCACTTGAGACCCTGATTCTTTAAAGTGTAGATTAGGACCCGCATTGTTGTGTCTACAGGTATATAACCTCAAACACAAGTGAGACATTAAGTTGTCATATTCTGCTGTGTAGTGGAATATAAACCAAGGAGCCCACATCTTATGATATCTCTCAATTTTGTCAGTAGACTGGGCTAAGGTCTCTTCCATGGAGCAGATCTCTGCAATTTTCCAAAGCCAGTCTTGGATGGTCGGCACCTTAGTAGATTTCCATAAGGTTGGAATCAACGTTTTGGCTGCATTTAGTAAATGCTTAGTCAAAGATTTTTTGTACCTTTTGAGAGTAAATTCGTTGACAGCAAGCCGAACTAAGCGTGAGGCTTGTGTCTGTAATTTGACGGTTTGTCTCCTTAACCCCATCCATCCCAGTATAATGTCAAGAGTGGACAGTGTCACCAGATGTGTATTAGTGTGCCTTCTTCTTCCCCACATCTCCAACACAGGTCAGTGGATTTTTTAAGCTTCGATGGGGTTAAATACCAATCCGTCAAAAGTTTGTAGGCGGTTTCCTGCGTTTTGGAGCTAATGGAACATTTGTGTGTAAGGATTCATGCTTGTTTCCATTGGTTCTCTCTTATGTCCATCTGCAGAGCCTTATTTGTGTCAGATCTATTTAGTCAAGAATAGGTGGTTGATGTTGCTTTTTCAAATTGTTTCCCCCCCAGCGCATACCTTTTCTAGGTCTGTAAGGGGTCTAAAGAAGTCTCCTTTATGTTTTTTGTCAGTGAGGTAGCTGCGAATTTGAAAATAGGACCAACAGTGGAGGTTTGGAAGGCCACATTCTATTTTGAGTGTGTTGAAGTCCTTGAACTTGCCATTGCAGAAACAGTCCTTGGCCGTGAATTTTTGGGAAGGGTCAAGGGGTTGCATAATCTGGTTTGCCACTCCAGGAATGAAGGCCGGGGTTGTCTTTTAAGGGTGTTAAGGGACTAAGGATGTTCATAATATTGTATTTGTTGGCTACTGCTTGAAAGGCTTTTAAGGTAGCTCCTGTGATTGGATACTGTGTGGTATCTTTTTGTTGCTTAGTCCAGAGAATCCATGGGGAGAAACACAGGGGAATGGGACTCATGGCCTTCTCTAAACTAACCCAGTCTTTGAGGTCTTCGTGACAATGCCAGTCAGTCACTCTTGTCAATTGAGAGGCAAGAAAATTTTTAAAGTCAGGGAGGCCCATTTCACCAAACTCCTTTGGTCTGGACAAGAGATTAAATTTGATCCTGGGTTTTTTATGACTCCATAGGAATTGTAGGAGAATGGAGTGCATAGAGCTAAAAAAGGATTGGGGAATCATTATTAGAAGCGTGCGCATGAGATACAATAGCCTTGGGAGTATGGTCATCTTAAGGGCCGCCGCCCTCCCAAACCAGGAGAGGTATTTTAATTGCCAGGTTTTCAGGTCATTACTAGAGTTGAGCGGACGCCTGGATGTTCGGGTTCGGCCGAACGTCGCGAAAAAGTTTGAGTTCGGCCCCGAACTTGATCTGAACTTGACCCCAAACCCTGAACCCCATTGAAGTCAATGGTGACCCGAACTTTTGGGCACTAAAATGGCTCTAAAAAAGTCCTGGAAAGGGCTGCAAAAGGAAGCAAAATTGGAGCAAGAGTAGGACAAATGCCCTGCAAATAAATGTGGAAAAGGGAAATAACTTAAAATCACATAAAAAAAAATAATAAATGGAGGAGGAGGTGGATGTGGAGTAGGAGGTTGAGGAGGCGGTGACCATAGCGGTGTAGGTGGAAGTGGCGGTGGAGGAGGAGGAGGTAGCCAACACTGTTGTTTTTTTGTTTTTTTTTCTAATTGGGGTAGCCCCCAAAATATTGAGACATATTAAAAAAAAAAAAGATCACTATCTGCAGACAAACCCAGAGATGTTCTAGCAGGGGTTCGTTTTTCCATATATAATGTACCATGGTTTATTTTTCATGTTTCTCCTGTTACAAATTCCAATAAAGACTTATGTTCTGTAAAAAAAAAAAAAAAGAAAAAGTTCACTTAAGTATACTAATGGCTGTGTGAGGCCAGTATAAATGTCTGGGAATCAACCAAATCCTCTTCCCAGAATATCGCAGCCCTCAAAACCTCCTACAAAGTCCTCATGAGGTGGTACCTGGTCCCCTCTCGGATAAATAAATGCTTGCCCTCCTATTCTCCTCTCTGCTTCCAGGGTTGCCTAGACCCTGGGACCCATCTACACATCTGGTGGAGTTGCCCAATTGTTTGTTCATTTTGGCCCAGATATTCAAAATCATTAGTAAGCTAATGGACTGTTGCATAGCCCCTGACCCTATGACAGCTCTCCTAAACTTGAAACCCATAGAACTCTCCAGATCCCAATTCAAACTTCTCCTGCAGGTCACCACGGAGGCTAAGCAAACTATCGCCCACGCGTGGAAATTCCCACACCTTCCAATAGCTGAGACCAAAAACAGGATCACAAAGGCAATGATCCACGCCAGAATCGAGGCTATGGTCTCAGACAAATTGTCCAAGCACGAGCGCCTCTGGGGGCCGTGGTTAACCCACTTCACCCCCCCGGGCTTTGACGTCACTCTCTTCAAACCCTGATCCCCTTGCGAACCTGACCATACATTCCATACTCACCCATATCCCCAGCTTCAGACCCCATGCGACCTGCCCTCCCCTGGGTTCCCCCTTCCCCTCCCCCCGGCTCTCTTTCCTCCCTCAATTTCCTAGCTCCTCTCGAGCCTCTGGCCTTCCTACTATCCTCTCTCCTCTTTTCCTGATTTCCAGACCTCGTTCTCCCCCCCTTTTTTCTTTATTATTTTTTTTTCTTTCTCTCTCTCCTCATTGTTTTTTTCTATCCCACCTTCTTTTTCCTCTCTACCAAGACGACAACCTTAGGCCGGTATCCCCAGGACGACCCTAGCTTACTGTACACACACTTCCTGTGCCTAAGACCGAATGGGGGGTAGGCCACCATCACGCTGGCACCGGCCTTCCCAAGGCCCCGCATAATTTTAAGACTGGAGGACCCACCCTATAGGAATTATCCCCAATCTCTGGGCTCTTATATTCCCTTTTTTTTTTCTTCCTCCTCCCCCGCCTAGACACGTGGGGTAACGGCAATACAGCTCATCTCATGGGTTTTCCTTCATGTTGGCATTTTCGTTGTCTTATACTTCTGGTCTGTACCCCCCCTCTTTTCCTCCTCCTTCCCCCCTCTCAATCATTTTGTGAGGCCATGGGACGCCTCTGTATTGGCAATGCTACCACCTATACTTTTGTTACTCTGTTACTCTATTACAATAAAACGTTTGAATTAAAAAAAAAAAAAAAACAGCAATGTAGACGCACTTTTTATTTTTGTGCAAGAAATGCACCACTGGCCGCAAATGTAGTAATTAAAATATATTTTTTTAAAACCAGCAATATAGATGCACTTTTTATTTTTGTGTAAGAAATGCACCACTGGCCGCAAATGTAGTATTTCGAATATTTTTTTTTTAAACCAGCAATGTAGACGCACTTTTTAATTTTGTGCAAGAAATGCCCCGCTGACCGCAAATGTAATATTTTGCACAAAAAAAAAAAATTTAATTTGTCTAACTGCAATGTAAAAGAAGTATTTAAATATGCCAAAATGTTGCCAACTGAACTAACAGAACATGATTAAAGTAGTGTCCCTGACATACAAGCAGTTGCAAGTGCACTTGCAAAAATGTCTATAAACGCCCCCCTAACAAACAGAAAAATTGCTTAGGTTTTATATGAGGCACTTTGCTTAGCAAACAAAATGTACTCTAGCAAACAAAAATCTCCTCTAGCACCCACCCACCAATAAATCGCTGCTTTTAACAGATTTTATAAAGCTAATCTGTCCCTCACAGCAGCAGCAGCATCCTCTCCCTACACTAGTATGAGATGGCATGGCTGTGATGACTTCTTAGGGCAAACAAGTGAAATGCTTGTTGATTGGCTGCCCTGCAGCTATTCAACAAGCGTGAGAAAATACCCGAACCCCGAACCCAGACTTTTTCTCAAATGTCCGGGTTCAGGACACGGACACCCTAAAGTCTGGTACGAACCCGAACTTTATAGTTTGTGTTTGCTCAACTCTAGTCATTACCTATTGTCATTAGTAGTCATGGGAAGTTGTGGTCATAAATATTTTCTACCTTTGGTGTCAGCCAGACACCTAGATATTTGAGGGCCCCAGTTTCCCATCTAAATGGGCAGTTTTCTTTTGCTCTTTTTAAGTCCGCATCTACCAGGGAAATATTTAGGGCTTCTAACTTTGAGAGGTTGATCTTTAGGTTAGAGAGGTAACCATAATGGGAGAATGCTTTAACTAAACTGGAAATGGCGGTGTGTGGGTCTGTCAGGAAAAACAAGAGCTCATCCGCATAAGCAGCTACCTTGAACCCTCTAATAAAATCAGAGAATACACCGCGCTACAGTGATATTATGGTGAGTAAAGATGAAGAAAAAACTTTAAGAAAAAAGCTGCAATCTACCAAGGATATCTCTTGGAAAGACCAGAATAAATATATATAGAGATTGCGCTTAGTCAAAGGTTCATTAAAAAAATAAAGTGTGTGGAATGGGTGTATTTAAATTAAAACCAAAAGTATCACATATGTGTTATGTGCAAACAATCATAAATTCATGAGTGATCAGAATCATTTAAGCAAATCCTCTGTGACATGAAATGCAAACTATAAAAAATTGATTGATATTCAATATGTGTCATACACATATACCATAAGTCCATAAACAGTACCAATAAATAAGAAAGTCCTCTGTGACATAAAGTGCAAAAAAGTGCTGAAAATAACAATACGTGTTCCATAAAAAAAAAGGGGTTATGGATGGGTTCCAGTGAAAATGGGTGTAAAAGTCCTTGTGTCCTTAGGTAACACTATAGGAATCCTTCCACCCGGTGTTGGAGAAAAGGAAAAAGGGAGAGGGGGGGCCGTGAGGACACCCACAACACACTATATTCGGGGTCCTTACCAGAACTAGATGACCACCTAACTCTAGGTAAGGTCACAAGTGCGGGCAGATAGCCTCTGCAAGCATGATCCCCAATCACATTCTGTCCCTTCCACCGTCAGATCGGTTTCCTTTCCCACGCTACTTTAATGGAATTCATGCCATATAAACAAAAGGGATCCGCAATAGTGTAATTCCGATTTATTAATCCAATAAAAGATAAGGTGCCAAATGGCTACTTACATAAAATTAGTAGTTAACAGGCGTTGCACAACATAAGCCAGAAACTAGCGATAACCCGTGCTTCCGGGGTCACGTGGGGCGCGATGACATCGATGCGTAGCCCAGTCCTACATGTTTTATCACAACTGACTTCTGCCCCTGACAGACGTCAGTTGTGACGAAACATGTAGGGCGGAACTACGTATCAACGTCATTGCTAGTTGCTGGCTTACGTTGTACAACGCCTGTTACCTACTGATTTTATGTAAGTAGCCATTTGGCACCTTATCTTTTATTGGATTAATAAATCGTAATTACACTATTGCGGATCCCTTTTCTTTATATGGCATGAATTCCATTAAAGTAGCGTGGGAATGGAGACCGATCTGATGGTGGAAGGGAAAGAATGTGACTGGGGATCATGCTTGCAGAGGTTATCTGCCCGCGCTTGCGACCTTACCTGGAGATAGGTGGTCATCTAGTTCTGGTAAGGACCCCGAATACAGTGTGGTGTGGGTGTCCTCACAACCCCCATCTCCCTTTTTCCTTTTCTCCAACACCCGGTGGAAGGATTCCTATAATGTTACCTAAAGACACAAGGACTTTTACACCCATTTTCACTGGAACCCATCCATAACCCCTTTTTTCTTATTGAACACTTATTACTTTTTTCAGCACTTTTTTTGCACTTTATGTCACAGAGAGTTTGCACATAACACATATGTGATACTTTTGGTTTTTATTTAAATACACCCATTCCACACACTTTATTTTTTCAATGAAGCTTTGACTAAGTGCAATCTCTATATATATATTTACCTTGAACTCTCTGTCTGCCATCCCAAAGCCTTTAAATGATGAGTCTCTGCTGACTGTTCTAATAAACAGTTCCATCGATAAGATGAATAAGAGTGGTGAAAGTGGGCATCCTTGTCTAGTGCCATTTTTTATCAGGACCCTGTCTGATAATGTACCGTTTATTTTCAGTCTAGCCGAGGGGTTCTGATACGAGGCTGAGATTATTGCCAATCCGACATGGCGGCAAGTAGCCAATATAGAGTTCCATGAGACACAATCAAAAGCTTTCTCCGTGTTCGAAGACAGGAGAATACCTCTGATTTTATGTGTGTGTGATCCCTGTGTCAGGAGAAGTGCCTTAATCACATTGTCTCTTGCCACCCAGCCAGGCATAAAGCCTACCTGTTCAGGTCCTACCAGGGAGGACAGGAGCAGTCTTAATCTGTTGGCCAGCACATTGGCCAGCAGCTTAAGTTCAAGGTTCAACAAAGAAATAGGCCTATAGCTGAAACATTCAGCTGGGTCTTTGTTGGGCTTGGGTATAACTGTGATGTGTGCGGATAAGAATTCTTGAGGGACCACATTTGCAGTAGTCAGAGAGTTCAAGGCCTTGAGCAGGGGGTCTGTCAGGATATCCATAAATGTTTTATAATATACAGCTGTGCTCATAAGTTTACATACCCTGGCAGAATTTATGAACTCTTGGCCATTTTTCAGAGAATATGAATGATAACACAAAAGCATTTCTTTCACTCATGGTTAGTGTTTGGCTGAAGCCATTTATTATCAGTCAACTGTGTTTACTCTTTTTAAATCATAATGACAACAGAAACGTCCCAAATGACCCTGATCAAAAGTTTACATACTCCAGTTCTTAATACCGTGTATTGCCCCCTTTAACATCAATGATAGCTTGAAGTCTTTTGTGGTATTTGTGAATGAGGCTCTTTATCTTCTCAGATGGTAACGCTGCCCATTCCTCTTGGCAAAAAGCCTCCAGTTCCTGGAAATTCTTGGGCTGTCTTGCATTAACTGCATGTTTGAGATCTCCCCAGAGTGGCTCAATGATATTTAGAACCAGAACCTTCACTTTATTCTGCTGTAGCCAATAACAGGTCGACTTGGCCTTGTGTTTTGGATCATTGTCATGTTGGAATGTCCAAGAACATCCCATGCGCAGCTTCCTGGCTGATGAATGCAAATGTTTCTCCAGTATTTGTTGATAACATACTGCATTCATCTTGCCATCAATTTTGACCAAATTTCCTGGTCCTTTGTAGCTCACACATCCCCAAAATATCAGCGATCCACCTCTGTGTTTTACAGGCCTTGTTGACTCCTCTCCAAATGTAGGGTTTATGGCTGTGGCCAAAAATCTCAATTTTGGTCTCATCACTCCAAATGACTTTGTGCCAGAAGGTTTGAGGCTTGACTTTGTGCTGTTTGTAAGTGGGATACTTTGTGGAATTTGCGTAGTAATGGTTTTCTTCTGGTGACTTGACCATGCAGCCCATCTTTCTTCAAGTGCCTCCTTATTGCGCATCTTGAAACAGTCAAACCACATCTTTTCAGAGAGTCCTGAAGTTATTTGTGGGTTTTTCTTTGCATCACAAACAATTTTCCTGGCAGTTGTGGCTGAAATTTTAGCTGGTCTACCTGACCATGGTTTGGTTTCAACAGAACCCCTCATTTTCCACTTCTTGATTGGAGTTTAAACACTGCTGATTGGCATTTTCAATTCCTTGGATATCTTTTTATATCCCTTTCCTGTTTTATACAGCTCAACTACCTTTCCCCGCAGATCCTTTGGCAATTCTTTTGCTTTCCCCATGACTCAGAATCCAGAAATGTCAGTGCAGCACTGGATAAAAGATGCAAGAGTCTGTCAGCAGTCCAGAAACTCATTGACCTTTTATACACACACACTAATTACAAGCAAACAGATCACAAGTGAGGATGGTTAGCCATTGAAACCCTGTTGTGTCAACCTGTGTGCATGTTATCAGGCCAAAATCACCAGGGTATGTAAACTTTTGACCAGGTCATTTGGGTAGTTTCTGTTGTCATTATGATTTTAAAAGACACAGTTGATTAATAATAAATGGCTTTAGCCAAACACTAACAATGAGTGAAATAAATGTTTTGTGTTCTCATTCATATTCTGTAAAAAATGGCCAAGAAATCATAAATTCTGCCAGAGTATGCAAACTTATGAGCACAACTGTATGGTAGAAAAACCGTCTTGGCCCGGACCGGCCAGGTTTAAGTTCGCCTATTACCTGTTGTAGTTCCGTCACTGTAATCTTCTCTTCCAGGGGAGAAATGTCTGAGTCAGAAAGTTCTGGGAGGCCACTTTGCATTAAGTAGTCATTGATAATGTGGGCTCTTTCTCCTATGGTGTCAGGAGGTCTGTGTTGCTGAGGGAGATTGTATAGTTTAGAATAAAATTGCTTAAAATGGAAGGCTATTGCGTCTGTGGTGACGTCTAGTTTACCGTCGGGTTTTCTGATGCCTGCAATATTTTTGGAGATGTTTGCTTCTTTTAGGGCTCCGGCTAAAAGTCCACCTGGCTTATCTCCCGCTTCATAGTATATTTTCTTCTTAAAAAACAGGAGTCTCCTAGTTGTGTCCTCAAATATTTCCTGCAGAGCTTTCCTGCTCTCCAGCAACTCTGTTGCTGATTGGGTGGAAAGGGAATGCTTGTGAAGGGCCTCTAATCTAGCAATATTCTCCATCAGTTTTTGAATATCCTTGTCTCCATCCCGCTTGTGTCGGGAACCCATTTTGATCAATTCTCCCCTGATGGTGCATTAATGGGCCTCCCAAATCATTATGGGATTCATGCCATGTTGAGCGTGAAGAAATCTTTTAGTTTTTAGGTTATTATGGGAAGCAATGTAGGGTCTATAAAGAGGAGTTTAATCTCCAGGAGTTGGTCTTTGGTACGGGTGTAAGTAAGCTGACTTCTAGGGAATTAGGGGCGTGAACCGAGATCTATTGAATGCCAATGTGTGCACCAAACACTGCTGTTAAGTCTCTGTGCGAAATTAACAAATAGTCTATGCACGAGAGTCGGTTGTGTGGGGCAGAGTTAAAGGTGTAATCCCTACCTGTCGGATGAAGAAATCTCCAGGTATCTATTAATTGGAGTGAGCAGAGTTGCTTTTTGATTTTCTTAAGGGCTCTATATGTGATACATGTCTTTCCCGTTGATGTATCCTCTATAGGGTTTAGAGGTAGATTAAAGTCACCGCCCAATATGAGACAGCCCGTTGAGAAGCCTAACAAGTCTTGGACCATTTGTTGGCAAAGGGTTACATGTGAGGAGTCCGGGAAATACACATTTGCTAATGTGATGTGGGTATCTCCATAGGTGCCCTTTATGAAAATATATTTGCCTCCTGAGTCTATTAGTTTGTCTGTTAGGGTACAGGGGGCTTCTCTACTTATTAAGATGGACATGCCTTTCGACTTTGCGTCAATTCTGGTGATCTAGTTAGTCTTAAAATGAATTTCATGGAGAAAACAAAGTGAGGCCTACCTTTTTTAAGTTCCCTCAGAAGTGGGGTATGTTTTTCAGGTACATTCAACCCTTTCACGTTATGTGAAATCACCATGTGGCCTCTGCCTAGTGAAGAGTACGCCATCTGTAGTTCCCAAGAGGATCTTTGCTGGCAAAGGCTCTGCAAATGTGTCTCAGAGGTAAAATAAGGGAAAAAAAGTCAATAGCTAGTAATCTTTTCACTTGTTGTTTTAGTTGGAGGAGGGAGGGGTGGGAGAGATAAATCAGAATTGAAAGATGAGAGATAGTTATTTAACACTTTAGGTATCAGTAGACCCTGGGGTGAATTTCCCAGACCAGGTCTACTTAGTGGGGCACAGGAGGTGCCGCGACCTGGGCGGGGGTGATGCACGCCCGTATGGTTCAAAATATACTTGTTCAGCTATATGTTAGCCAACAAGAACAACAGTGATAAAGAAACTAAAAAAATAAACAAAAAAACAGCAGAACATAAAAGCAACACTCCCTTAATAAAGCTACCAAATATAGATGCAAGTACTAATGATTCCTTTAGTCATCCTCAAGGGGCAAGGGGCAAGGATAAATGTGGCTCCCTGTAACTTCACCGGGTCAATCTGGTTAGAGTTTTCACTGATGTATCATAAGCGGGCTTTATCTCCAACTGGTAAGTGCATCTCCAGTGTTTCTCGAGGAGAGTGCTCTGAGCATTCACCTAATATTAAAGAAGTAGTCTCGTTATTCGTGAGTCCTTTCTTTTAAGGGTCCCTTTTGATCCATGTCAAAAGAATAGCCTACTGCCAAACTTTTCATAAGTGGAACCTACTGGTTCTTTTGCTAATAAAAGGAACAAAAGGCTCAATAAAGAACTCTAAAATCACTACAGTTTGTGCAGATCCCCCCAGTTGAGTGTCCTATCCCTAATGAATAGGACCACAGAGAACAATATTCTTTCAAATTTGGTTGAAGATTGGTCAAGCACTATCAGTTCCAATAAGTTTGCTTACCCTAGGAGATAAGACATCTGGATTTCCCTTTTAAATATTTTGTTATATTCTTTGTAACATTTAAACGATTATAGTATTCCTTCATTTTTATATTTTTTAAAGGTCTTTTATTATTATTTATAGCTTCTTTTAACTTTGGCTGTGAGCCACATAGGCTTTGTTTTTAGCCTTGTAAACGTATTGCCTATGGGAATATATTTTGGAGTGAGTTCACATACAGTCTTTTTGAGGAGTTCCCATTTCTGTTCTATGTTCATCAATGCCATTATTCCCTCCCAGTCTAAGACTTGAAGAGCAGCCCTCATCCTTGGAAATTTTTTTTCCCTCATAAAGTTAAGTGTTTTTATCTTACCAGTATGTGCTTGTTGTTTACAGCTAACATTAAAGGAAATCATGTTATGGTCACTGCTACCTAGATGTTCATTCATATGAACATTAGTAATAAGCTCTGCATGGTTAGAGATTGCCAGGTCCAGCAGAGCACCATTTCTAGTTGGAGCCTCTATGAACTGTACCATAAAATTGTCTTGTAATAAGTTAATACATTTTTTTGTCCTTTAACTCTTCCAGCAATGCCATTACTCCATTCAATTTCCAGGTAGTTAAAATTCCCCATTACCATCACTGTACCAGCCCTTGCAGTTATTATCTTTTGTATCACTTGACCCTCCCTTTTAGATTATAAGCTCATATGAGCAGTGACCTCTGATTCCTCCTGTATTGAATTATATTGTAACTGTACTGTCTGCAATCATTTTCTAAAGCAGTGTGCAAACTGTTGACAGTATACACTGACAATCTTAAATTCTAAGATGTCGAAATTAAGCAATTCTGTAATGTTTACTGAATACCATTAGCATTTTACTGTTTGTATCACATGGTGCTTGCAATTGCCCTTTAAATTTAAATCAATATTGTTCCTGGTGAAACATGTTTGTGTTAGTTTTGATGGCATTGTGGGCTGTGGCCAAACTGTAGACTTAAAAGTGACCATTTTATGTGGTTTGAATACCTCTCAATATCCTGCAGTGTTGACCTTGAAGAGTACAAAAGCATCTTGGCGATGATCTTCGCAGTCAATGAGATTAACAAGGACCCCAATCTTCTGCCCAATGTTACCCTGGGCTATCATATGTTTAGTACTTGTAATGATCCAAAGAAAACTTTGGGAAATGTCATAAAGATATTGTCTGGAGAAAAGGAAGCTCCTAACTATTACTGTAAAGGGCATGGAGAAGTGGCTGGTTTTATTGGTGACAGTTCTTTCCATTCAAGTCAAGTAATGGCTCAGATACTTAGTCAATATCAGTATACACAGGTAAGTGACCCGATTAATATATTTTGTTGGTAACATGGATTGTTCAATAGATGGCTAAGAACAGACTGGGTGGATTTTTTTGTAGCTTTAATTATCTAGAAAGAGAACAGATCAAAATTACAGAAATTGCCACAAGTTTTGTGTAAAATAAAGGGAAGAAAATGAAAACATTTTTTTTTTACACACAATTTGTCAATTAGTAACATATTTCTAGCACACATTATATGCATACATAGAATTACATCCCACAACACATTTGTCTACTGCTCCCAAGTATGGGGATACTATATGTGTGAGACTTATGGACAGGCTAGTCACATAGAGGGACCCAAAATCCAAGGGGCACCTTCAGGTTTTCTAGGGGCAAAAATTACATATAGAAATTTTCTGACTACCTATCACATTTTTTGGAGGCTCTGAAGCACCAGGAAAGTGGATACACCAACAAGATTACCACATTTTTAAAACAAACACCCCAGGATATCTTCTAAGAGGCATGGTGAGTCTTTTGGATATGCTATTTTTTGATGCATGTTTTTGTAAAATAAAGGAATGAAAATGAAAATGTATTTTTTTAGGGTTGGAAATGAATAAGGTATTTCTAAAACATATCATAGGCATACTTACAATTACACTCCTAAACATATTTTGCTACTCTTCCTAATTTTGGAGATACCACATGTGTGAGACATTTTCACAACCTAGTCACCTAGAGGGGACCAAAATCCATGGATCACCTTCAGGCTTTCTAGGGACATAAATTATGCATCCAATTCCTGGCTACCTATTACATTTTTGAAATCGGTGTATGCTGTGGTTGCGATTGAAGACACTGTGACTGGCTGCACTATTAAGGCTCTGTCAGGAACCATGAGACTGAGACAGAGCTGCAGTAAAAATCACACTTTTTAATAAAATGGTAAAATAGTACAAACAGTGCAAATGTAGTCAAAACATAGCCAGGGTTTGGTAACCAGAGCGGGTAGTCAGAACAAGCCAGTAAACCTGGAATCCAGAGATCAGTGAAGTCAGAGGCAGCAAACAGGATACGGAACCAGAAGGGAAGTCAGCCAGGCAAAGTCTTTAACAGGAAAACACAGCAGAGAGTATCTGGATATGACAGGCTCATTCACCCTTTAAATGCAGAGGCAGTGGCCAGGGGGTGTACACATACTGCAACTGTGATGTTCTGCAACCATATGTGAATGAGGCCTTGTGTTGACATTGGAACTAGTGTGGTGGTAATTAGGGACACCGTTACTAGCTGGACTTGTCTGGTGATATTGTACTGCTGTGGCAGGAATCGGTTTCAATAGCTGGCTGCACTGACATACAGTGATATCAATGCAGCCAGACCCTGCATGTGATCTCCATTACAGAAGTACAATATCACCATCATAACACTGTACTTGCTCTGGTGACATTATGTTAATTTATTTTACATACTATCACCAGACCAATGCAGCATCACTATGGCGATATTGTATTGCTGTGGCTATTGGTCAGAGACACTGGCTTTTTCTTTATATTCTGAGCGCTTACTACAGTCCCAATGACTCTTAGTAAGGACTCAGTTTCCTCTGACAGCTGATCATTGTAAACAAAGGCATGCCACCTTTGTTTACAAGTGTTTATGCTGGGATTGGTCACAGCGGTTACACGGTGGCCCTGTACCCTGTACCCTGTGATCTGCTGTGTCCTAGGAGCAGTGCACAGGTGGCCAATTTGGGAGACCATAAATATATGCCCTCCTGCATTGTCAAAGCTCCCATGTGGCCACTTTTATATATTGACCAGATGGGTGGTGTTTAACCTATGTTTACATGGAGGATTCCCACTTGTTTTGTGAACTTGTTTTCTATCAGCAGATGGATGTCTCTATAGGAGTAGGCATGTTTATAGAGATACATACATGGCACTATGCTTGTTCAAGTGGTTTCCACCACTCCTGTGAGCCATAACTCACAGTTTATTGCACAGTCAATCATGGAACAGTTGTCTTTGGAACTGTTATCATTGGAACTATTATTCATGAAGGTGACAAAATACTCAATTTAACAAATGTCTCTTTCTGTGTCACACACCAAGAAGAGCTAAAGACAGACATCCATATCTGCTTCCAACACAGGGGAGAGATTGGTCTCTGCAGGATACATGACCATTTTGCCATATATGCATGGGAGGTATCAGAAAGAGGAAGGGCTTCATGTAATAGCTGATATATGGTGAATATCAAATGTAGTTGGTAGGGTCCCAGGGCACACCTTAATCCAAACTGATTTGGCTTTTCTAGTGTAAGAGATAGTGACAGGGCTGCAAAAAATGCTTAATTTGAAGGTAGGAGTAATATAGATTTGTAGGGATCTGGTGTTTTTTTCAAATTTCTTCAAAGGACATAAATCTATGGGTCACCGGATGTACAAAGTGATGTAGTTGAAATAAGGCAGCCTAATTGCAGTGGGCCATTTGTCTAATGGATAGGCTGTCCAGAATCATAGGGTTAAAAAGTATGTTAGATAAGGTGAGGAGAGATAGTACTTATTTGCAGCCTTACGCCAGATCTGCCAGGAAAATATCATAGATGCTAAACATAGGCATTTCAGGACCTTGTCTTCATGAAGGGATGTGGACCAGATCAGAGAGCAAGGGTGCACTGGGTACAAGACTCCAGCCTCTATCTCTGTCCACCTATTGGGAGGAGAATGACTAGACCAAGAGACCACTGTGCGCAGATGTGTGCCATAGTAATATTTAATGATGTCTGGTGCCCCCAGGTCTCCATGGGTGCAAGGAGAAAAAACAACCAATCCAGCTATCCAGTGGGCTTTGTTGTGCTATATAAACCTCAGAAACCATTGCTGTAAAGCTTTTAATTGTGAAAGGGGAACAGGGATTGATAGAGTCTCAAAAAGATACTAGAGTTTCTGCAATATGGACATTTTTTGTACGTTTATTCTACCTAGCCAGGAAATGGGGCAAGCATCCCATTGTTTCAACTTTGTTTAAATTTCCTTAAACAAAGGGGGGTAGTTGGCCTTGTACAGGGCTTTATAGTCGGGAGTCAGGTAAACTTCTAGATATTTGAGGGCATGTGTACACCATCTGTATTGGTACAAATGTTTCAAATTACGCATTGGGTCAGGCGAAAGAAGAATAGGGAGGGCTTCAGTTTTGGAGGCGTTAATTTTGTATCCTGAGAGGGAGCTTAACTGGGATAATAAATTGTGGATCGGTGGAGTGGTTCCGTTAAGGTTAGTAGAATGTCATCTGCAAAGAGTGAGAGTTTCTATTCCCTTTGTCTCATCAACACTCCTCTTTTAACTGGATGGGCCCTAATTCAGCAAAAAACAAACAAAAGAGGCAATAAGGGGCACCCTTGTCTTGTGCCGTTAGACATAAAAAAATTCCAGGACTGAATTACAGATGTTTGACCATGAAAGGTAGGATGGGAATATAGTACCTTTATTGCCTCTAAAAAGGGACCTTTAAACCCATAATGGGAAAGAGTGGCGAACATGTATGGCCAGGAAAGCCTGTCAAAAGCTTCTTGCGCATTTAAGCTTAATATTAGGGTAGGGCATTTAACTCTATTCAAAAGATCTATGAGAACAATAGTTTGCCACGTGTTGTCCCCGGCCTGTATTGCTTGTATAAATCCTACCTGATCCTTATTAATCTGTTTCGGGAGTATTTGAGTTAATCTGTTGGCTAGAATTTTCATAAAAATCTTATAATCAGAATTTAGAAGTGCAATGGGTCTATAATTGTCCGGAAGGGAGGGATCATTACCGGGCTTAGGAATGACTGTAAGAAAAGAGTGTGTAAATTGGGGGTCCAGGTGATTTCCTTTAAGAAAAGAGTTGTATAACGCTATCATGTGTGGTGATAAAATGTGTTGAAAAGTCTTATAATAGGAGTATGGGAGGGCATCAGGTCCGGGGGATTTGTGAGAGGGTAATTGTTTGAGAACTTGTTATAGCTCTTAAGGGGATACCATCCCATTTAAGGACTAGCGGTCTGCCACTGAGAGTTTAGGGAGATTACGAGTGGAGCAGAAGACATCAAATGACTCCCGATTGAACTCATAGTTGTCATTAGGGAAAAGGCAAGTATATAATGTGAAATTCCCAAAGACTCCCCGCCATTTTGTGGGGCCAGTATGTGGTGATGCCATCTGATTGGATTAATAAATCCAAAATTTAATGGAAGGAGTGAGGTCTAAGTTTGTTCACTGACATCCTGTGAGGTTTATTGGAGTATTCATAAAACTTTTTTTAGACCACATAAGAAATCTGGCCACTCTATGCGTGTATATAGCTTTAAGTTGGTTACGTAAGTTAGTTACATCTCAAAGGCGAGTTACTGTTGGGTTTTGAAGTAGTTGTTTCTCGGATAATCACAGCTTATCCAGAAAAGCAGCTTTTTTAGCCTTACTATCTTTTTTAAATCGAGTACCAATAGAGATACATTGGCCTCTAAAGATTGTTTTATGTGCCTCCCACAGAGTTGTCGCTTTGGAGACTGTGCTGTGGTTAAGTCGGAAGTATTCTTTTAAAGTTTGGGATAGCTGTGTTTTGCCTTCTTCTTGATTGAGAAACTATTCATTAAAATGTCAAACAAAAACAGTAAGATTAAGCCTGAGATCACTAAGGATCTCAGGATGCAGAGACCGTAGTCCCAGACTGAGAGGGGGAACATGGGGACTGCCGCATACAGCAGTTGGGGTCTACTTCCCCACCCTCCAACTTACAGCACAGGAGGTTTTGATCAGGGTGAATGAAATGTAGTATATCATAGTAACTTATCTAAACATGGTGGAAATGTAATCTAATGGTTGAGGTAATTAATTTTGTCAAACAAGGGGGATATATTCATCCCTATAAAGCGTAACCTGAGTAATATTTTTCAACAGGGGTAAGGCCTCATTGAAGCACAGGCTGTCGTCCCAACAGTCAGGTAAACAAGAAGATCCAGTTATAGGTCAAATCAACATACCATACTAAATGGAGAGAACGGAGCACAGTTCAGTTCCAGAGGAGGACAAGGCCAATCAAGGAGGCTGTCTGGGTGGACATTGGTGCTGAGGAGTGTTGGAAGACTTCTTTGACTTTCCCTTAGCTGGGGTTCAGATCTGGGATGGGATGGGTAATGGACATGGAGTAGAAGGAAGGGGTGGATACTCTTCCTCTGGTAATGGTGGGAGGTCCAGATTTTTTAGGAAAGCTTCACCTTCATTGATATCTCAAAGAACATGCTGGGTGCCATTTTGTGTAACTATCAGATGAAAGGTGAAACCCCAGAATTAGGCTACTCAGTGTTTTAGAAAAGACTAGTGATCGGTTTTAAACTGCGTCTCCTTGCTAGAGTAATAGGTGAAAGATCACTGAAAATCTGAATCCTGTCTCCTGTACGTGTCTCGTGTACAGTAAAAACAAGCTCAAGGGATGAAAAAGCTGGCAAGAAGCAAAGCACAGCGGTATCCCATACTGCTGTGTTTTGCTTCTTGCCGGCTGTTCCATCATTTGAGCTCGTTTTTACTGTACATGTGTAAGTGCACTACTTTTCAATAAAATCACCTTTGAAAGGATTTTATGTTATGTGAGGCTTTCTGTTTCATGTACAATATACCAATTTGGAGAACACCCAGGTGATGACCCTTTCACCTATTTTGGCTGCCCCTGCATGCTATTTGATACTACAGTGCCCCCTCCTGGACCATCTGTCGAAGGAAGCATCTCCTGGTTCCGAGATCTCCTAATATATTCAGGCATGAGTATATCTACGCTCTGGTAAGTGCATTATTATGATGGTGGAGGACACAGAATTATAATTATATACCTGCTAAAGACTAATATTGAATATGTCAAGATTCACATGAATTTTTGTTTCATTCTTCATTTTCAATTCATTTTTTCCCCATTTCTGCATTTTTTTTTTTTTTTTGGTTTCAAAAAAGCTTTATTGAGAACCAATCACAAGATACAAATGAACATATGTCATTACAATGATACTTAGATATTTGCATACAGTAGAACAACTGTAGTAGTATGGTAGATTACATCAGACAAAGTTATCTAGACTAGATTTGGTTACAATTGCAGAGACAAGGGAGATACCTATCGTGTGATAGTAAAAGCTTAAATTCAGGAGAAGGTATACAATCACAATCTGAGGAGTGGAAGCAAGAAAGGAGACATCATTGATGGGGAGGGAAGCAGGGACATACCAAAGCATACTTAATCAGGTGTCAATACCGTGGAATTAAGGGCCATGACGATGCAGAGACCAGTTGGATTGGATTTATAGGACTTGGTTGGAATGTCAAGGGGGCAGAGGGGATGGATTGCTTACTGGAGGGACAGTAGTCTTCAATTTGCCTAATGAATTGGTCAGCTCAGCTCGCAAGTACCAGGTGGACAAACGGAAGGGGGCCATGTGTTCAGCAATCTCCGTCTGGTTGAAAGAGTGAGTCATGAAATTCCGCCATCTGGCGAAAAAGCGCTTTGCAGGTTTGCAGTCCTGTGCGATGGAGTCCAGTTTTTCGATCAAGAAGAGTTCCCTTAGGATTTGTTTCAACTTAGCTAAGTGGGGTGGGTCCGGATGTATCCAAGAGAGAAGTATTGCCCTGCGGGCAGCTAGGAGGCAGATGTGTACCCACTGAGGGAGAGGGGTTGGCGTCTGATCCTGCTTAGCGCTGAAGAGGTACAGCATTGGGTGCTTAGGGAGGTCAATAGAGCATACCAGGTCGATGTACCTTTTCACATTGTCCCAGAATGTGGATACTTTCTGGCAAGTCCAAAGTCGGTGATATAAAGTAGGTCTCGCGAGCGAGCACCAAGGGCAAATGGAGGGTGCTGACCTTTCTGTGCAACGAAAGAATGGGAGATAGGCCCGGTGAGCTATTTTAAATTGAGTCTCTCGCCACTTTTCAGATATTATTAGCTTCCGGATGGTTTGGTAGCCAGCTAGAATTTGGGAGGGAGCCTCCGGATTGTCCAGTATCGAAGTCCAAGCTTAGAAGGGGACCAAAGAGTATTTAGAGGCCTGGTGAATGATGAGGTTGGAGTAGATGTCCGATATAGAGTATTGACCTTTAGCTATTAAACTGTCAATGAAGGATTTTTTGCAAGAGTCTTTGCAGGAAGAGCCATAGGACTTGAGATAGCTGGTTAGTTGAGAGTAGTAGAAGGTTTGGGACGGAGGTATGCCGAACTCAGCTGAAACTTGAGGAAAGGGTTTGATGGTCCCGTGTATTGGGCTGATGATCTGCGACACTGTTTTTAGTCCTAGAGATGACCATTTAGAGAAGATTGAGGTAATCAGAGAGGAGGGAAACATGGGATTGCCTGCTATAGGAAGGTATTGGGATATGTTGGAGGGTAAGCCCAGGAGCCGCCGCACCTCCCGCCAGGCTACAAGCGTGTCTTTGATTAGATGGTTAGATCTAAGGGAGCTGGGCAGTGCGCTCA
>BLSH010024038.1:4734365-4749128 GCA_018402905.1 Glandirana rugosa
GGGGGCAACACTAGACCCCGGACAGTCGATTGAGACTAACGCTAAGGCTGGTGTCGGATGACTCCGGATTTCCCCAGTCGGTAGAACGTCCGGAAGTAGAGGGGAGAGACGACGAGTTTGGACGAGTATGATGGTTTTGGGGACCGATCGACTAGACACTGAGTTGTCCGACGAGTTCTACCGTATACAATTGACTCACTCGTGTTCAGTAGGCTGTGGTCGGAATCGCAATCAGAGTTAGCTGACAGGCCCCAGATCACAACGGGGGGGGGGGGGCAGGATGGGAAAGGAAGCCCCCAGGCCATCAGTCTGGGACTCCTGCTGTATTAGGGCCTTAAAGGTGACAGCTGCCACGGGGAAGTGGGTGCTGTGAAGGCTTAAATAGCTCCTTGAGCGGGTGTCAACACAGATCAATATTCCACTAAAGATGATGCAAGGGGTTTGGAGGGGTGAGCCAAGGGATGTTTAAGACTCACCGGGCTGGCAGATACATGGATTCCACTGGATTCAGCCACGAGGATTACAGGAAAGGCAGGTGGAGCGGCGGGTGACACGGCACAGTGAAGTGGTGATGAGGGGGGGTGACATTTCAGATCTGGCTTATCAATCACTGGTCAGAGATATCAGTTTGTGCAGCAGTGTCTGATGAACAATTCTACTATAAGTTTATGGTCACTGAAGTAACCATGAGCTTTTACAGTATCTCACAAAAGTGAGTACACCCCACACATTTTTGTTAATATTTTATTATACCTTTTCATGTGACAGCACTGAAGAAATTACACTTTGCTACTATGTACTGTGAAGCTCTGGTGAACCCGATGCACACAAGGGTTAAAGGCAGTGCTGGAAAAAAATGGTGGCCACACAAATTATTGACACTTTGGGCCCAATTTGGACATTTTCACTTAGGGGTGTACTCACTTTTGTTGCCAGCAGTTTAGACATTAATGGCTGTGTGTTGAGTTATATTGAGGGGACAGCATAGTTACAATGTTATACAAGCTGTACACTCATTACTTTACATTGTAACAAAGTGTCATTTCTTCAGTGTTGTCACATGAAAAGATAGAATAAAATAATTACAAAAATGTGAGGGGTGTACTCACTTTTGTGAGATACTATAGCAGAGGAGGAATGGAGGTGCATACGCATAAGGACCTGGCCAGGTGGAAACAGTGCTGTAGGTCCGAACGCCGTATGGACCTGGCAGCAAAAGGATTAAAACGTCCTTTTTCAAAGCCCACCCATAAGATATAACAGCGCAATAAGTAGATAGGCATGGCCGAATTCTCTCAGTGCATTTTACTGTCCACTTCATTAAGAAAAAAAGACACAATCTGAATATGTATTTCTGACTCATATGCAGTATATGCATAAGTGAAAAATGAAAACCTCCAGATTTTTAGAGACATTTTTGCATACGGTTGATTTTTACCATTTTGCAAAAAGGCGCAATTTAAAATTGACAAATATTTGGTATTTATTAAAGCGGTAGTAAACCCATGCATTTAACAGGTTAAAAACCAGTCACATTTCCGGTATGTGCCGGAAATGTAACACTCCCATTGGTTGTGCTCTAAACCATACTGTCAAACCATACAATGGCTGGTGTCATAGCTGATCACATGTGCAGCATCATGGCAGTTGTAGATTAAACAGAGGCCAAGATGGCAGCTTCCTTGGCTGAAAACGATAGGAGGGTTTACTACCACTTTAACTCAATACAGGTTAAGCTTTTATATGTAGTAGAAATTTAGCAGGAATTCTGTAAAATTTGCTTTGTTGGTATCTGCGAATAATGATTTTAGTGTATTTTTAGCAAAAATATCATTTTTTTTCTTTGTACCTGATGCTGGAATAAAGCAAAACTGTGTTATTTTATTGGATATTTTGTAATTGTTTGTTTTGGCACATAAAAGCCCTACCCTTTTTTAGGGATATTGTTTAAAAATATCTTACATTCTGGGGATGTGTAGGGGCTTTAGGCTCAAGACCACAAAACCTTTTGTTTTCCAGAAAAATACTGTTATTGTTTAAAGCAAACTATATTTCTAGGGTTCTGATTACAGTATGAGTCCTGTAAACTATCTGTTTAAAATGCAATAATAATACAAAAAAAAAACAGTACAGTCAAAAACGGCATTGGACTGGAATCAAACCCATGAAGCTTACAATGGTGGCCGTAGCTCTAACCGTGACACAACAGTGTTTTTTTTTTTTCTTAGGAAATTTTTCAAATAGGGATTTTAATGACTCAGGTACTGTAATCTAATAAGACTTCATTGAGGATGTTCTCCTCAGAGATGCATGCAACAGTTGTAAAAGCATTGTGCCAAATTCATGTAAAGGTTCTAGACTAGTACATGAATTTGCCCCACACTGCGTCAGTTTTAAAACACCTGAAAAACTCTGTCTGCACCAGTCTTTATGAATTCCAGGATACAGGTGTGCTCATAAGTTTACATACCCTGGCAGAATTTATAATTTCTTGGCCATTTTTCAGAGAATATGAATGAGAACACAAAAACATTTCTTTCACTCATGGTTAGTGTTTGGCTGAAGCCATTTATTATCAGTCAACCGTGTTTACTCATAATGAGAAGAGAAACTACCCAAATGATCCTCATCAAAAGTTTACACACACTGGTGATTTTGGCCTGATAACATGCACGCAAGTTGACATAAAGGGGTTTGAATGGCTATTAAAGGTAACCATCCTCACCCATGATCTGTGTGCTTGTAATTAGTGTGTGTGTATAAAAAGTCAATGAGTTTCTGGACTCCTGACAGACCCTTGCATCTTTCATCCAGTGCTGCACTGATGTTTCTGGATTCTGAGTCGTGGAGAAAGCAAAAGAATTCCCAAACGATCTGTGGGAAAATGTAGTTGAACTGTATAAAACAGGAAAGGGATATAAAAAGATATCCAAGTAATTGAGAATGCCAATCAGCAGAGTTCAAACTCTAATTAAGAAGTGGAAAATGAGGGGTTCTGTTGAACCCAAATTGCGGTCAGGTAGACCAACTAAAATTTCAGCCACAACTGCCAGGAAAATTGTTCATGAAAAACCCACAAATAACTTCAGGTGAAATACAGGACTCTCTGAAAACATGTGGTGTGGCTGTTTCAAGGTGCACAATAAGGAGGCACTTGCAGAAATATGGGCTGCATGGTTGAGTCGCCAGAAGAAATCCATTACTATGCAAATGCCACAAAGTATCCCGCTTACAATACACCAAACAGCACATAGACAAGCCTTAAACCTTCTGGCACAAAGTAATTTGGAGTGATGAGACCAAAATTGAGCTTTTTGGTCACAACCATAAATGTTATATTTAGAGAGGCGTCAACTTGGCTTGTGAAACACATAGGTGGATCGCTGATGTTTTGGTATGTTATCAAAAAATACTGGACGAACATTTGCATTCATCAGCCAAAAAGCTGCACATGGGACGTACTTAGACATTCCAACATGACAATGATCTAAAACACAAGGCCAAGTTGACCTGTCATTGGCTACAGCAGAATAAAATGAAGGTTCTGGAGTGGCCATCTCAGTCTCCTAACCTCAATATCATTGAGCCACTGTGGGGAGATCTCAATCGTGTAGTTAATGCAAGACAGCCCAAGAATTTGCAGGAACTGTAGGCTTTTTGCCAAGAGGAATGGGCAGCTTTACCATCTGAAAAGATAAAGAACCTCATTGTCATGTACCTGGTGGTGGAGTCTGGCTTATGCAGTGGGCAACCTCTCTAACGACCCTGATTCCTGAACCCCTGGTAGTGTAGACAGGGAGCTTGGGAGTGCAGGGAGGCACGAGGGTCGGACTGGGTCACAGGTGGTGGTGTGCTGGTCCGTGAGGTGCTCGTGCAAGCTGAAGTGTGGTGGTGCATGCTGGGTCGGTAACGGGCTGGAAGAGCAGTACAGATGGGTCAGGCTGAAGAGTAGTCGGGTGCAAGCAGAGTTCGTTAACTGGCAGGCAGCGAGGTACAAGGGAGCAGGCAGAAGAGTGGTCGTGGAAGCCGGGGTCGGTGCAGGCAGAGATCAATAGCAGAGTCAAGGCAAGCCGGGTCACAGGAACAAACAATCAGGATCACAGGTTGCTACAGGAACACACAAACGCTGTAGAACGGACAGTACTTTCTACAGGAAGCAGGAAGTTTAAATAGAGCTGCTCATCCATGAAATAGAGGAAACCACAACCAAATGCAATTAACCCTTAGCACAGTCTTTTTCTAACATTCATCCACAAATACCACAAAAGACTTCAAGCTGTCAATGCTGTTAAAGGGGGCAATACACGGTATTAAGAACTGGGGTATGTGAACTTTTGAGGTCCTTAAAGCTCTGGAATCAGATTTTAAACTGGAGGAATTCCAGCTAGACAATGCCATCGGGCAAAGCCCCTGGCCCAGACGGGTTTACCGCTTCCTATTATAAAAAATTCAGTGAGGTTTTACTGCCTAGATTAACTAATTACACCAATTCCATATCTGCATCCTCAGCCCTCTGTCCAGAATCACTCACGGCACACATCACAGTACTGAACCAAGCCTAATAAAGATCCCACGAACTGCGGGAGCTATTGCCCATTTCATTATTAAATGTAGATATGAAGCTTCTAGCCAAGGTAATAGCTAACAGACTGCTTCCCCTTTTACCTAAGTGGACCAATCAGAATTCATACCAGAAAGGGAAGCCAGGGATAACGCACTGCGTACTCTTTCCCTGTTCTACTTTGCCCGTAGATGTGCCCAGCCCACCCTACTCTTATCTACTGATGCCGAAAAGGCGTTTGATAGGGTGGACTGGACCTATCTTCGCTTGACCCTACAACACTTTGGACTCGGACCCCGAACGTTGGACAGGATATTCGCAATGTATTCCCACCCAACGGCATGCGTCAGGGTGAACGGGGTACTGAGTGAGCCCTTTGCACTGGGGAACGGCACTAGGCAGGGGTGCCCATTTTCGCCCCTGCTGTTTGCCATATCCCTAGAACCATTCTTAGCATCTATCAGAAACAACCCCAACATTCATGGGATAACTGTAGGCCACAAATCACATAAATATGCGGCATATGCAGATGACATTCTCTTCTATATTGAACAACCTCGCATTTCTTTGCCCAACCTCATGTCAGCCCTACAAGAATTTCAATCTTTGTGTAATTTTAAAATTAATATGACTAAATCGGAAATCCTAAACATTAATGTCCCCAGTTCAGTGGACTCATCGCTAAAACCAAACCTACCGTTCCGCTGGCAGTCGGCAACCCTAAAATACCTGGGCATCCATTTGACCCCTCACCTCCATTCCCTGTTCAGATGTAATTACATTCCCCTGCTGAATACCATTAAAAAAGATCTTAGATCCTGGTCCTACCTTTCCCACTCCTGGCTGGGGAGGATAGCAGTGATTTAGATGAATATTCTTCCTCGTATTCTTTTTCTATTCCAGATGATACCAATGGGCATTCCACCTGGTTTCTTCACAGCACTCCAAACCATGATCTTCTGCTTCATTTGGGGGGGGGGGGGGGCAGATGCCCCAGAATCTCCAGAGCCACTCTCTTTCGCTCTAAGGGGTCTGGGGGTCTGGCCCTACCAGACTTGAAAATGTATTACTATGCTATTGTTTTAGGTAGTTTCAGATTGGAAATACCAGAGAGATAGCAAACTATGGGTCAGACTAGAACATGAACTGAGTGGTACAGCATTGGATGGTATTCCATGGATCCCTCCCAGGTACAGATCTCTTTCAGCTTTAGCCTCCCCCTTAACGATCTCCTCATTATCCTCCTGAGATACGCTACACAAGAAACTTTCCTGGTCTTATAATTCCCCCTTATGCCTTTAACGAACCATGACTATTTCCTTCCGGGCAAACTGGATAAGGGATTTAATGCATGGTCCTCTGATGGCTGTCTCTGCCAACACCACGTCCTTCAAACCATCTCTCTTAAACCTTTACAATCTATTGTTGGCTCAAGATCGACTATCTTCATGAAACTATGGAGGTACTCACAGCTTAAACAGTTTGTTCAATCTCTACCACAACCACTAAGAACTGTCCGAGAGCTAACAGCCATCGAGGTCATCTTTCTCCCAAAGGAACCTCCTCTACACGCAATATCACAATTTTATAAGGCTCTCATCTCCCTACAATATCCTGGCTACCTGGAATACCTTGATCGCTGGGAAGCTAAGCTAGGCCCTCACTAACAGATACTCAAAAGGACAAAATACTGGCCCTCACCCACACCTCCTCCATTTCTTCAAAAACGGCAGAGACAAACTATAAATTGCTTGCAAGGTGGTATTATACACCAACCAAAATGCACCATATATCTCCCACCAACCCTGCTCTGTGCTGGAGGAACTGTGGTTAAGTGGCCTCACATGCGCATATATGGTGGCACTGCCCACTCATCCAGCCCTACTGTTCAGAAATCATCAGACTCATCAACTTAATCATAGGATCCTCTCTCCTACTGGAGCCTTGGACTGTACTCTTTCACAATACCGCAGAAACTATTGATCAATATAAATGTTCTATGACCCCACACCTCCTCAACGCGGCTAAGTCCCTTATTTCTCTTCCCTGGAACAAACCGCAAACACCCTCCAGTAAATTATGATTACAGAAGGTGAACGATTTGTGTTATATGGAGGAACTTACATACCTGTCTAGAGGGGAATCTGGCAAACATACTAAAATATGGGCCTCATGGTTCGAATTTAAGACCACAAGCACCTACAAGGATATTATTGCATCCCCTGATCCGGTGTCGATGGGGGGTTCCCCCGCATCTGTGCCAACCATTCCCCTCATACATTAGGCCCTTAGCATTAGCGGGTGTGTCACATTGTGTATTCAACTATAAGCTACTGTTTATGATATTGGTCTCGAAATCTTCCACCCCATGCTGGCTGGGAACTTCTTGATCTACCTTTTAATTCCCCTATCTGCATCTCTTCTTCTTTCCATTATTCTATCCTCTCTCCTCTACCTCTCTAACTCTCTTCTTTGTCTCTGAATTATGTTGATTTTCTTTTCTTTGTTGAATGCAAAGGAGAATCATCAAGGATTTAAAGTTCAAGTAGGATACAAATTGGGATAATAAGGGGGCCCCCAGATCCTGACCCACCCATGTGAATTAGTATCAAGCACATCGTATCCCTACCAATTCACCAAAAAGTGTCAAAAAAAGAAAAAAAACACAGGAGACAATTAGGGACAAGTCCTTTATTACAAAAGAAGAAAAAAAAGTGTTCCCATTGTAATCCATCATCAATCACGGCAAGAGTCGGACCCAAAAAAACCCCCCCAAAAAAACGCAACAGCTCCTCCTCCATGGGAGTGCTCCCACCGACTGAGCTCTGTTTGTTGTGACAGTTCATTTATAGTGAAGGGTGGGGCCACCTGGTGATGTAAGCATGTGACCCACCCCCTCTTATGTCACATGACATCAGGAGGGGCGGTGTCCCCTGCTTACATCACCGGGTGGACCCACCACAGCGGGCAGACGGTGAGAGCCCTCCCAATGGGGAGTAGCTGTGCACCCCATCTGTGCACCATGCTCCATGGTGGTGAAGTCGCCCCATAATGTTGTAGGTCGTTCGGGGGGGGGCGAACAAACAGCCGAACGGCCTGTTAGTTCGGCTGTCCACCGAACAGGCAAACAACAGAAGTTCGGCCCGAATTTATGCTCGGGCCGAACCGTTAGCCCATCCTTATTCACAAGTAGTGAAAGCTATGCCATGAAATCCTCCATAAGAATGAAGGCTTCCACTGTAAAGTAGCTTCAGATACAGGTGTAGGGGCAGTTAAGTTCAAATTGAGGTGTACGATGGACAGAGAACAAGCTTTCTTGCAATTAATATCCAGTAAAATAAAACTGAGTTTGTTTTGTTTGCATCCGACTGGAGAACTTCCTTCCATAATTTGCCAGATATTGTCACCGGAAAAAGAGCAAATGAGAAATGAGTACAAAATCATTCTTGTAAGAAATGTGGCACACCGAAATCCCCTGTGGAATCTGTAGAGACATGACAGCAGCAGGTCTGCCAAAGAGAGATTATCAATATGAACAAACGTTGCTCTGCACACAGCTTATTCCTTCATATAGACATGGAACAGGTCACACTTTTTCCTTCCTATGACATGTTTTGTTCCCTCTAGACCCTAGTATAAGGGTCCTTGTTTAAACAGAGTGGCGGAGAACTGTCATGTATTGGCAATTTAAACAGCATTTTTATCCTTGCAAATTTAAGTTTTGCTGTAGTAGGTTGTATACATGCAACAATTCTCAGGCTGGTGAGAAGCATCTCCCAGGCATGGTATTTAAAAGACCTTAGCATTTTATTGTTTCACTTCAAGCATTCTTTTTTTTCATATAGTTTTTCTGGTTGAAATTTTTTATTGAGTTTTGCAGAAATGCACACAATAGAAAATTCACAGTAACAACTGTAACAAGTTGCGTGGTTCGACATGTGTACCAATGTGGCAGCGTGAGGTACTGTAGAAAGTAATTACCTATATCAAAAACAAAGGCTATAGCAAAGTCCAACAAGTAGGAATGAGTGGGGGAGATCGCCATTTCCAGGATTGCCTACCCTCCAGGCACCCCTGTGGGGAACTCGCTGTGCTCTGGAGGGGGGGGGTGTCACCACGCCGAGGGCGAGAGTAGCTTAAGAATGGGGAGAGTTTTGGTACACTTGCCTTTGTAATTAGGTGCAACTGAAAAACCATTTGAACAAATGCTCATGTGAGAAAAGAAAACAAGAATGAAAGAGAAGGGAAAGGAATACAGAGAGGGAAGGGATAGAAGGTGGGAGTCCACGGGGGTGGTCTTTAGGTCTGCTCCAGACAGTGCTCACGCCGAGATATGTAGCTCACCATGGCAATAGAACTTCTTGTTGAAATGTAGGGGGGAGAAATAGGTCAATCCAGGGTTTCCTCATGTACTCAAATTTGGGGAGTTGATCTTTCTCAATAGTATCTACCTTGGCGTGGACAATAAAGGTGATTACTCGATGCTTAGTCTTTTTTTTCCATATAGTTTTTTTTTTTCCAGAAAGTTTATTAAGGTACAGCTTGAGATTACATAGTTTCATTCAGTAAGTGAACAAAAAGTACTCCATCATGGAGATTTCAGTCGAACAATTACAGGCTACATATGCTTCAGTAATCACAGATTAAAACATCTAAACATCTGATTTGGTATTCGCATTTGGAAAGTTGTCGTATTAACCTCATGATACAGCGGTCTTAGTATCGTCGGGTGTATTGTATGGAAGGTATTATATGTGTCGTCTGGTTTGGTTTACAGGAGATGTAGCCGTTGGGAAAGTTGGAGTAGCTGAACTGGTCTGAGTGGGATCGATGGTATAGGGATATATGCAGGGTAAGGGGGGTAGGAGAGGTCGAGAAGGAAAAGGAGAAAGAAGGTGAATAGGTAGGGGGGAGGGGTAGGGAGAATGAGCAGAGGGGGAAAAAAGGATAGAGAAGGGGGGGAGAGGGGGGGTGTGGGGGGTTACGCTCGGGTCCATCCACCGGACCAGTCAGGAGAGGGGTCTGTGCAAATTCTGTGAGAGTTGCTCCTTTTCTGTCTCCTTCTTCCCTCTGTGGAAGAGGAGGGTAGGGAACGGGTATAGGTAGCCCACCCTCTTTCTGCCCCTGTGTGGGGGAGGGGGGCTCGGCTCTGTTTTCCAAGTGTTTGTATTTTCCGTGGGACTGGCACTTGGGTAATTTGCAGTATGTGGGCTGTTACCGTGGGTGGTATCAGGGAGGGTCTGTTAGGTTCTTGAATCTATCGGAGGTGCAAAAGTGGTTCCAGCAAGCCCATGTGTGTGAGAATTTACTTGGGCAATCTCAGGCTATCGCGATTAGCTCTTCCATCTCTGCAGTTTTCCTCACTCGTGTGAGCCATTCCTTGATAGTGGGGGGGGGGGTGGTTTGATCCCCAATGGAGAGGGATACACATTTTAGCTGAGTTTATTAATGGTGGGATCAGAGTTTTGCGGTAGTGATGTGTGGGAGTGTCTGAGTGATAAAGAAGGAATTGTGCTGGGGTATTGTCCAGTGTGAATGTAGAAATGTCTGTTATAAGGTCTCTGACTTGGTTCCAGAGTGGTTGGATCAATGGGCATGACCACCATATGTGTGTCAGGGTGCCTATCTCGTCTGAACACCTCCAGCATTTATTTGACAAAGCTGCATATAGTTTTTATTGATTTTCAAGCATACAAAGAAGAAAGCAGTTAGCAGAACATACATGTTACATTGTATACAGGTTTGCAGTATATCTGCCAGATTTAAAAAACGTTCAATTCACATGCATAAGGATGACTTTCTGTCCTGGGGTTCCCAAAGAGCAGCCATCTGGTGATCACTGTGCCTAGGACAGCCTAAGCTGCCTCTTAATTAGGGTCGCCCCTGATATCTTGGTGCCAGAGGATACGCCTCACCCAGAGTGCCCCGTCAGGGAACAAACTGCACACTGGGAGCTGGCGCACCCCTTTGGGTTAGTAGGCATTGTGCTGTAGGGGTGGCTGCTAGAGTTGAGCGAACCAAACTTTCGGGTGTCCATGTCCCGAACCCGAACGTTTGAGAAAAAGTCTGGGTTCGGGTTCTGGGTTCTGGTATTTTATTGTGCATGTTGAATAGCTGCAGGGCAGCCAATCAACAAGCGTTTCACTGGTTTTCCCTAGGAGCCATCACAGCCATGCCTACTAATGGCATGGCTGTGATTGGCCAGTGCATCATGTGACCCAGCCTCTATATGAGACTGGAGTCACAGTGCTGCATGTCACATGCTCTCAGGTTAGTGTAGGAAGAGGATGCTGCCGGCGCTGTGAGGGACAGATTGTGAGGGACAGATTGCAGATCTAATAACTAGGTAGAGATTACTACTACTGCTGTGAGGGACAGATTGCAGATCTAATAACTAGGTAGAGATTACTACTACTGCTGTGAGGGACAGATTGCAGATCTAATAATATCTCATCCTGCATTACAGAACGACCTGATTATAGAAGATCTCTCATCCTGCATTACAAAACGATCTGATTACAGAACAATCTGATACTGGACTAGTTAGAGATTACTACTGCTTTGAGGGACAGATTGTAGATCTAATAACATCTCCCATTTTTCTTCCTTTTGCAGCCCTCTAGCACTTTCCAGGACTTTTTTACAGCCATTTTTTTGCCGAAAAGTTCGGGTCCCCATTGACTTCAATGGGGTTCGGGGTCTGGGGTCAAGTTCGGCTAACGTTCGGTACCGAACCCGAAAGTTTCCGTGAAGTTCGTCCGAACCCGCCGAACCCAAACATCCAGGTGTTCGCTCAACTCTAGTGGCTGCTACTTCTTCGAGCCCCACCAAGTTGTGGAAAGCATACATCCTTAGAAAACCCATACTGAAAGGAACGCCAACTAGCCCTCGGCTATGAACTGAGTTAAACTAAACAATGTGAAGCTCTATAAGGAAGAACAGGAGAGGGGGTCTGTACCATGTTAGAGACCTTGAAGAGCGATTATTGGTCATCCCTGTTCCCTTTTCCTTCCCCCTTCCATACTTGTTATTATTAACACTATACATGTCATTCATCAGGATGTGTGATACAAATTTTATCAGCCATTGCTTATGATTAACAATGTGGGGTCTGTGCTTGGTGGTAGAGTGGGAGATTTGGCCCTCCTTCCCTAATGGGTACTCACTGTGGGCGGGTATGTGAAAAGAGTGCCAAGACTAGTTAGTGCTCAGAACAGACCACCACTATCCATGCCAACCACTTGTGAAATATGTAGAACCGTTAATGTGAGCAAGCATTCACAGCTCTTTAAGCATATGTCACTAAGGTGAGGTTGTCCCTAGAGTGTTCTGTGGGCAGGGGGCAGTGTGTTGCATTTAATTAGGTTGTGAAATTCCTGAGATTCTGTAAAATGTTGTAGGGTTAGGAGGAGTTTGGAGAGTTTTTCTGGGGTATTGAGCACCCTTATGTTTAGGGAATACAGCTTGAGTTGCTGGGATGGCTTATTGCTTTCAAAGTGTGTCATGGTCAGGTGGTGTGGGCATAAAAAAGCTAGTCAGGAGGAAGGGTGATCTGAGGATGGTGGGGTTTCCAGCATGAGAGCTGGTGCTCAGATGGGCAGGGGGGTCTTCCTAGAGTGTAAGACAATGTAAGGGACGGGTCCTACCCGTCAATCCCAAAGTGATCAGGAGTAGTGGTGTACAGTGACTGGGTACTGTGGATTCCAGCAATATTCTGTGTCACTGTGTGTGGGTTGGTAAAGTCCTGGTAAGAAGGACAGGTAATCAACCTGTCCTTCTTACCAGAGCAATCTCTGAATCGCCCAGGCAAATGAGTTCGGCCTCATAGCTTGGCAAAGTCTTTAGGCCCTTCCTCAAAGGGTAAGTGTGGCATCCTATAAACGATGTGAGGATAGAGAGCCGCACCTTAATCCGTCTAAAGTGTGCCTTTTCCTGCACCATCATAGGACAAGATGAGTCAAAACAGAAACATTTAGCATAAACATATTTTCTCTATTATGAACCATTAACAGCAGATAATTATCGTTTGAACACATATCTGGCCCATTAACATAGTGCCCATATCTTGACCACTGTAAAATTCCTGTCCGCTGTAGGCAGTGCAATCCCGTCCGTGTTGGTGCTTTCTCTTGGTTGGTGAAAGTGCAAAATTTGGTGCAGCTCCACACAGAAACCGCTTCAAGGTTTAATTGTCAAAGCTTGATTGAACAAGCTGAGGTTAGAAGCTGATTGGCTAACATGCACAGCTGCACCAATTTTTGCGCTCTCCAGCTTTAGTAAATCAACTCCTAAGTGTCTACATGCTGGAGTGCTAAAGTTCCCTTCGTCACGAACGAGTAGTATAAGTAACAAATCTTGTTTTGTCTACTCTCATGTTTGTATGAGTTTTAAGTCTAGAGTCTCCTGGGGCTGTGTCCGGGCCTAGGAAACCCCCATTAAGCTGCAGGTAATGGTCACGTTCTATGCCCTGGGTGAAGTGAACGATGCCCTTAATATCTATGGGGTATGCTCCCCCTGTGTCATATCCTCGACTGTGGAATACATCATAGCATATGGGAGAAGGGAAATGTACTGACCTTTTCTCTATATTGTGTAGTCAGTGAAGGTGTTGTTTTGTCGGCCCCTGAGCTATATGCATCTCTGTTGTTGTGGCCGGTAGGTGTATTTGGTACTGAGGTAGAGCCAGGTCAACCGCATTTACTGTCAGAGCTGCATGGAGAAGGGGGTGCCAAAAGGTTCTCTCAGTGTAGCAGAAACAGCATTAATCACCTTACGTTAGCATGGGAGCCGACATGCACGGGGGGAGGGGGCTGTCCCCCACCCCCGTCGCCACATCAGCTATGGGTGCCCACCTGCCCGGGGGAGGGGAGCTCACCCCCGCACTGGCTAGAGGCCGGGCCAAGAACGGGCCCCACTTGTCTCCCCCTAGACATGCCAGTCCCCCAATGGCTACAGCCATAGGTCGCCCAATTGCCCCTCCCCACCCAGACTCATTGCGTGGGGTCCAGTGCGTCTGCGTCCAAGGGTACTCCCTGGGCAAGGCCAAAAGTGCAGCACCACTCCTACCCCGGGAGCACCTTCGCACATGACTACAATGGTCTGGCAGCCCGCTGTGATATATACAGACAAATTTAGGTTAAATACACCAACAGGTTACATATTCCTAGCCCTTTCGTTAAAGATAAACATGCATGTCATCAATAGTCTAAGGGGCCATATGAGGGGAGGCTTGTTGAACCTACTCCCTCCTTCAAAGTCTGTGGAGATAGATCACCTCGGTGCAGCACGTGCCTCTGCTCTCTGAATGATCCCTTGGGCTGTTTACCAGGGCACAAGTGTTCATTGGAGAGCGGGGGCGCCCATTGCAAGGTTGTACTGGCCTATAGTTTTTTCCCCAGGGTCTTACAGGAAGTTCAGGAATCTCGAAGGGTTATAAGATGTATAGAGTACTTAGAGGCAAGTCTCGAGGTAAAAGAATTTGTTCCCATGGGCGTCCGCAGGTAGGGGCAAGGGGGGGGCAAGTGCCCCCCCCCCCTGGAATCAGGGATCGCAAGGTGTCTGTGCAGATTGTGAGCAGGTGCTGGAACACTCCATGTACCAGCTCCCGGCACAGGAAGGAAGATTACACTGTGGACGGCAGCCGGCAGGGCTTTCCATCGTCCGGTGTTAAGACAGCACTGACCTGCAGAACCTGCAGAAGCCTGTGCCAGGAGCCTGACCTGCGAATGTGAGTTATAGACAATTCTTTTCTGTGGGTGGAAGAGAGCTCTGTGCGGGGGATTGGATATGTATACTGGCATAGCACACTCCTAGAATCTGAACCCTGTACATAGCACATGCCTGGAATCTGCACCCTGTACATAGCACACGCCTGGAATCTGCACCATGTACATAGCACATGCCTGGAATCTGCACCCTGTACATAGCACACGCCTGGAATCTGCACCCTGTACATAGCACACGCCTGGAATCTGCACCCTGTACATAGCACATGCCTGGAATCTGCACTCTGTACATAGCACATGCCTGGAATCGGCACCCTGTACATAGCACATGCCTGGAATCTGCACCCTGTACATAGCACACGCCCAAAATCTGCACCCTGTACAAAGCACAAGCCTGGAATCTTCACCCTGTACATAGAACACACCTGGAATCTGCACCCTGTACATAGAACACACCTGGAATCTGCACCCTGTACA
>BLSH010024038.1:4827596-4850627 GCA_018402905.1 Glandirana rugosa
CAGATATGCGTTACAATAACGGGATTTTTCACATACCCCTTATAACTTTCACAAAGACCAAATAATATACACTAATTTGGGTTATTTTTACCAAAGACATACAGCAGTATAAATTTTGGCCAAAATTTACGAATAAAAATTACTAATTTGCAAAATGTTATAACAGAAATAAAGAAAAATGCATTTTTTTTACAAAATTTTCGGTATTTTTCCATTTATTGCTCAAAAAATAAACACCCCAGTGGTGATTAAATACCACCAAAAGAAAGCTCTATTTGTGTGAAAAAAAGGACGAAAATTTCATTTGGGTACAGTGTAGTATGACTGAGTAATTGTCATTCAAAGTGTGAGAGCACTGAAAGCTGAAAATTGGTCTGGTTAGGAAGGGGGTTTAAGTGCCCAGTTGTCAAGTGGTTAAATAAATATTTCATTTTTATTGTTACACTTTAAGCATTATTAAAATCACGGCTCCTGAAAAACAATCAATTTAAAAACTTTTTTTTGCATTGATAGATGTCCCCTAAGGCAGGACCCGGGTCCCCATACACTTTTTAGGGCAATAACATTGCGTATAGACCTTTAAAATTAGCACTTTTGATTTTTTGTGTTTGGGTCCCATAGACTTTAACGGTGTTCGAATGTTTGCACAATTTTTTTGCCTGTTCGCATGTTCTGGTGCAAACAGAACGGGGGGTGTTCAGCCCATCCCTAGACTGGACAGAAGTTACTGCTGTAGTTAAAGAGTGTCAGAGGAAAACTATGTGAAGTACATCTCTCTCATATATGCACATTTCCCAATGTTTTATCTGGCAAAAGACCCTGCAAGTACAGAAAGATATCTGTTGATCCCACCAGAGTACTGCCTATGGTCATTTTCTTATCCGCACAAGCATGCAACTTTTCAGGACAAGCTTTTGGGGATGTACTACTATTTGAACCTTGAAGAAGGGGACATTAAATTTGCAATTTAGTACAAATAAAAAAGTATCACAGACAGTCCTCAACTGTCCTTTTTGCAATTGCTCTAATACGCCTACAATCACCTCAAGACTGAAGACTGAAGACCACATACACTGAAATCAGAAGAAATGGTATCAGCCTTGCCCAGTTGTAGTTTGCTATTACTACGCTTCTGTCCTTTTTTTTTTTTTAAAGCATCAAAATGTATATTTTCATGATATAATTAACCTGTTCCCGTCCAGCCAATAGCAGATTGATGGCCCGGCAGAAAGCTCCTCCTTCTGGTTGGATGTCATATGATGCCTTCTCAGTCACGCTGCTCATGCACAGCCCTTTGGTCCTCGGTGAGCCGTGTCCCTCGCCCACAGCACATCATTGATCAAGGTAAAGAGTCAATGACATTGGCTCTTTACCATGTGGTCAGCTGTGTCCAGTCAACCAATGCCGGTTATCAGTATTTCCTGTCCTCAGCGCTTTCACTGTGTAAGAAAATGAAAGCAGATAAATGGCTTTCCTGTGACAGCAGACATTTACACTAATAATCAGGGCACTGATCATCAGTGCAACCCCATCGGTGACAATCGGTGTCCATCAATGCAGCATATTAGTGCCCATCAGTACTGCCTTATCAGTGCCTCTTCATCAGTGCCGCCTATAAGTGCAGCCTCATCAGTGCACATCAGTGAAGGAAAATAATTATTTATTTGCAAAAATTTTTTTAACAGAAATGAAGAAAAAGTTAACTTTAGAAACATAGAAACAGAAAAGTGATGGCAGAAAAAGACTGAGTAGTCCATCGAGTCTGCCCCTTTTTTATTTAATTTTTTTTATTTTTTTTGTTTTTTATTTTATTGGTTTTTGTTTTGTTTTTTGTTTTCCCATTAACCTTGTTGTCGGACTACAGATTTATGTTTATCCCAAGCATGTTTGAAGCCATTTACTGTTGACTGTCTCACAACCTCTGTTGGTAGTTTATTCCAATCATCAACCACCCTTTCAGTAAAATAATACTTTCTAAGATTAGTTTTGAACTTCCCCCCAGTTAGTTTGAGGTCATGTCCCCGTGTTCTTGATTTTGTATTCATATTGCAAAGACTGCCCTCCTGAACCTTATTCACCCCCTTGATGTATTTAAAGGTTTCAATCATGGTCTCCCCTCTCCCTTCTTTCCTCCAGACTGTACATATTAAGTCCCTGAAGTCCCTCTTGATATGTTTTATCTCCCAGACCTTTCACCATTTTTGTTACCCGTCTCTGAACTCTTTCTATATTATCAATATCTTTTTGTAAGTGAGGTCTCCAGAACTGGACGCAGTATTCTAAGTGAGGTCTCACTAAAGATCTATATAGAGGAATCAGAACTCCTGCTGGTGACCCCTGTACTTAATTTTTTTCTTTAGCATTAAATAAAACCCAGTGGTTAAATACCACCAAAAGAAAGCTCTATTTGTGTGAAAAAAATTATAACATTTTAATTGGGGTACAGCATTGCATGACCGCGCCATTGTCATTCAAAGTGTGACAGCACTGAAAGCTGCCTGGGTAGGAGAGGGGTGAAAGTGCTCAGTATTGAAGTGGTTAAAGTGGACCCTTCATAGCCTTACAAGTCTGCATTAATCAATTCCTCATATGTCACACTGCACACCTACTGTATAGTTTTTTATTCTAAAGTTATACATTTATAATTAAAAAGCCATCTTGAGCTCCAGTCAGTCTAGGCTAAGATATTGTCCAGTGGGGGCCGCACTACACAGGGTGCAGGGGCGCTGACCCCCTAATCCATGCGCCCGGCCCTTAATCTACATGCAGGGTGCCGGATGCATAAATTTGAATGTTTTTTTTTTTGAAGCACGTGATTAGAGCCGGAAGTTCTAATTGGCTTCAAAAAAGGGTAGGCTCAGGGTGCAGGGCACTGCCCCCCAAGCCCACCCAGTTGTGTGACAATAGATAATTAATATTCACTATTGTCTTCCTGCTTCTCCTCTCAGCCAATCAGCAAGTGGGCAGAGCGCGAGTGGCCGAGAGAAGAAGCGATCATATTGGCTGGGAGGGGGGGGATGTTTCTTGAAAGATCCGGGACTTGGGAGATGGCCACCCAGTGCAATCTTTCAGTGCTCTGCATTGGCACCGATTGAGAGCCCGACCGTGTGAGTTCCACCTGCGGGGAGTAGTCTGGGGGGGGGTCCGGTGGTCAGGTGGGTTGTTTGATGCCCCCCCGGCTGGAGCACCAGCCACCACTGATATTGTCATTGGTCTTCTGCAGGCAGGAGGAGGCATTTCCTCAGTCTCCTCTCCTCCAGTGATGAGATTGCTACATTGTAACTGCATAACAAGTCACAAGGCAAGAGTCTGCAGCAGGTGGCTGATCTTTGCCAGGCATATCTAACCCCCCAAACCAAAATGTAATATATTGCTCCTCACCAACCCATAAATGTGGTGGCTGCATTCATTATTTTGTTCTTAATTTTCACCTGTTGATCTGGTCAGTAACATACTTCCTGTAATAGAGTGCCTTCACTCTGGATGAAGTGGCAATGGAGACACCCTTGGACAGCAGTATTGTCAGCCTGGGGAGAGGGAAGTCTTAGATGTAGTAGCAGATTTAGATGGACATAACTAATCAATTAAAGCCAAACTCCAGACAACACATTTTAAGTTCACAGCAAACTGTTTTTTTTTCTTTTGGGATAAAGGTTTTACATAAATTAATAAAAACTGACCATTGTGAGCTCCTCTGTCAGTAGTTTATTTCAAGCCCCTAATTGCTACTTTTGCTGTGGACAGCTTCATGTGTTAAAGGACGTTAGAAAATAGCAGACTTATTGGCAGGATCACTAGGTAAAAATAAAATAAAATAAAAAGGCTGGACACAGTGGATGACAAAATCCTAGTCGTGGGCTGGTCTTGGTATTACATGATTACTGTGACCAATCAGTGATCACATGTCACATGTACACAGTGAATGGCTTTCATTAATAGCCATTCATTGTGTACTATTGTGATCTATGTGATTGGTCACAGTAATCACATGGTACAGACAGGCCATGTACCATGTGATAGCTGTGGCCAATCACAGAGATCACAATAGTACATAATTGCACATGAATGGAAGCCATTCATAAAAATGATTGCTTCTAGCATCTGATCATCACTGTTATAAGCAATCATAGTGTAAAAAAAATCACTATGGTAACACTGCACTGCTCTGGTTAAAGTATTTTATTAAAAAAAAAAAAGGTAGAAAATTGTAAAAAAAACAAACTGTTAAATAAATAAATAAACTTAGAAAACTTGTGAAAAGAACATTTTTTTTTTAAATTTATAAAAAAAGTGGCACAAATTGTAACTTTTAAAAAACTCACCTTCCCTTAAAGCGGAAGTTACACTTTTGGGTGGAACTCCTCTTTAATTGCAATTTTTTTATAACAGAAACAAATAAATATATTTTTTTTTCTTTTCAAAATTCTATATATTTTCATTTCTAATGCAAAAAAAAAAAAAAACACCAAATGAAAGCTGTCTCGAAAAAAAATAATGCCATTTTCATTTGGGTACATTGCTGCATGACTAAGTATTTGCCATTTAAAGTGTGACAGCACTGAAGTCTGAAAACTGGCCTGGGTATGAAGGGGGTGAAAGTGTATTGAAGGGATTAACCACTTGCCAACAGCCTGTCATCGTCTGACGGCTGCAAAGTGGTTCGATATCGAACCTGACGGTGGCTGCCAGATTGCGGATTGTGAAGGCATGCTTGTGCACTCACTGTGTTCCGGAGGAGCCAGGGAGCTGGTAAGGTGGACTCAATCTCCACCGAATACCCACGATTGCTCCCCAGCAGTGACAGAACCGAGGTCCATGTATGTAAACACATGAATCTCCATTCTGACAGGTAGAAGGAGTGTGATCACAGGCTTTCCTGTATATGGGAGCCACAATCTCTCTCCTCCCCCACTCAGCCCAGCCCCCGCACAGTTAGTAACACACACAGGGAACACAGTTAACCCTTATAGCGCTCCCTGCAGGTTAATCCCTTCCCTGCCAGTGACATTTACACAGTAATCAGTGCATTTTCATAGCACTGATCGCTATATAACTGCCAATAGTCCCAAAAAAGTGTCAAAATGGTCCCATATGCGGCCGCAATATCACATTCCCGCTAAAAATCGCAGATCGCTGCCATTACTAGTAAAAAATATATAATAAAATAAAAACCCCATAAATGAATTCTCATCATTCGTAAATGCTGTGACTTTTGCGCAAACCAATCAATGTACACCAATTGCGGTAAAAAAAGATGAAAAAATATTTTTTCTATTTTTTGTTTTGTAAATGTATGGTAGCAAAAAGTAAGAAATATAGTTTTTTTGCAAAATTGTCGCTCTTTTTTTGTTTATAGCGGTGATCAGAAATCACGCAGAGGTGATCAAATACCACCGAAAGAATGCTCTATTTGTGGGAAAAAAAGGACGGCAATTTCGTTTGGGTACAACGTCGCACGGCTGCGCAATTGTCAGTTAAAGTGACGCAGTGCCGAATTGCAAAAAGTGAAACGAGGAAGGAGGCGCCTCTAAGTGTAAACTGTAAAGCATGTAAAATGTATTAAAAATAAATAACACAGATCAAAGGATTTTTCTCAGCTTCAGCAGGCATGGGGTGAGGATATGACATCACACACACTACAGATCTAGAGCTCACCTCCCTGGTATCTGATAGCAAAGTGGAGAGAAGACACATATCCCCTCTACACACTGACATAGAAAAACACACAGAGCCAAGGCTACTAGTCACCTGCTGTGTGCTGGAGGGGAGGTCGGTAATCTCCCTGTAGGCTGTTTGTGTTAGCTTTTTGAGTGACTCACACAGATAGCAGAGGGATCAGAGATCAGAGAGGAATCGCACTCAGTGCTTTCAGGGGAGCACACACAAAGGAGGAATTTGTTGATTTTTTGTGTCTGAGGTTTAGGCTTCATGCACACAGGACATTAAAAAAATGTCCTTAAGGGAGCGTGACCTGAGAGGAGATGGCCGCCTGAAAGCAGAGCTTCCATCTGCCCTTTATAAAGAAGGGGAACACTCAGGACACCACCCGGACTATGTCCAGAAAGGAAAAGCAGCCAAAGGGATCCCGCAGACTACTTGATTTTTACATGAGGCCCGCACAGCAGCATGGAGACCGGGAGCGGCCGCCGGATCATCCAGCAGCAACAACAGAGCACTCCTCCATAGAGATGGAGCACACAGCAGCTCCAGCACAAGACCAGATGCCTTCACCAGGGGACAGAGGTAAGCGCATTACGGATCTCCTAGTGCACTCACCAGATAAACAACCCCCCATTAAAAAGCAAAATGGCGCTGGGACCTGTAATCCCACAACAGAATACATATCCATCCCTCCCCTGGATGCTTACCCCACTACTGATAATCCTGCCTCTGAGCAAGCAATCAAAGTCATGCTGCTCTCCTTACAGGCGGATTTCAACTGGGAATTAATGACATCCATTAACCAGTTACAAGAGAACGTAGCCTGCCTTGAGGAATGCACCACGCGCATAGAACACCAACACGGTGGTAGACACCCAAGATTATCAAGCAGCCATCATCCGAATGTCCACTTAAAGGTCGCTGACCTAGAGGACCGTTCGCATAGACAGAATATTAAAATTAGAGGAGTCCCTTGCCGCACCTGAAATAGTGCCCTACTTACATCAACTATTTTGCAAACTCATTCCATCTCTGACAACAAAAGACATGCTGATAGACCGAGCACACGGGATCCACAAGCCACAACATCTTCTGGCCACAGTCCCTAGGGACTTTTTGGCACGGGTGCATTTCTTTCATGTGAAAGAAAGCATCATGAAAACGGTGAGATCCCTGCACTCCCTACCTGAGCCATTTGCCAAAATAACATTATATAATGACATATCCGCAGCCACCTCTCAGGCGCGTAAGGCCTTCACTCAAGTCACAGCAGTACTCAATGAGCATAAGCTCCAAATGGGAATACCCCACCAAACTGCTAGTTACCTATAACAATCAGCAAGTCTCCATCCACGCTCCCAAAGAGGGAATAAAACAGCTGAACAACTGGGGAATTACATCTCAAGAACCCCCGCCTACCCCAATCAAGGGCCCCCATCCGAAAATGATCAACCCTTGGGCCTCTAAATCTATACCATGACAGTAACGAGTCCTGACACCCAAAAACCTCCCATTAGGGAAGGGTTTCTCATAGGCTGGTTTCACTATAGCTAACTGAAAGTATGATTGGAGCTTGACATTGTACCCACGCTCCACAAATCTTAGTGTGCTAAGCACACTCACCTGGTTCTAAAGTTGAAAGTTACTAAACCATTATCTGTTTATACCTATTGGCTACTCACACTGTTCTCTGAAGTGAGATCAAATCTTTTGTTACTGTATAGTTCTATATTCAGACTGCTGTTGAAAGCTTTGTCTAATTAAGAGTGATATTGACTGTTATATTTGTCCAACTATTGCTATACTCTTACCCCTTCACACATTGACCGAGGAGGAGTAAGACCATATCAGTGCCAGGAGACAAGTAAGCCAACCGTCCCACACTTCCAGAGCTATATCCCTCACAATTGTATCCCTGAATGTGAAGGGCCTAAACAGCATCTTTAAACGCTCGCTATTATGGCGAGAAGCCCAAGTGCAAAAAGCAGATATACTCTGCATTCTCCGAAAATAAATCCCCTAAGTGTTCCCACAAACTGTTCCCACACTGCTACCATGCACGCTCCAAACAAAAAAAGAGGTAATAATAGTAGTCCGATCCTCTATAGCATTCCCCCTCACCCACTTAGAACAAGACCCATCAGGCAGATACCTAATCCTAGCTGATTCTTTCAACAACCAGCCACATAAACATATACTTCCCAAATAGCCAACAGAAACACTTCTACAAATCTGTATTACGAAAGCTACAGCAATTTCCCAAAGACCAAATTATAATATGTGAGGACATCAATGAGGTCATTGACCCTCTTCTTATCTCCTCCAACAGCAGACATAGAAAATCCACGACCCTTTCATCCCTAACCTCCCTAGAGGACTTATATGACCCCTGGAGGTGTCTCCATAGCACTGAGAGGGATTACTCATTCTATTCGAGCACCCAGAGATCACACTCCAGGATTGACTTGTTCCTGATCTCCAAAGCACTACTACAAAAAATAACCAAGTCCACGATTGGATGTATCACCTGGTCTGACCATGCCCCAGTGTCCATTACGTTATCCACTTCCACCCAAAACCCCAGACATACTTCATGGCGTTTAAAAGCCTCCCTATTTGGTGCTGCAGAAACACAAGAACAGGTGAAATCTGAAATCTCTGCTTTTTTTACTTTAATGCAGGGTCTGTGTCTAGCCCTACAATTCTATGGAATGCCCACAAGTCAGTACTGAGGGGAACATTCTTAAAGCTAGGTGCCCAGGAGAAGAAAAGAAAAAACCTGACCATTGACACCCTCCTTAGCCGCATTAAAACCCTTAAGCAAATAAACAAACAAAACCCTACACAAACCACTACAGAAGATATAGGGAAAACATGAAATGAATTAAGTGCCTTCCTATTGAAAGGTCATGATTATTATATCAGATGACTACGTCTTTCCTGGTATTCCCAGGGAAACAAACCAGGCAAACTCCTGGCCCAACAATACAAACGAAGAGCCACGCAAAACAGAATCCCATCCCTCTTAGATGAGCAAGGACGCAAATTAATAAACCAAAAGACATAACGGATGGCTTTAGCTCATTCTATTCTAAACTCTACAATCTATCACAAAACGTTTCCGAACCCAAACCTACTGCCCAATAGATAAACGACTTCTTAAATCCTCTACAACTACCTTCTATCACCCCATCACAGTTAGAGGCCCTATCTGAGCCATTCTCACATCAGAAAATTCTTAAAGCTATTAAAGATCTCCCCCTACACAAAGCACCAGGACCAGATGGCTTTATCGAATATTATAAATCCTTCTCTGAACAATTGATCCCCCACTTGTGCAACACCTTCAACAGATTTCTAGAAATGGGAGAGATACCATCAGAATCCCTAGAAGCGATTATAACTATTGTGGGCCTGGCAATTGGTTAGGAACCACATAAAATATACGCGGACGACATAATCATTTGCCTTACTTATCCGTTAAAGTCCCTACCCACCCTCTGCAATCTCCTACAGCAGTTTGGTCGGGTCTCTATGTATGAATTGAACCAAATGAAATTCTCCATGCCAGGAGTAACTCTACCATCACACCTCAAAGCAGCTATCACTACCATATCCTCATTCTCCTGGGCACCTAGCTTGTCTTTGACAGATTTGGGAATCCAGCTGACCTCCCCACTAGACACAATCCTTCCTACTAACCTCTCTATATTACAGCAGAAACTGCAAGACATGTCCAAATCCCTCCTCAAGACATGTGCTTCATGGGCTGGTAGCATAGCCCTCTCCAAGATGTTTCCTCTGCCTCAAAATCCTATATTTCTTTAGGACATTGCCCCTGCCTTTGCTACAATCAGACATAGCAAAACTGCAAACCATACTCAACAAATTCATCTGGGCGGTACGTAAGCCCCGAATCAAAGCCTCCCTATTGAACACTCCCAGAGCCTATGCTGAACCTGGAGTTCCACACCTAAAACTGTACTATAAAGCAAACATACTAGATCAAGCAACATATCTTTGGAACCCCACATCACCACAACGATGGACCCAAATCGAGACCTCAGCATTGCCTCACAACCCACCACAAATCTTGGCAGCAATCTGGATTGGATATCAACCTCCTTGCTCATTCCTACCAACTATAAACGCAACATTGGCTACGTGGAAAGCTATCAGGCAAACCTCCTCAGGAATACATATTCAAATGCTACAATATCTCCCACTGTCAGCACTGTCTCTAATCTCAACAGATCTACCTATACAGAGATGGACTTCAATGGGTATCCAGAAAATAGGTGACCTATTCCAGCAACATCAAATCCGAACCTTTCAACAACTAAAAGAACTGTTTGATATCCCCAACAAGGAGTTTTATGCCTACCTAAGGATCAGACATATCCTCTCATCTATGATGTTAACAAAAGACCCCACAACTAAAGACATCGTAATCTCTCTCAAATCTACCAACAAAAAAAAAAAACAGAAGCATTTCCCTCCTATATAACTTACTAACGAAACCCACACAACAGGAGAAGTCAACAGCTATACTGTTCTGGGAAGACACCCTGAAAAAGAAATTCCCTACCTCAATATGGCACCAAGCTATATCCACTCTCACTAGATACTCTAGAAACATCTCACACTGGAAAACACTATTAAAAATATTATACTGCTAGTACTATACACCTGTGAAACTAGCTCAAATATACCCATCCCAATCCAAGAAATGCTGGAGGAACTGCAATACTGATGGACATACTTTACACATCTTGTGGGAATGCCCGTCCATTACCCCTTTCTGGACTGGTGTTGCCACCCTTATCAGAGACGTTACTGGTAAATATCTCAAATTAACTCCCCAGATGGCTCTACTCCGGCTAGAACTCATGAACTGGCACCAAAAATTCCACCCCATAATCACACATATATTAATTGCCGCTCGCCTCTCCATCACTAGAGTTTGGAAGCAGGCCAATGCTCCCACATTACAATTCACTATTGCAATACTAAATGACCATTTAACCATGGAATTCCTATATGCCAAAGCGCACATGACACTAGAAAAAGTCCATAAGCATTCGCAATTCTGGCTATTAGACCCCAGAGCTGCCAAGTGCCCTTAAACAACTAATCTCTTATCATCAACATATAAACAAGACATAAAATAAATAAGAGGCAGCCCCTCACGACTGTCCCCGAGGAGGTGCCATCCGGGATGGGAACAAATAGTAAAATTATATTGGACAACTATATTGTTTAGAGTACTAGATAATGCAACGTCACTAAACTAACTTTCCATCACTGTGATGACTACCATAACTACTTAATCAACTCTCCCTCACTTCTCTCCACTACATCTTTATTTCTTCTCTCTCTACCCTCTACACTAGACTAAAATAACTTCTAGCACTACTTAGTGGGATTGCGGCCCACCCCAAGACACAGCTTTGATCCCGAAAGGGATGTCTGGGACAGGGCTCGGCAACCCTCCCTTATGGCTGAGGAAATTACTAGAAGTGCAGCCTAACTCAAGTACAATTATCATATACATTGTATATATTACTGCAACCTCTCGTCACATGCACTAACATTCCAAAGCTATACGGTGATATATACTTGTTATCTGTATACCTCTTTGTAAAAATTCAATAAAGATCATTGAACTTAAAAAAAAGTCCTTAAAACGTCAGTAGCTTATCAGTGATTTTTTCAGCTTTTTTTGACGTTTTTTCGGCAGCGTTAATGAGCATTAGTGAGTGTTAATGAGCGTTTTTTAGCGCTGGTGTCAATAAGCGTTTTTTTTTTTCATTGGTTATAAATCATCCAAAAACATTGGTGAGTGGCATTAGTGAGTGTTAGTGAGCGTTTTTGGGCATTAGAGCATTTTTACAGCTGAAAAACGTCTCTCAGAACCCTCTGGTCTTGGGGTTTTTTTTACAGCTCAGAAACGTCACTGCTAAAAACAGTTGATAACAGCCTATGTGTGCATGAACACATAGGATAACATGATGGAGGGTTTAATGACTGTAGAAAAAAATGTCTGCAGCTGAAAACAGCAGCTGTAAAAACATCAAAAAATGTCCCGTGTGCATGAGGCCTCACAGTCACTTTAAGTCTATGATCTGCCAGATTGCCAGATCCTTCTCCACCATTGACTCCCCCAGCTATTCTCCTCCTGGAATACATGCATATTTTTTTAATTGCATATAAAATGCAGGGATACAAAAGAGATATGTATGTAAATCAGTCCTGCAGAGCCGCACAACAGCTGCGAATCTGACTGGCCACTCGCTCCTCGCCAGCGTCCGAGTGCCTTCACCGTCCTCGCCCCTCCTCTAGGGGAGGTGTCATAACGCCATGTGAGGTGTCATAACGGTGATTGCAGCACATCAAATGGGATTGCCCAGTTTACCAGCAATTTTTTTTGATCGACTAACGAAACAAGTGACAAGTGGAATCTTTTTTTTTTTATTCATTATTTATACTTAGTGCATGTCACATCACGATATAATATTGCATTTTGTGGTTTTTCTTTTTTTTGTATTAGTTGTATAAGAATATTGATTGAACTGTTTTCACATAGATGGTTATACACAGCGCAGCATTTTATATGAAATTATTTTATTTACTTTTGCACATATATATGGGAACGTGACTGGTGCCAGCAGCTTGTGTTATTTCATTTATTTATTCATTTATTTGTATAAGTGTACATTTAGTCGGTAGCTCACAAGGTCTTTTTGAAAAACGTATGCATATTTTTTTAGCCTCTAATTGCAAACCTTTACGTTTATCAATGTTAGGCTGGGTTCGCACTTGCTGTGGCTGCGGGTCCCAGCAAGGGGTCTGGTGCGTCCCCGTACACTCATTCAGGTGCAAATCGGTCCAAATTTCTGCCAGAATTTTTACCTGAAATGGTGCCAAAGACGCACAGGACCCTTTTTCAGTGTGGACCGTGTTCGCTCCGGAGCTGTGTGAACCGACACCATTGAGAGCTCTCCTGTCATGCGAATTGGATGTGGGAAAACCTGCATATAATTCACATCAGTGTGAACCCAGCCTTACACCTCATTTGACACTTTTTTTTGCACCAATGGTATATTTACCATACCAAAGGTAGCACATAAGAGAAGTTCATTTTCAGGGTTTTCAGACTATTTAAACTGAAATTCCACATTATCATTTTCTGCCTATAACATTTTTTTGAACATTCCTTTTTTACTTTTTAGTTGTTACCATGTCCTTATGGAACCAACAACTTTTTTTTTTAACACTTGACAATAGGCAGTATCTACATACTGTATTGGGGTTACATTATCTATCTATCTATCTATCTATCTATCTATCTATCTATCTATCTATCTATCTATCTATCTATCTATATATTAAATTAATGAATCTAACAATTACAGTAAGTATAATTGAGATCATTCTTTTATGTTCTTTAACTCTCCAACAACCCACTGATGGAAATCCCTTTGCTAGCTGTGAGACAATACAATACATTTTTATTTGCTCAGAAGCTCTGACCCAGACACTCATTGTGTTTGTATTGTTCTTCCTGCAGACAGTGAAAACTGCATGAAATGTCCTGATGAACAATGGCCACATGAGAAGAAGGATCGGTGTGTTCCAAAACTGATGGAATTTCTCTCCTACACTGATGATCCCATTGTTGCCGTATTTTCAGCTGTCTCCATCCTCTGTTTTCTTCTGACTGGGTTAATATTGGGGGTATTTATACATTATCAGGACACCCCCATTGTTAAAGCCAATAACCGAAACCTGAGCTATCTTCTCCTGGTCTCCATCATGCTGAACTTCCTCTGTGTCTTCTTGTTCCTCGGCCGTCCAGTAGATGTAACCTGCATGCTGCGTGTCACCTCTTTTGGTGTCATCTTCTCAGTTGCTGTCTCTTCTCTACTTGCCAAAAGTATCATGGTGTGTATTGCTTTTAAAGCCACCAAACCCGGGAGTCCCTGGAGGAAATATATTGGAGCTAAATTGTCTAATTTTATCATTTGTGTCTTCTCACTGGTTCAATTAATAATCTGTGTCACTTGGTTGTCTATTTCTCCCCCCTTCCAGGATCGGGACATTCACTCTTATCAAGGGAAGATCATCATTCAGTGTAATGAGGGTTCAGTTATCGGCCTTTACTCTGTCCTGGGATATATGGGGCTTCTGGCAGCTGTGAGTTTCACTATCGCTTTTTTAGCCAGGACATTACCAGACAGTTTTAATGAGGCCAAGTACATCACCTTCAGCATGCTAGTGTTCTGCAGTGTCTGGATTGCCATGATCCCGGCCTATCTGAGCACCACAGGGAAATACATGGTGGCTGTGGAGGTTTTTGCTATAATAGCCTCAAGTACTGGACTTCTTGGCTGTATATTTTCCCCAAAATGTTACATAATTCTGATTAGACCTGACCTGAATAGAAAAACAGTTATCCGCTAATATGTGTGGAGCAACACTATAGGGTTGATTTACAAAAACCGGAGAGTGCAAAATCTGGTGCAGCTCTGCAAAGACACCAATCAACTACCAGGTTTTGTCAAGCTTAATTGAACAAGCTAAAGTTAGAAGCTGATTGGCAACCATGCACATCTGCATTCGATTTTGCACTCTCCAGCTTTAGTAAATCAATCTCTACGTTACCAGTAGTTATAGAATTATCTCTATTATTGTTAATTTTAGTATTTTGCTAGTGTATTGAGAATGAGCACTGTTACATTTACTTGCTCAATGAAGAGAAATCACAGTGACCTGAGGGGCGCAAAGTATCCAAAAAATCCTAAAGAAAGTGAAGACTTTGCTCACCACCTTCCAGAAAGATAAATAATGAACATGTTCTTTTATAAACTGATTGTAATGTAATTTTCATAATGACAGGGTCAATTTAAATATATTGTATGTAATGTATCCAGCTATTTTAATATATATATTTTGCTTGGTGTATTATAAAATCATTTTTAATATTAGTTAAAATTGAAGAGAGCATGCTCTCAGTATAAGTCGACTTTCTCCTTGTATACATTTCTTTGAAAACTGTTGCCAAAAGGAAATATTTGTCTTTCCCATACAATTCTGCAGAGACACCATTCATACCCCAGACCTTGCCTTGCCTTGTCTAAAGCAATAAATAGGTTCCAGGTGCTCATTGATCAATCATAGGTTTTAGTCTAAATGTAAAGCTACTCTGAAGGAGTCACTGATTAAGATGGGTCCTCTGTTCCTGCCCTAAACTTTCTCAAAGAACTCAGCCCCTTTGACACACCAGGCTGAATACATAAACACACAGTATCACAGGGCATCACTGACAGCGCCACTAAATACCCAGCAATAAAGCTACTTCAGAGAGTCACAAGAACCATATCAATTAACAAAAACAAGTGTAATTGTACATGTTCTATAATGTACGATTTTTCTTCTCCCGGCTATTGTTGGGGCCTTATAAGAAGTGTTGTGCACTTAACAACAGTACTAAAGAACCTGCATATAGTTGTGGAATATTGTGAAGGTGATATCATTTCTGTACAGGTACAGGATAGATGCAGGTCTAAAACAGCAATATATCAGTATAGGGTTAGTATAGGGTTGGTATGAATGCAGCAGGGTTTTTGGCAAAGGTACCATGCAAGACTGGTATAGATGTGGGCTGTGCGGAATGAAACTAGGGTCCTGTCCTCACCAACTCAGTCTCTGTCAGCAGTATAAGCAATGGATCAATAGCCCTCTCAAGGTACATCTGTATAACATCCATGGCAAAAGGAGGACCCTCAGTCTGGTGAATAAGAGTGGGTGCCAGTGGTCCTTTCTCCTCCAGATCCTGGGTACCAAAAGCCCTAAACTGTCCTGGGGCATCTAGTAAAAATCCTCCCTTACTCCTTCTTGAGTGCAACACTCTATTGGGATCTCTAGCCCCTGCAGCCATCCCTGTATATTATGCAGTTCTCACAAAAACGACATTCCCCAGTGTTCATTGTGGCTCTAGTATCTTCCCTTGCAGTGGTAGCTAGAGAGAGAGAGTAGGAACGGGGTTATGAGAGCAAAACCTACAGCACAGCTGCTCCTACACTGTCAGTAGGGGGGATGAGGGGGGGATTGCGGGAGACAGCCGGCACCAAGCTACATAAAGAAGACATGAAACATCAAAATTGCACCAACCAACCAACCACTTAAAGCATCAGTAAAGGCAAACCTTTCTTTTACATTTTGATTATAGCTCTTTTTAACATCCGAGTCCCATTGCAAAGATTTCTCTTCACTTCTTGTCCCATAGCCAAAACAGGAAATGTGAGAAAATCCCTCCAAAGTGAGGGAATTCCAGGTTGTCACAGGGTCAACAGGTCAAGTATCCACATTTGAAGATTCCCTAAATCAACCCAAAATTTTGAATTTTCTTTTATGTTCACTTTTGATGATACTGGTAAATAGGACAAATGGAGAGTGTGGATCTCCCTAATAGAGTTGGGTGAATGGTTTGGGCCGAGCAAAAGTTTGGCCCGAACATCACCTGTTCACCCTTTCATCGAGCACCCAAATTTGCAGGGTGTTTGCAGAGCGTTTGACCTGCTGAACGCCCTGGAATGCACTGTACACTGCACAATGCATTCTAAGCCTTGACTGGGCAAAGCTAAGCCCAATCAGGGTGCAATAAATAGCTGGTTGTTGAGAAGCAGGGCCAGGAAGCTGGCCATGGCGTCCTTAACAACCGATGAGTTATCAGCTGTCAATGGGCTTCCCTGCTGACAGCTGAATAAGAAAAAAACTTTGCCAGCAAAAAAAAAATGAAAATAAAATGGTGGGGGGTCTCCCAAAATCCATACCAGTCCCTTATCTGAGCACACAGCTTGGCAGGCCAGAAAAGGGAGGAACAAGCGAGCGCCCCCCTCCTGAACCATACCAGGCCACATGCCCCCAACATGGCAGAGCCCCCTGCCCCAAAGCACCTTGTCCCATGTTGAAGGGTACAAGGGTCTCTTCCCCACAACCCTGGGTCAGTTACTTCACAAGGGGGTGGGGTCACCAGGTGATGTTGCCAGGTGGCTCCACCTCTTACCTATATAAGAAATGGCAAATGGCAGAGCCTGCAGTAGGTGGTCAGCATCTCTTTTTCTTTTTTTGGGTCCCGCAGTGGCAGCGAGTGTCGGATCTACATCAGGGGACATTGTTTTTTTATTTTTTAATAAAGGAATTGTCAAAAATCTGTCTACTGGTTTTATTTATTTTTGATACTTTCACATGGGGGTGTGATCTGGGGGCCCTCCTTTGATAAGCCCCTGCTTGCAAATCCCCACAGCCACAGCCCAGGGTTGTGGGGCAGAGACTCTTGTCCCCATCAACATGGGAAAAGGTGCTTTGGGGTGGGGGGGACACCCAGCCCCACATTTGAAGGTATGCAGCCTGGTATGCGTCGGGGGGTGCGCACTCACCCCCTTTCCTGGCCTGCCAGGCTGCGTGCTCGGATAAAGGTCTGGTATGGATTCTGGAGGGACCCCATGCGTTATTTTCTTTATTTTTATAAATAGCTGGGTGCAGACAATTGCAATCACAAGTCAATTTAAATGTGATTTGACCCAGCAGCAGGTTCTATACATGCTACAGATGTACCATTTTACATGCAGACTAAGGGGACCACCAGGCACTATATATAAAGGAATTTTTCATTTTTATTGTTTCACTTTAGGCATCATTAAAATCACTGCTCCTTTAACTTCTTCCCACCTGGACAATGTACATAAACGGCTGGTATGTCCCTCAGAATGGGTGCTCGCTTGCAGCCACTGGGCCGTGCAGTACTGTGTTCCTGTGATGGCTGTGATCACAGAACACAGAACACAGCCAAGATGGGATCAGGATATTGGTGCTGTGATTGGTCCTCCCAATCACATGATGGCTGTGTCCAATCACAGCCTTCACAATGTAAACAGAGACATGTGTCTCTGTGACAGTTATCCCATCTGAGCTCAGTGAGAGTTCAGTGTGGGGAGGTGGGGGAGTCTGCAACCTCTGTGACAGCTCTGTGTGTAAGGGATGATTTTACACACAAAGCTGTCACAGATCCCTACACACAGTACATCAAGCACCAATGTCCCTATAACCATAAACATCTGTCAAAGTGCACCATCACATCTGTACCAGTGCGCAAAATATCTGTCAGTGTCTCATCACATCTATACCAGTGAACAAAACATCTGTCACAGTACCCCATCACATCTGTACCAGTGTACAAAACATCTGTAGCAGTGCACAAAACATCTGTCACAGTACCCCATCACATTTGTACCAGTGCACAAAACATCTGTCATAGTGTCCCCATGCATATCTGCACAAGTGCACAACAACATCTGTCACAGTGCCCAATCACATCTGTACCAGTGCTAAAAACACCTGTCACAGTACTCCATCATAACTGTACCAGTGCACAAAACATCTGTACCAGTGCCCCTTCACATCTGAAACAGTGCCCGATCACATCTGTACCAGTGCCCCATCACATGTGTCACTGTGTCATCATGAACATCTGTACCAGTGCAAAAAAACATCTGCAATAGTGTTCCATTGTGACATCAACAGTGTCCGCCAGTGTACGATCAACATCTGTCATAGTGTACAAGTGCACAAAAACATCTGTTAGTGTACCAGTGTCCCACCAATACATAAATAAAACATTTAAAGTGCCTCCGCTCCACCCCCGTGCTCATGTGCAAAGGCAAATGCACACGTTGGTTCTGTACACAAATGTAAACAGCGATCACACCACACATGTGAGGTATGGTTGTGAATGTCAGATCGACAACAATAATTCTAACACCAGACCTCCTGTGTAACTCTAAACTGATAACCAATAAAGGCTTATAAAGCATTGCCTATGGAGATTTTTAAATACATGTCACAAGCATGCGCAATTTTAAAGCGTTATATTTTTGGTATCTATTTACCCTGCCCAACACCATATTTTACCTAAAATTTTGGTATTATATTGTCTCTGTGTGCACTGAAATTCAATAAAATGTATTTATGCATTAGTTTTGCTGCAGCAGGTTCTATACATGCTACAGACGTGCCACTTTACAGGTGGACTAAGAGTCCTCCCCAGGTACTATAGTTAAAGGAATTTTTCATCATTATTGTTTAATGTTCAGCATCATTAAAATCATTGCTCCTTTAGTCTCTTCCCACTCGGCCAATCTACATAACAGGCCAGGTAGAAGCTTCACCCTTCTGAGTGGATGTACCCATACATCCCTCAGAACAGGTTCCCGTTTGCGGTCATGAGGCTGTGCAGTGCCATGATCCTGTTAAGGCTGTAATCACATGACACAGCAAAGACAGGATTGAGATATGGGTGCTGTGATTGGCCCTCCCGATCACATGACGGTTGTGTCCAATCACAGCCTTCACAGTGTAAACAGAGACACATGTCTCTGTGACAGTTCTCCCTGCTGAGCTCAATGAGAGCTCAGTGTGGGGGGGAGTCTGCAACCTTTGTGACAGCTTTGTGTGTAAGGGATGATTTTGCACACAGAGCTGGCACAGATCCCTACACACAATACACCAAGCACCACTGCCCCGTCACCATAAACATCTGTCACAGTGACTCAATGAACATCTGTACCAGTGCACAAAACATCTGTCACAGTGTCCCATCACATCTGCACCAGTGCACAAAACATCTGTCACAGTACCCCTTCACATCTGTACCAGTGCACAAAACATCTGTACCAGTGCATAAAACATCTGTCACAGTACCCCATCAAATCTATACCAGTGCACAAAACTTCTGTACCAGTGTACAAAACATCTGTCACAGTGCTCCATCACATCTGTACCAGTGCACAAAACATCTGTCACAACATCAAATCACATCTATACCAATGCACAAAACATCTGTCACAGTGCTTCATCACATCTGTACCAGTGCACAAAACATCTGTCACAGTGCCCCATCACATCTGTACCAGTGCACAAAAACATCTGTCACAACATCAAATCACATCTGTACCAATGCACAAAACATCTGTCACAGTGCTTCATCACATCTGTACCAGTGCACAAAACATCTGTACCAGTGCATAAAACATCTGTCACAGTACCCCATCAAATCTATACCAGTGCACAAAACTTCTGTACCAGTGTACAAAACATCTGTCACAGTGCCCCATCACATCTGTACCAGTGCACAAAACATCTGTCACAGTGTCCCCATCACATCTGTACCAGTGCACAAACATCTGTCACAACACCAAATCACATATGTACCAATGCACAAAACATCTGTCACAGTGCTTCATCACATCTGTACCAGTGCACAAAACATCTGTCACAGTGTCCCCATCAACATCTGTACCAGTGAGAAAAACATCTGCAATAGTGCAATAGTGTTACATTTTGACATCAACATCTGTCAGTGTCTGCCAGTGGACGAGAAACATCTGTCAGTGTACAAGTGCACAAAAACATCTGTTAGTCTACCAGTGTCCCACCAATAAATACATAAAACATTTAAAGCACCCCCGTCCCCCATGTTCATGTGCAAAGGAAAACGCACACATTGGTTCCATACACAAACACTGCAAATGTCAGAGCGAGAGCAATAATTCTAACACCAGACCTGTGTAACTCTAAACTGGTAACCAATAAAGGCTTATAAAGCATCACCTATGGAGATTTTAAATACAGAAGTTTGGAGCCATTTCACAAGTTTGCCCAATTTTACAGCGTGATATGTTTGGTATCTATTTTCTCGGCAGAGCACCATATTTTATATTTTACCAAAAATTGGAGTATTATATTGCCCCTGTGTGCATTGAAATTCAATATAATGTATTTATGTGTTAGTGTGTAAAATTGTGTTCGAAAAACTGCTGTGCAAATCCCGTGTGACATAAAAATTGCAAAACCCACCATTTTATTCTCTAGGGTCTCTACTACAAAAATAGTTACTGTTTGGGGGTTCTAAGTAATTTTCTAATAAAAATATAGATTTTTACTTGTAAACAAAAAGTGCCAGAATAAGGTCTGGATAATGATACGGTTGGCAGCAGGAGAGATAGGGGCAAGATATGACTGGCGAAGGCACAACATTCTTGCAACCAGGAAGTGCAGAGGCATGGCTTAAATCAGGAAGATTATGATGGGAGGAGCAAAGAGTTCAAGGTTCAAGGCAAAAGGAACTGTCCAGCATTCCAGGTGGCTCAGCAAGGAGTGTCATTGCTAGACACAGCAAAGGTCCCAGGTTCAAGTCCATGTCCTAACAGCCATACTCAGGATGAGTAGCAGCAAGGCTTTTTTCTGGCAGAATGTGCTGGAATGCAGTTCCGCCACCTATGCCAGATTGGGAAGCAGGGTGATCATGACATGAAGAAGAGGCAGATGCATAAGCCGGTGATTGTATAGTTCCGGCTGCAGCATGCCTGAGACAGAGGCAGACTGAATGCTCCTTTCGGCGGCCTCTCCTCTCTTGGATCTGTGTGAAGAGAGAGAGCTCCTGCATGACACGTGTAGCCTCAGCCTGACTGCAAAGAAGCTGTGCAACCAACCTTTATTGGTAAAGTATTCAGGCAGGGCTTTGTTAATGCTACTTGGATGTGGGTCTGTGATTGTCTCTGAGCTGGAAAGGGCTGTCTCTGCTAGTTATGGGGCTGTCTCTGCTGTATATGGGACTGTCTCTTCTAGTTATCGGGCTGTCTCTGCTGTATATGGGGCTGTCTCTGCTAGTTATGGGGCTGTCTCTGCTGTATATGGGGCTGTCTCTGCTAGTTATGTGGCTGTCTCTGCTGTATATGGGGCTGTCTCTGCTGGATATGTAGCTGTCTCTTTGCTGGTTATGGGACTGTCTCTGCTGTATATGGAGCTGTCTCTGCTGTATATGGGTCTTTCTCTGCTGTATATGGGTCTTTCTCTGCTGTATATGGGGCTGCCTCTTTGCTGTATATGGGGCTGTCTGTGCTGTATATGGGGCTGTCTCTGCTGTATGTGGGTCTTTCTCTGCTGTATATGGGGCCGTCTCATTGCTGTATATGGGGCTGTATCTGCTGTATATGGGGCTGTCTCTGCTGTATGTGGGTCTTTCTCTGCTGTATATGGAGCTTTCTCTGCTGTATATTGGGCTGTCTTTGCTGTATACGGGACTGCCTCTTTGCTGGTTATGGGGCTGTCTTTGCTGTATATGGAACTGTCTCTTTGCTGCTTATGGGGCTGTCGTTGCTGTATATGGGGCTGTCTCCGCTGTATATGGGACTGTCTCTGCTGTATATGGGACTGTATATGGGACTGTCTTTGCTGTATATGGGACTGTCTGCTGGTTATGTGGCTGTCTCTGCTGTATATGGGGCTGTATATGGGACTGTCTCAGCTGTATATGGGACTGTTTCTGCTGTATATGTGACTGGTTATGGGGATGTCTCTTTGCTTAACCACTTCAGCCCCGGAAGGATTTCCAGCTTTAGGACCGGAGCCCTTTTTGCGATTCGGCGCTGCATCGCTTTAACTGAAAATTGCGCGGTCGTGTGACGTTGTACCCAAACTAAATTTGCTTACTTTTTTTCCCACAAACAGAGCTTTCTTTTGGTGGTATTTGATCCCCTCTGCGTCATTTCTGATCGCCGCTATAAACAAAAGAAGAGCGACAATTTTGCAAAAAAACCCACATTTCTTACTTTTTGCTAAAATACAAATCCAAATAAAAAAATATAAAAAAACATTTTTTTTCACCGTTTTTGGGCGATTTATATTCTTCCTCATATTTGCGATAAAAAAAAATCGCAATCGGCGTTTATTGATTGGTTTGCGCAAAAGTGGCCGCGTTTACGGATGATGAGAATTCATTTTTGGGGTTTTTATTTATTTATTTATTTTTTATTAGTAATGGCGGCGATCTGCGATTTTTAGCGGTACTGCGATATTTCAGTGGACATGTCGGAAAATTTTGACACTTTTTTGGGACCATTGGCATTTATACAGCGATCAGTGCTATAAAAATGCACTGATTACTGTGTAAATGCCATTGGCAGTGAAGGGGTTAACCTGCAGGGGGCGCTCTAAGGGTTAACTATGTTCCCTGGGCGTGTTCTAACTGTATGGGGGCTGCCCTGGCTGGGGAAGGGAAGTGGTCACAGCCTTCACGTACAGGAAGGCTGTGATCACAGCCCTTCCCCCTCACACAGAGCGGAGGTCCGTGTTTACTTACACGGACCTCCGCTCCTTCGCTCCGGGGGGGCCATCGCGGGTAGCCGGCGGCAATCGAAGCCACCGCACCCGCTCCCTGGCCCTCCCCGAACACAGTGAGCTCGCGGGCGCGCCTCCGGCGGCGCGCGCGCGTTTACAGTGCGTGTTATCGCAGCCGCCGTCGTATGACGG
>BLSH010024038.1:4854864-4869078 GCA_018402905.1 Glandirana rugosa
AAAGTGTACACCGTGTACTAAATTCCCTAAAAGTATTAAAAAGTGTAATAAACCGTCCAAATAACACCATACTCAAAAACATTTTAACAACCTCAAAAATAAAACGTGACAAACCGTGAAACTACAAAAAACGTAAATAATAAAAAAAACATTCTCACTAATATAAATAAACTCCCTATAACTAATAATAATATATTAAAACCATCCCAAAAATAAATATTACGAAAACGTCGAGAAGGAAATCACACTTACCGAACGTATGAATAACCATCCCTGACCCCACTAACGATGAAGAAAAATCGAAAAAGACAGTGCAAAATAAAAACTCCAACAATTTTACAAAAACTCATACCACAATAAACCTGCCAAATAATGTGAAAAATTATGAAAATCCCTTAAATCATGTGCCACATGTGAAAACCAGGATCACCACAATACTAAGTTCAATAAATCCCCTCCTCAGTGACATGGAAGAAGCTTGCTCCTTTTTGTTCTCCAAATGATCTCTTCATGAACCCCCCCATCCATCATCCACTCACCCTATAAGTCTGACCACTTCAATGAATACGTTGGTCAAATCAGCTTGTTAACTTGGATCCACATAGACCAATGCAGCCAGTCATGCATTAAACAAAAGCACACTTTTTAGTTCCAGCAGGAACACAACAGGGATTGTGTCACTGATGCATGCATTGTCATGGCTCACCATCCTTGTTGCCTCCTCAAATGGTGACAGTACAGTGTGCCCATCCTTTATCAGCAGCCAATGGTATGGAAATGGCTAAAGACTCTTCTGGCCTACTTTAGTAGATCTTCCAACCCTGGGTACCTGTTTAAGAAATGCTGCACCTCAAAATTGAGGACATGTGCCAGGCATGGCACATGTGTCAACTTTCCTTGTCTAAGGGCAGACAAGAGGTAAGTGCCATTATCGCACACCCAACATTCCTGGTTCCAAATGGCATGGCATGAACCACCTCTGAGCCTGCCTCTGCAGAGCTGCAAGACTCTCTGCTTTGGTTACACAGACCAACTGAAGCACTGCATGGCTCCTTTTAGCCTGACTCGTTGAAAAGCCCCTTGAATGCTTCGGAGGTACTGGTGGACAATTCAGCAGAGAAGGGCATGAAGGAGGAGGAGGGGGGATGGAGCTGACATATCTTGCATCATCACCACCAGCTGAATGGAGATATGGTGGCAAAACAAGATGTAGCATTGAGCCCTGTCCTGCAAGAAGAGCTACCCGGTGTGCTGTGAATTAAATATATTGTCTCTGACCATGCTTGCTGGACCACGTATTAGCAATAATGTGTAACTTGCGGCTGACTGCTTTGCCCAACATTACCACAACTTTGCCTTCCACATGATAGTACAGAGCTGGAATGGCCTTACATAAAAAGAAATAGCAACTGGAAACCTGCCATTGTAGTACAGTACATTCTGCAAAATCACGGAAGGGGCAGAATCCACCAGATGGAAATGCAGGAGTTGTAACTTAAGTATGGTGGTACCCTTTCAGAGGCTTTCCTTTTTCCTTTCAGAAGAATAGAATGGAAGTCCTTTGATCTATATACACTCCCAATTGGTAGGTGTTCCCCTTAGTCTAGCAAGTTATTGGGGATTTTTCCCCCTTTTTCCCAATTTTTTTGGTCACTGAACATTTTTTTATTTTTTTATTATTATATGTATTTATAAATATTATACAGAAATGTAAGGACATTTTTGCTTTGCCTATGGCTTAGTAATACTTAGCCTTGGGCTGAAGCTTGGAGGTACAGTGGATGGTCAATATTTACCTGTGTTGAAACAATTTCACATCAAGCTTTTTGGTGAGATACCTAACTACAAGACCCATAATATGTAGTTATCTATATCTTTTTTCATTATGTCTATGTTTAGTGATTTTGATTATCATTTGCAATATTACATATTTCATACTTTTGAATAGAAGTGCTCAGAAAATGTGATTACTTTATGGTATGGGTACCATCACCCCACAATACATTGAGAGATAAAGAGGTGAGGGTTGGGGAAACTGGGGTTTTCTCAGTAACGTCAGTAGACACTACACAAAATATCTTATTAAGAATGTATTTTCATTTTCTTCATCAGTTCATCCCCCACAGTTTATACCTTTTGTTTCACTTGACCCTCCCTTCTAGATTGTAAGCTCTAACGAACAGGGCCTTCCCTGCGCAAACTGTTGCCACTATATAAATCCTGTATAATAATAATAATAATAATTAAAAAAATATATAGCTTTATTTAGTACACTTTTTGACCCCACTGTCTAAAAACACAGATGTAACAAAAAATTTTCTAGTGGAGGGTTTTGAATAGGACGGAAAATCCCATTCCCCTAGAACAACAAGATGCCTCTGGTCATCATGGCTGTGTGTGACCTTCAAACTCTCAACATGTTTCACGTTTTTATGCTTCTTCAGGAGAGAGCATAAGGATTGTACACTAAAGGTAATGTTGGAAAACAAAACATATACAGGTAAATATGTATTTGTATTAACATGTCATAATACATAAACAGACCATGGTACATAGTCTAATGAGTTGTCAAGAAGCAAAGTATCTACCTCAGCAAGCAAGTTATATACTTTTGATGTCTCTATCTTACATTTTAATATACAATAGTTATAGAAAAGAATCACCCCCTTTCAAATAATCACATTGTGTTGTTTAACAGCCTGAAATGAAGACAGGCACAGTTTTTTATTCAGCTGTATTTACTCAGTGCAACATATAACATGCAAGTGGAAGATATAACACCAACATGTTTGAACAAATAAAACATTCTAAAACAGAATCACTGAGTTGGAAAAAAGCATCACCCCCTCCTAAAAAAATGACTTGTGAACTGAATCAGGTGTAGAAACATAGAAACATAGAAAAGTGACGGCAGAAGAAGACTGAGTAGTCCATCGAGTCTGCCCCTTTTTATTTATTTTTTTTTATTTGTATTTTTTTTTATTTATTTTTTTTTTTACATTAACCTTGTTGTCTGACTATGGATTTATGTTTATCCCAAGCATGTTTGAAGCCATTTACTGTTGACTGTCTCACAACCTCTGTTGGTTGGTGTAGCTAACCACCTTCTCAAAGGCACACAAAGACATTTGACTTTCTACTGTAATCAGCTGTGGTCATGTGGTGATTAGCTCAGCATTAAAATAGCTTTCCTGAACATTTTAGTCCCTGATAGTGCAACTGAAGCAAACAATCAACTATGGGTAGCAAGGCACTGGAATAAAGATCTCCAGGAAAAAGTTGTGAACAGGCACAAGCCAGTCAATGGATACAAATAGACATGCGCAGTTTGTTTTGTTCCGAATAGAAATTCAGACAAATTTGCGTTTTTCGTAAATTCAGATGTATTTGAATTTCTGAATTACAATAGTACCGAATTTAAACCAATCTGATATAATGAACAAATAATTATTTGGATGCAATTCAAATTCAAATTGATTTGAATAGTTTTTGAATCAATTTCGAATAGTTTTTGAATTGAAATAGTTTTCAAATTCAAATTAGAAATATGTTAGGAATATGGTTCATATGTGAATTAAAAAAGTTTTCCAATTCAAATAGTTTTCCAATTTCCAAAGAGAATAAAACAGAATAGAAAAGAATATAACAGAAAAAAAAAGAATAGAATATAATAGAGTAAAACAGAACAAAATAGAAAATAAAAGAACAGCATATAATAGAATAGAATAAAAAATGAATAGAATAAAATAGAAAGAATATACCATCTAAAAAGGTGATGGGAGATTTATGTTCTGTACCTTTACTTGACATAACCTTTTGTATAATTGTACACATCGTTGTATTTGGTATTTGGTACCCTGTATTTTTTCTTTTTTGAAACTATCAATAAAAATTATTTTGGAAAAAAATAAGAAAGAAAATAACCATCTTCTGAAATTCGAAATTAAAATAGAATAAATTTGAATTTGAATACATCAGAAAAGAATAGAATAGAACAGAATAGAATAGAAAACAATAATAGAATAGAATAGAATAAACAAATTGAAAAATGATATAATTAAAAAACATTAGAAAATAAAGGATATAACCATTTCCCAACATGTAAATGGAATCAATTTGAATTTTAATAGAATAGAAAAGAATATATTTGAATAGGAAGATGGTTATATTTTTTGTATTGTATTGTTTTTTTCTATACTATTCTGTTATTTAACCACCTCCTATCCGCGCTATAGCCGGATAACGGCTACAGCGCGGCTCTAAAATGCCGGGAGGACGTCTATTGACGTCCTCCCATTCGGCTCGTACTGGGCGCGCTCCCGCGGGCGCGAGCGTGCCCGCGGGTCAGGCGGACCCGATGTCCGCTGGAGACCCGCGATCTCCTTACAGAGAGGAGGAACGGGGAACCGCCGAAGTAAACACGGCGGTTCCCCGTTCTGTGAGGGGGGCATGCCAGATCTACTGATCCCTGTCACTGGGATCAGTTAGATCTGTCATGCCCCTGTCAACCCCGCCCCCCCACAGTTAGAACACACCCAGGGAACATTGTTAACCCCTTCACTGCCCCCTGCAGGTTAACCCCTTCACTGCCAATGACATTTACACAGTAATCAGTGGACATTTACATTTCTGATCGCTGTATAAATGTCATTGGTCCCAAAAAAGTGTCAAAAACATCCGACATGTCCGCCCCGATATTGCAGTACCGATAAAAATCGCAGATCGCCGCCATTACCAGTAAAAAAAAAAATAATAAAAACGCCATAAATCAATGTCCATAGTTTGTAGGCGCTATAACTTTTGCGCAACCCAATCAATAAACGCCGATTGCGATTTTTTTAACCAAAAATATGTACAAGAATATATATCGGCCTAAACTGATGAATAAATTCCTTTTTTTATTTTTTATTTTTGGATATTTATTATAGCAAAAAGTAAAAAATATTGTTTTTTTTTCAAAATTGTTGCTCTTTTTTTGTTTATAGCGGTGATCAGAAGCGAAGCAGAGGCGATCAAATACCACCAAATAAAAGCTCTATTTGTGGGAAAAAAAGGACGCCAATTTTGTTTGGGTACAACGTCGCACGACCGCGCAATTGTCATTCAAAGAGCGACGTCGCTGAAAACTGGAAATTGGTTGGGGCAGGAGGGGGGTTTAAGTGCCCAGTAAGGAAGTGGTTAACTATTCTAATCTATTATTTTCTATTCTATTTAAATTAAAATTGATTCTATTTGAATTTTAGGAGATGGTAATATTATTTCTATTCTATTCTATTCTAGATTGGAGGATGTGGATGGCCCCGCTGTTTGACACATCTGTGCCCAATCAGAACGCAGTGTAAGCTGGTTGTTAATGAGTGGAGCTGGGAAGCCGGCCGCCGCGTCCTTAACAACTGATTAGTCATCAGCTGTTAATGGGTTTCCCCGCTGACAGCTGAATAAAAAGAAAGAAAATGGCGGTAAAAAAATAAAGAAAAAAATGGCGTAGGTCCCCCCCCCAAATTTATACCAGGTCCTTTGCGCCTGGTATAAATTTGGAGGGGTACCCCAAGCCAAAATTTAAAAAGTAGCGTGGGATCCCACCCAAAATCCATACCAGACCCTTATCCGGGCTTGCAGCCTGGCATGTCAGGAAAGGGGGGGTGAGTGAAGTCCCCACCTCTCCTGAACCATACTAGGCCACAAGCCTCAACATGGGGGGTAGGTGTTTCTGGGCGGGGGGGCTAAGTTTCACTCCCATAGTCTTCAATTGGGTTAGAACATTTCCCCTGTTTGGGAGTTTGAACTGAACTGGGGGGTGTTCCACTCTATCCTATTTAGGACCCACTCATTGGACTATATTTGCTGGTTACTTGCATTACTCCCCTCTCAGTCACTTCAGACCAAGCAGGGACAATGTTTCAAATGCATAATTCTTCCCTAATTCCCTAACTCTATCTACAGGCTGTGTGCTTGCCCAGCATACCTACAAAGAAAGTATTCATGCAATACAAAGTCCATCAAAGGCATTTCTCCAGGGCTGGTGTCTTTGGGGGCAAACCCCAGGCTCTGGTGACTTTACATATAAGCAACATCCTTCTTCTCCTTGTGGGTGTCATTTGTCATCTCTCTCCCTTATGGGCATCTATCTCAGCTCTCTACTAGGCCTTTGTCGGGAACATGCTGTTGGAGATAACTCAACATCAAACAGACCTTAGCCAGCTCCCTCAGGGGCTCTGGGTTCCACACCAAGCTCTCTGTACCAGACCACTGTCCAAATTTATAACACAGGTTTCGGCCCCAAAGAAGAACTCACCTAAAGACCAAAATACTGGGAAATGCATTAACCCCTACCCTCTCGGCTGGGACAGTACCAGCTAGAAAACAGCGATAGTAAATAAGAATCATTTGCAGAATTGAGTGATACTGATTTTTGGGGAAATTTATCATCAGAAACTGAAAGTGACGACAGCGACAATTCTGCAAATGAGCACATTTCAGTGTTTTTGGTTTGATTTCATTATTGAATACATTTTATTATTATTATGTTATTATTTTTGATAATTATTTATAGTTATTTATTATATTATAATTTATGATTTCATGTTTCAAACTTTATCATACCCGGGATGTCTACTAGACTCTTGTTTGGACAGATTTAAGTGAGTTATTCCTAAGAATTAGAGGCTTACAATATAAAACACCAAATTTCCATGCAAAATAATTGTACCGCTTTCAGCACCAAAAATCTGAAATAATCATCCCGCCAGGGAGGTTAAAATGAAGTCAACTTATTGCTTAAAATGTGAACTTCCTGAGAACATGCTATCATCAACTTTACCTAATATTAATGATTTTAAAATACTCCAACAAAATGTCTTTATTAATATAGTCAGATTATACAGTGAAAATGACATTACAATCAGCTTATAAAATTGTTTATCTTTCTGGAAGGTGGTAAGTGAAATTGTCCCTCTTTTGAAGAGTGATGGGTGTCATACTTTGTTCCATTCTGGGCACTGTGGCTCTTCCTCACTAAGTAACTACATTGTTCTGTAGTGACGTAATGGTCAGAGAGAGCAACCACTACACCCAGCAAGGGGCAAGATTTCCAACAAACTCAAAGTTTTTTAGATCAGCTGTGTCCAGAACAAAAATTAGGCTCACCATCCACCAGAGAGGTAAGTATTAAATGTTAGAATTTAACAGTGTTCATTTGTTCTTAATACCAAAATACTAATTTTAACAATAATAGCAGTGGCGGCTGGTCCATAGAGGGTGCCAGTGCGCTGCCCCCCGATGTGAAAATAAAAAAAATAGGCTACCTGTACACGCTGTCCCAGCTTTTTTGGGCCATTTGCTGTCTGCTGACAGCAATTCCCAAAAGCTGATTGGACAGCCATTAAAGTCTATCTGTGTTTGCCACCGAGGTGCACACAGATAAACTGATTGGCTCCGGCTCAGCATGCACACCTGTGAGTCCCACTGGCCTTTTCCAAGAGAGTGACCTGACTCCTGTCCTGAGGTACCGTACACCTGTGATACTGGCTGCATACTGCAATACTAGCTGCATACTGTGATACTGGCTGCATACTGTGTACTAGCTGCATACTGTGTTACTGGCTGCATACTGTGATACTGGCTGCATACTGTGTACTAGCTGCATACTGTGTTACTGGCTGCATACTGTGATACTGGCTGCATACTGTGTACTGGCTGCATACTGCGTTACTGGCTGCATACTGTGATACTGACTGCATACTGTGCACTAGCTGCATACTGTGATACTGGCTGCATACTGTGTACTGGCTGCATACTGTGTTACTGGCTGCATACTGTGTACTAGCTGCAATATACCCCACCTGTGATTCTGAGCTGTATACTCTGTCCTTTGATGCTGGGCTGTAAACCCCTGACACAATATATGCAATACAGGGGACAGAGTGGGTGGATTATATAAGGGGTGTGGCTTATGAGTAGGAGGGGTCAAAAAGGAAGGGCAGGGCCTGGCACCCTGATCCTAAAACTTCACCAGCTGCCACTTCTGCCCAGTGTGAAAATCGTCATAGCTGCTTTCCATTTCAATGGTCAACAGATAAAATACCTTACACCTCAATTCTCTTCTATATTTGTGGTGAATTACCCCCCATGTGTTTCCCGACTGTGAAACCTACTTAAGATCTGGCTTTCCTATACAATATCATTCTTAGGGAGAGTCACAGCAGTGAAAATGAATTGCCCCTCTTAATATGATTTTATATCAGACCCTAACATTATGGCAATGTTATCAAAATAAGCTCAATTTAATCCCTCAGGCACCATAAAACACATCTTTTATAGGAGACCCTTTGTTTGCACCGGCCTTTGACTCTCCAGAGAGCTTCTTATGGTGGTGTACTTACTTCTTAGAGACCCTAAAAGATTTCCAAAATGCTGGAAAATGTTTCCTTTTTGACATTTTACGCAAACAGAAACAAATTCCACTTCGGGAATTTCAGTGCTATGCACAATTCAAACACTCCTATAATTCACATTGCAGTCTCACTCCGACCTCTCCTAGTACACTTTTTCAAAGAATTTGCTGTGACTCTCCCAGAGGTAGGGGGGTCTCATCTCAGATATTTACAAAACCACTACAGCTTAATTTTTTTCTGCCCCTCCCTCCTACATGAGGAAATAGACTGCGATACACAATTCACCCCGGGAGACTGGGATACCATGATAGATAATCTGCGAAAGAGTACTAAATCGATGTCAGAGAAACAGCGTTTAGGCCTCATACACGCGGACGTCGGCGTTTTCTGGCGGTTTTTGCAGCTCTCCATGTTAGTCAATGGCCCCATAAAAACGCCAACATTTTTGAGCTGTAGATGGCGTTGGCGTTAGTGAGCTGAAACTAGAACCCACGGCCAGCACGTTCTGGGGCTGTAATGTTTTGACGTTTTTTGACGCCGGCGCCGCAAAACGCTCACTAACGCCATACCGGCGTTTTTTGACGCCAACGTTTTTAGGTTGAAAAATAGTAGAGGGAGGATTTTTTTTAACAAAAAATGCCTATTGACGCCGACGCTCACTAACGCCGATGCATAACGCCGAAAAACGCAGATTTTTTTCCCTTGACGTCGGGCCCGACGTTTTGTTTATTTTTTAAGAAACGTCCGTGTGTATGAGACCTTAAAGTTCTAACCAGGTGGTATTATGCCCCCTCTCGGCTGCAAATTATCTACCCACAATCCTCTGGCCTATTCTTTCAGGGTTGCCCAACTCTGGGCTCAATTAAACACATATTTTGGGACTCCCCTTCCTGTGGAATAAAATCTCCACTGTAGCCTCAGCAATCTCTGGTACATCCCTATCCCTTACCATCTCAATGTCCTTGATAGGAGCACCTATTCCGGGGGTCATCCGCAGGGAGGAGAGACTGATCCATACTATTTGTGTTTCTACTCTATGGGCCATTGCCCTACATTGGAAATCTCCATCCGTCCCACTTTCATCAGTTGTGGAGAGAATTGACAGTGTGATGTTGATGGAAAGGGTTCTTTATACTCTTGTAGATAAAATTCACTTGGAAATCCCATAGGCATTTACTATTATCCTAATAACTAGAATACTTCTATAGTGGTCACAGCCTCTGCTATCACCAACCTCATACACTTTCAATATATATGTTCATCACTATTATTTGGACTTTACATATCTTTTGTATCCTAACCTTCCTCTACACTATATGATCTCCATGTATATTGTACCATTGCCTCAAATCTGGATTTCTTTTTTTCTGTTTGTTGTTTTTTTATAGATACAGTATCTTACAAAAGTGAGTACACCCCTCACGTTTTTGAAAATATTTTATTCTATCTTTTCATGTGACAACACTGAAGAAATGACACTTTGCTACAATGTAAAGTAGTGAGTGTACAGCTTGTATAACAGTGTAAATTTGCTGTCCCCTCAAAATAACTCAGCACACAACTATTCATGTCTAAACCTCTGGCAACAAAAGTGAGTACACCACTAAGTGAAAAGGTCTAAATTGGGTCCAAAGTGTCAATATTTTATGTGGCCACCATTATTTTCCAGCACTGCCTTAACCCTCTTGGACATGGACTTCACCAGAGCTTCACAGGTTGCCACTGGACTCCTCCATGACAACATCACAGAGCTGGTGGATGTTAAAGACCTTGTGCTCCTCCACCTTCCGTTTGAGGATGCCCCATAGATGTTCATTAGGGTATGGGTCTGGAGACATGCTTGGTCAGTAAATCACCTTTACTCTCAGCTTCTTTAGTAAGGCGGTCATCTTGGAGGTGTGTTTGTGGTCGTTATCATGTTGGAAGACTGCCCTGTGGCCCAGTCTCCGAAGGGAGGGAATCATGCTCTGCTTCAGTATGTCACAGGACATGTTAGCATTTATGGTTCCCACAATTAACTGTAGCCCCCCAGTGCCAGCAGCACTCATGTAGCCCCAGACCATGACACTCCCACCACCATGCTTGACTCTAGGCAAGACACACTTGTCTTTGTACTCCTCACCTGGTTGCCACCACACACGCTTGACGCCATCTGAACCAAATACGTTTATCTTGGTCTCATCAGACCACAGGGCATGGTTCCAGAAATCCATGTCCTTAATCTGCTTGTCTTCAGCAAACTGTTTGTGGGTTTTCTTTGGGCATGATCTTTAGAAGAGGCTTCCTTCCGGGACGACAGCCATGCAGACCAATTTGATGCAGTGTGCAGCGTATGGTCTGAGCAGTGACAGGCTGACCCCCCACCCCTTCAACCTCTGCAGCAATTCTGGCAACATTCATACGTCTATTTCCCAAAGACAACCTCTGTATATGATGCTGAGAACGTGCATTCAATGTCTTTGGTCAACCATGACGAGGCGCTGTTCTGAGTGGAACTTGTCCTGTTGAACCACTGTATGGTCTTGGCCACCATGCTGAAACTTAGTTTCAGGGTCTTGGCAACCTTCTTATAGCCTATGCGATTTTTTTTTCAGATCCTCAGAGAGTTCTTTGCCATGAGGTTGTAAGCTCGCAGGAGCAGGGCTCTCTAACCCTCTTGTTTTAAATTGTACTGTTACTGTAATGTCACTCTTTATATTGTAAAGTGCTGCGCAAACTGTTGATGCTATATAAATCCTGTATAATAATAATAATAATGAGGTGCCATGTTGAACTTCCAGTGACCAGTATGAGAGAGTCAGAGCAATAACATCAAATTTAATACACCTGATCCCCAGTCACACCTGAGATTTTGTAACACTAACGAGTCCTATGACACCAGGGAGGGAAAATGGCTAATAGGGCCCAATTTGGACATTTTCACTTAGGGGTGTACTCATTTTTGTTGCCAGTGGTTTAGACATTAATGGCTGTGTGTTGAGTTATTTTGAGGGGACAGCACATTTACACTGTTATACAAGCTGTACACTCACTACTTTACATTGTAGCAAAGTGTCATTTCTTCAGTGTTGTCTTATGAAAAGATATAATAAAATATTTACAAAAATGTGAGGGGTGTACTCACTTTTGTGAGATACTGTATATATATACACACACACACATACTTGTAACAACTCTTTATAATACATATACAACGATCAATTTTTTTTATTATTTGTATATTGTTACATATGGTGTATTGTCTATACTCTAATAAAACAACAGTTTGTAAACAAAAAAAAATCTTCTTATTTACACAAAGATTGCCTCTAGCGATACCCAGATAGTAACTTTTAACCAATATTTTTAGATCAATATTGATCATCTAAAAACCACATCTAGACAGCCATTAATGTATTCCTGTACTATATTATCACTGACGAGAAGATACCAATATTTATCTAGCACTGGACAAAATTGTTGATGGTGTTGAGAGAAATGTGTAATACTTCTAGCTGTTTCTTGTTGTTTGAATACTATTTAAAAAAATATATATATTTAAATGATATCATTAAATATTTAAATAAAGCATTGTATGTCTGAGCCATTTCATTTTCATCTTAAATATTGGCAAAAAGGAATGTGTTTAATTAATGGAAGAGCTTGGGCACTCGTGGAATGCAGCATAGTGTTTCCAGCCTTAGGTATTCTACAGTATATAACATCAAAATTAGATAATCTTACATTAAAGTGGTTATAAATAGAGTTGAGCAAACCCGAACTGTAAAGTTCGGGTTCGTACCGAACTTTGGGTGTCCGTGACCCGGACATTTGAAAAAAAGTTTGGGTTCGAGTTCTGGGTTCGGGTATTTGATCACGCATGTTGAATAGCTGCAGCCAATCAACAAGCGTTTCACTGGTTTGCCCTTAGAAGCCATCACAGCCATGCCTACTAATGGCATGGCTGTGATTGGCCAGTGCATCATGTGACCTAGCCTCTTTATAAGCTGGAGTCACTTAGTGCTGCATGTCACATGCTCTCTGGGTAGTGTAGGAAGAGGATGCTGCCGGTGCTGCGAGGGACAGATTGCAGATAGATAGATAGGTAGAGATTACTACTACTACTGCTTTTAGGGACAGATTGCAGATCTCATCCTGCATTACAGAACCATCTGACAGGACTAGGTAGAGTCTACTGCTGTTGCTGTAAGGGACAGATTATTGTTCTAAAATCATTTTGCAGCCCTCTAGCACTTTGCAGGACTCTTTTACAGTCATTTTTGTGCCGAAAAGTTCGGGTCCCCATTGAACTCAATGGGGTTCGGGATAATGTTCGGGTCAAGTTCGGTACCGAACCCGGACTTTTTTCCGAAGTTCGGCCGAACCCACCGAACCCGAACATCCACGGGTTCGCTCAACTCTAGTTATAAAGCCTAAACATTTTGTTCTGTGGGAACATTGTGTCCGACAGATCATGCAGATGCACCTTCACCAGCCGGGGATATGAAACCGATTCTGGGCATATTTCTTATCTTATCTGGATAATTTATCACTAAAGTGGTTATAAAGCCTAAACATTTCTTACCTTAATACATTCATTGCACTCAGTTAAAAAATGTTTAGGCATCGGTGTGACAGACCCAACCGGGACAGTGGCTTTTGGAGGGGACTATGGGCTAGCCTTCTACCCACTGATTATGGCCCATGGAGGAGACCGGAGATTTTGTCTGCTTCTCCCGGTCAGAGCATAAAGAAGAGCCGGGTCCTGAAACCCTTTGACTGGCTGGGAGTATCAACCAGGATTATGCAGCCAGGAAGTCCCCAGAACAGTGTTGCATATGTGGATACACTGCGTCAGACAAATAGTGCAGATGCACCTTCAGCAGCTGGGGATAGGGATTTCTTCCTGGGCATATTTCTTAGCTTGTCCCAGCTGGTCCTCGAGAGCTGCATAATGCAGCGTTTGCCCATTTTGCCCCAGCTACTACCAACTTTATATTATTAACTTCTTATACTATTTTCACCTAAGATGTGCCACTTGATAACCTAGATCTGGGGTGGGACATTTAGAAATGAGTGGTGTAAGGTACGTCATGTATCCGGGGCTGTGAAACGGTTTCAGGGCTTCCTGGTGGGCATGTCCTCGCTAATCAAGACTTTTTGTGGACATGTTTTCTAGCACATAGACAAGGGAGACTGGGTGGGGAATTCCTGTGACTACTAGCCATACTGATAAGACTTGTCTAGGTGCCTAGCTGTTAATTAAATTAATGTTTAACAGTTGCATGGCCATGTTGTCATTGGTTGTACGTCTTATCTTATCTATGCTAATATCCTCAAGAAGGGAATGCGTTTGGGTTTCAATAAACAGTTATTCCTTGCTTTTACATCAATATCTTGTCTGTAAAATTATATAAATGCAAATACCGCGCTAAAAGTAACAACCCGTGCTACAGGTGCTAAAACACAATCGTGCAGGAACCCAATTGTGCAAAAAAACATACAATATATAATAAAACATAATTTGTGAATTAAATAATAAATAAATTGTGAATTAAATAAATAAATAAATAAATAAATAATCACACAGCTGCTGCTTTAAATAAAAAATCAAAGATAAAGTCAACACTTGTGTAATAAGTCCAGTGTTAGCAGCGCTTCCAGAGTAATATGGTAGATTACAAAGTAAATAATGATATTAAATGTTCAGTGAAAAAGTGCCAGTGCCAGGAAAAATAAATTGCCCGTGCTGGAACCAAAACTTCTTAAACTTATATAAATAATCTTCAATCAGTGTCCTCCACCTCTGTTCACCACGTGCAAAAAGGTAAAAATTGGAGGC
>BLSH010024038.1:4869088-4889328 GCA_018402905.1 Glandirana rugosa
TGTCGTTATTTTTACATTTTATTTATAATTTCCGTCCAGTTCAAGGAGGTGGGGTTTGAGTGAGTAGGTACAGAAATACCTGGAACGAAACACGTGACCAGGTTTAGTAAACCACCCTTATAATACCACACCCCAACTAAAAGTCCCCAACCCGAACCGGGGAATCAAGGTCATTTCCCTTGAGAATTCCGCAGTCGTATGGTTCTGTAAAACCTGTTAAAGTACGAGGGTTGAAACACCCTTGTCAAACCCCTACTCGTCCTTGACTTCTGTCAACGTCATGCAGTCAATTACAGCCTGAAGTGTGGAACGCATAGACATCACCAGACGCTGGGTTTCATCCCTGGTGATGCTCTGCTAGGCCTCTACTGCAACTGTCTTCAGTTCCTGCTCATCCCCAAACTGTTCCCACAAAGTTGGGAGCATGAAATTGTCCAAAATGTCTTGGTATGCTGACGCCTTAAGAGTTCCCTTTACTGGAACTAAGGGGCCAAGCCCAACCCCTGAAAATCAACCCCACACCATAATATTCCCACCAAATGATTTGGACCAGTGCACAAAGCAAGGTCCATAAAGACATGGATGAGTGAGTTTGGGGTGGAGGAACTTGACCTGCCTTTAATATTTATTTTACATTTTTATTGCTGTTATGTACAATCAAAAATATCCAAGTGGCCTGGGGTGGAATAGTGTCCCATTTCTTTGGGTGTCCTGGGGTGGAATAGTGCCCCATTTTTGTGGGTGTCCAGGGGGGAAATAGTGCCACTTTCTGTGGGTCTTCTGTGGGTTTCCTGGGGTAGAATAGTGCCCCATTTCTATAAATGCAAATACCGCGCTAAAAGTAACAACCCGTGCTACAGGTGCTAAAACACAATCGTGCAGGAACCCAATTGTGCAAAAAAACATACAATATATAATAAAACATAATTTGTGAATTAAATAATAAATAAATTGTGAATTAAATAAATAAATAAATAAATAAATAATCACACAGCTGCTGCTTTAAATAAAAAATCAAAGATAAAGTCAACACTTGTGTAATAAGTCCAGTGTTAGCAGCGCTTCCAGAGTAATATGGTAGATTACAAAGTAAATAATGATATTAAATGTTCAGTGAAAAAGTGCCAGTGCCAGGAAAAATAAATTGCCCGTGCTGGAACCAAAACTTCTTAAACTTATATAAATAATCTTCAATCAGTGTCCTCCACCTCTGTTCACCACGTGCAAAAAGGTAAAAATTGGAGGCTCACCAGAAATATGGATAAACAACGCCTTTGGGTATATCTGTGGGGAACTCAGCATAGGACCATCACACCCAGAATGTCTGCTTCCAATCCAACACTCCAGGAGCACTCAAGCCAGCTTGTGCATAATTGCAATCACATCCAGGGGATTCCTTCACCAATATACCTCCAAACAGACACCTCCACAAGCTGTAGCTGATCAGCTCACATCGCCATGAGGAGAAAGATCAAAAAGACACCCCTCATAGTGTATCACTTTTTAAAATTTTAGCTAATTTATTCGGCAACCTGAGGTTGAGTCACCAGCAGCTGGGACTCCGAGAGGAGAGGAGGATTCGGACGTACCACTGCTGTTTGGTAACCTGCGTACCTTATGCACATACAATGTCCTGTTGAAACTGTTTAAATGTAAGCACAATATATGTTTGAATAAATGAGCTAAAATTTTAAAAAGTGATACACTATGAGGGGTGTCTTTTTGATCTTTCTCCTCATGGCGATGTGAGCTGATCAGCTACAGCTTGTGGAGGTGTCTGTTTGGAGGTATATTGGTGAAGAAATCCCCTGGATGTGATTGCAATTATGCACAAGCTGGCTTGAGTGCTCCTGCAGTGTTGGATTGGAAGCAGACATTCTGGGTGTGATGGTCCTATGCTGAGTTCCCCACAGATATACCCAAAGGCGTTGTTTATCCATATTTCTGGTGAGCCTCCAATTTTTACATTTTTGCACGTGGTGAACAGAGGTGGAGGACACTGATTGAAGATTATTTATATAAGTTTAACCACTTAAGGACCGGAAGGATTTCCAGCTTTAGGACCGGAGCCCTTTTTGCGATTTGGCGCTGCGCCGCTTTAACTGACAATTGCGCGGTCGTGCGACGTTGTACCCAAACAAAATTTGCGTCCTTTTTTTCCCACAAATAGAGCTTTCTTTTGGTGGTATTTGATCCCCTCTGCGTCATTTCTGATCGCCGCTATAAACAAAAGAAGAGCGACAATTTTGCAAAAAAACCCAAATTTCTTACTTTTTCCTAAAATACAAATCCAAAAAAAAAATATAAAAAAACATTTTTTTTCACCGTTTTTGGCCGATTTATATTCTTCCTCATATTTGCGATAAAAAAAATCGCAATCGGCGTTTATTGATTGGTTTGCGCAAAAGTGGTCGCGTTTACGGATGATGAGAATTCATTTTTGGGGTTTTTAATTTTTTTTTATTTTTTACTAAAAATGGTGGCGATCTGCGATTTTTAGCGGTACTGCGATATTTCAGCGGACATGGCGGACCATTTTGACACTTTTTTGGGACCATTGGCATTTATACAGCGATCAGTGCTATAAAAATGCACTGATTACTGTGTAAATGCCATTGGCAGTGAAGGGGTTAACCTGCAGGGGGCGCGCTAAGGGTTAAGTATGTTCCCTGGGCGTGTTCTAACTGTGGGGGGACTTGCCTAGCTGGGTAAAGGAAGTGGTCACAGCCTCCATGTACAGGAAGGCTGTGATCACAGCCCTTCCCCCTCACACAGAGCGGAGGTCCGTGTTTACTTACACGGACCTCCGCTCATTCGCTCCGGGGGGGCATCGCGGGTGGCCGGCAGCAATCGAAGCCGCCGCACCCGCTCCCTGCCCCCCCCGAACACAATGAGCGCGCGCGCGCCTCCGGCGGCGCGCCCGCTCACAATGGCTCTGTATCGCGCCCGCCGTCGTATGACGGCGATTTGCGTTACAGAGCCATTCTGTCGCCGTCAATTGCCGACCAGCGGTCGGCAAGCGGTTAAGAAGTTTTGGTTCCAGCACGGGCAATTTATTTTTCCTGGCACTGGCACTTTTTCAATGAACATTTAATATCATTATTTACTTTGTAATCTACCATATTACTCTGGAAGCGCTGCTAACACTGGACTTATTACACGAGTGTTGACTTTATCTTTAATATCTTGTCTGTGTATGATGCTTGCGGAAAGGGTTGGTATTAGCTACCAGTGTACTAGAAGGGTTTGGAGGGTAGGTGTCACCCATTCGGGGTGCCAGGCAGTCCGTCAAAATCAGTATCTTTTACTTACCTGAGCCCCATTTAATCCAGCACTCTGTCCATCTGCAGATCTTCTTTCCCCTTACTTTAATATCTTGTCTGTGTATGATGCTTGCGGAAAGGGTTGGTATTAGCTACCAGTGTACTAGAAGGGTTTGGAGGGTAGGTGTCACCCATTCGGGGTGCCAGACAGTCCGTCAAAATCAGTATCTTTTACTTACCTGAGCCCCATTTAATCCAGCACTCTGTCCATCTGCAGATCTTCTTTCCCCTTACTTCCTGGACTCACAGGCTTTGCTGAGGCAAGCAAAGACAGTGGCAAGGGAGCAGGGGCAGCGTCTATGTAATTAGATACAAATAGTGAGACTTGGGAGTGAGCCTGCGGGAGTGCCTCCATAGAAAGCTTTATGGTGGCACTCAGTGGAGTGGAGGAGCCAGGAGCATTTAGGGCTGCTCTGTGCAATTCAGTTGTACAGAGCAGGGAAGTATAAACCTGTTTGTTATTTAAAAAATAACATTTACAATCACTTTAAAATCTCAGGAGCCAAAAATACAATTTGAAAATGACAAGTTTAAAGTGATTTCCCTCCTCCTACCTGTCACAGAGCTCCTTCAGTGTTACCTACAACTCTGTCTTCTCCTCTCTATTACCCCAAGGCTTTGTTCTTGGACACCTTCTCTTCTCTATCTACAGCTTATCCCTTGGTCACTTGATATCCTCCCATAGCTTCCAATAACATCTATACGCCGATAACATCCAAATCTATCTGTCTACTCCTTACCTCTCTCCTTCAGTCTCCTCTCGCATGACTACAGTATCTCACAAAAGTAAGTACACCCCTCACATTTTTGTAAATATTTTATTCTATCTTTTAATGTTACAACCCTGAAGAATGACACTTTGCTACAATGTAAAGCAGTGAGTGTACAGCTTGTATAACAGTGTAAATTTGCTGTCCCCTCAAAATAACTCAACACACAGCCATTAATGTCTAAACCGCTGGCAACAAAAGTGAGTACACATCTAAGTGAAAACGTCCAAATTGGGCCCAATTAGCCATTTTCCCTCCCTGGTGTCATGTGACTCGTTAGTGTTACAACGTCTCAGGTGTGAATGGGGAGCAGGTGTGTTAAATTTGGTGTTATCACTCTCAATCTCTCATAATGGTCACTGGAAGTTCAACACGACACCTCATGGCAAAGAACTCTCTGAGGATCTGAAAAAAAGAATTGTTGCTCTACATAAAGATAACCTAGGCTATAAGAAGATTGCCAAGACCCTATAACTGAGCTGCAGCATGGTGGCCAAGACCATGCAGCGGTTTAACAGGAGAGGTTCCACTCAGAACAGGCCTTGCCATGACCGACCAAAGAATTAGAGTGCAGGTGCTCAGTGTCATATTCAGAGGTCTTTGGGAAATAGATATATGAGTTCTGCCAGCATTGCTGCAGAGGTTGAAGGGGTGGGGGTTCAGCCTGTCTGTGCTAAGAGCATACGCTGCACAGTGCATCAAATTGGTCTGCATGGCTGTCGACACAGAAGGAAGCCTCTTCTAAAGATGATGCACAAGAAAGCCTGTAAATAGTTTGCTGAAGACAAGCAGACTAAGGACTTAGATTACTGGAACCATGTCCTGTGGTCTGATGAAACCAAGATAAACTTATATGGCTTAGATGGTGTCAAGCGTGTGTGGCGGCAACCAGGTGAGGAGTACAAAGACAAGTGTGTCTTGCCTACAGTCAAGCATTGTGGTGGGAGTGTCATGTCTGGGGAGCTACAGTTCATTGAGGGAACCATGAATGCCAACATGGACTGTGACATACTGAAGCAGAGCATGATCCCCTCCCTTCAGAAACTGGGCTACAGGGCAGTATTCCAACATAATAACGACCCCAAACACACCTCCAAGATGACCACAGCCTTGCTAAAGAAGCTGAGGGTAAAGGTGATGGACTGACCAAACAGGTCTCCAGACCTAAACCCTATTGATCATATATGGGGCATACTCAAATGGAAGGTGGAAAAGCGCAAGGTCTCTAACATCCACCAGCTCCATGATGTCTTCATGGAGGAGGGGAAGAGGACTCCAGTGGCAACCTGTGAAGCTCTGGTGAACTCCATGCCCAAGAGGGTTAAGGCAGTGCTGGAAAATAATGGTGGCCACACAAAATATTGACACTTTGGGCCCAATTTGGACATTTTCACTTAGATGGGTACTGACTTTTGTTGCCAGGTGTTGAGTTATTTTGAGGGGGCAGCAAATTTAAACTGTTATTCAAGCTATACACTCACTACTTTACATTGCAGCAAACTGTCATTTCTTCAGTGATGTTCCATGAAAAGATATTATATTATTATAATATAAGAATAAATATTTACAAAAATATGAGGGGTGTACTGTCACAGTGCAAGGGAGGCATCTGGTGGCCAGCCATCCCAGAGGGTGGAGCATTGTTTTGTTTGCTTTTTTAGGTTCCGACGGGCAGTTGGAAGCATGATTGATGATGAATTTATATAGAGGGACACTTTTTTATTTTTTAATAAAGTATTTGTCAAAAACTTGTCTCTAGTTTTTATTTCTTTTGTACACTTTTTTGGTGAATTGGAAGGAGTGCTATGTACCCAATACTCATTTACATGGGGGGCAGCATCTGGGGGATCTTCTAGATCATCCAGATTCCAATAAGCCCCCCGCTTGCTGACCCCCACAACCACCGGCCATGGTTGTTGGGATAGCACTCCTGCCCCAAAACACCCACCCCCCTTTTTGAGGGCATGTGGTATAGTTCAGTGGGGGGGTTTGCTTGCTCGCCCCCCATTCCTGACCTGCGTGGCTGCATGCACTGATAAAGGTATGGATTTTAAGGGGACCCAACGCTGTTTTTTTTTAAATGTTGTCATGGGGTTCCCCTTAAAAGCCATCGCAGACCAAAGGGCCTGGTATGGACTGAGGGGGACCCCACGCCATTTTTTTTTTAACTGGAACTTTTTTTTTATTCAGCTGTCAGCAGGGAAGCCCATTGACAGCTGATGACTCATCGGTTGTTAAGGATGCTGCAGCTGGCTTCCCAGTCCCGCTTCTTGACAACTAGCTTACACTGTGCCTTGATATGGCAAAGCTTTGCCCAGTCATGGAGCAGAATGCACCGTGCAGCGCTCAGTGAATTGCAGGGGTGAAAACCTGCTGAACACCCTGCAAATTCAGGTGTTCGGCGATCGGCTAAAGAGGCAAATGTTCGGGCTGAACTCATGCTTGGGCTGAATCATTCGCCCAACACTATAAGTTGCCTAAGATAAAAAATAGCAGGTAAAGAAGTCTGGAAGAGAAGGAAAAGAACAGGGGAAAATGCCTCTACTACCCACTGAAATACTGTGATTTGATAGTGAACGCAAAGGGGGGTAGAGTTTAGTACCAGGAGGGGACTTATATTTGCACAGAAAACAAGGCACCATTGCTAACCTATTTTATAAAGACCCCAAGATCACCCTGAAGTCAAACACAGATGTTTTCAGCCACTTCGGTATTGTTTTTAGAATTTTTTTAGAAATGAACTGAGACAGGTCAGTTACACTTTGTTGTCCATTTATTTCTAAAATACAAATTATTCCTTAAGAGTCAACACAATTTTTATAATACATAATTATTAATAAGTAGGTTATTATTTGACTCTGTCCAGAATATATTTTCTGCAATTTCTCTCAGGTTTTATGATAATTAAATAACATTTAGGGAAGAATATACAGCCTAACAATCCAGCACTGGAGGTCAGTATGGCAAATATTTCCACAGCCACCATATTTTTCCCTCTGGTGCACAGATAGGCTGGGATCATGGCAATCCAGACACTGCAGAACACCAGCATGCTGAAGGTGATGTACTTGGCCTCGTTAAAACTGTCCGGTAATGTCCTCACCATGAAAGCCAGAACAAAACTCACAGCTGCCAGAAACCCCATATAACTCAACATAGAGTAGAACCCGATAATCGACCCTTCATTACACTGAATGATGATTTTCCCAGGATAGGAGTGCATGTCATACTCTTGATAGGGAGGAGACACTGACAGCCAAATAACACAGATCAAAACTTGGGCAGAGGAGCAGATTATGACAACAGAATTAGACAACTTATTTCCCACCCACTTCCTCCAATAGCTGCTGGGTTTGGAGGCTTTGAAGGCGATGTAGACAGTGATAGTCTTGGCCAGAACACAAGAGACAGCGATGGAGAAGAAAATACCAAATAATGTTTGTCTCAGCATGCAGGTTATATCCACAGGGTGACCGAGGAACAAGAAGACACAGAGGAAGCTCAGCATGATGGAGGACAGGAGGATGAAGCTAACAGTTCGGTTATTGGCTTTCACAACTGGGGAGTCACGAAGTAAAGTAAACAATGTCAGTATAGAAAGGGTTCCAGCAAAACATAATATAGAGATAACATAAAAAGCTAAAGCTATAATGTTTGTGGCATAGGAGAGATAGTCATATGTTTTGGGAATACAGGTTACTCGTCTTTCATCTGGCGACTGGTCAGCGGGACATTTGTGGCAGATCTCACTGTCTGTGGAAGAAGAATTATATACAATAAGCTAGAAATTTTCACAACTATCAATTGATTAAAAAAAATCTAAAAACATTATTATTATTAATAAAACATTACTGTATTATTAACAGTATTATATATTATTTATATTATTTATAGTGGACATCTGTTCAGTAATAATTGTGTCTTGGTGTTTATTACCTGTTACATTAGAGATTTCCTCATCAGAACACGGCACACAGTGATAGCAGCAGGCATGGATTCCCCCAGTCGGAGCTTTCCTGTATCCTGGATGACAGGGATCATTGCACCGACCTTGGGGAAACTGAAAGGAAAATTATTTTAGTCAGATTTAGATTAGTCCTTCAGGTTCCTAAACACGTAAGAAAATAACTGTACAGTAAAACCTTGATTTAAGACTTACTTGGTTTGAGAGCGTTTTGCAAGACAAGCAACATTTTTTTTATAAATTTTGACTTGATATACAAGCAATGTCTTGATATAAGAGCAGCGTCACATCACAACTGAGTACAAAAAAGAAGAGAGGCTCCTCTAAGTGTAGCAATATGGTTACAATTAATGAAGGTACATCATTTAGCAACTCACATGGTTGATGATTAAAACAGGCACATCTAAGTATGCAGGCATCTGGGGTAAAGCTGTCCACATAGACCATCCTCCACACCACCATGGACATCATCCCTTCTATGCTGCACTGCACAAGAGCTTCAAGCCTCACTTTCAGATTGCTCTACTGCAGGGTAGTTTTCCGGGTCATGATTGCAGACTGACAGCGGTGAGAGCCGGCGGTGTGTGGACAGCAGTCTATGTGGACAGCTTTACCCAGGATGCCTGCATACTTAGAGGTGCCTTTTTTAATCATCAATCATGTGAGTTGCTAAATGTTGTAACTTCATTAAATGTAACCATATTGTTACACTTAGAGGTGCCTCTTTTCTCTTTTATACTCTGTAGCTTCTGCTGGATTTTGCTTCTAATCCCCTTGTGGAGGCTGCCATTTGTGGATGGACGTTTATGGTTACACAACCTGGTCACATTGCTATAATGTTTTATATGGACTATAAACTGTAGGACTTATGAATAAATGGTTGTGGAATGAATCAACTGAGTTTTCATTGTTTTTTATGGGGAAATTCGCTTTGATATAAGAGTGCTTTGGATTACAAGCATGTTTCCAGAACCAATTATGCTCACAATCCAAGGTTTTACTGCATACAAAATATTGTAAATGGTATACATTTTAGCAGTAGAAAATACATCTTGCAAAAATGTTCAGTGAACAGAATTTTAAAATGTATGTGTATTGAAAACTAAGCACCTCATCTGATGGAAGGTGCTGTATGCAAATAAATGTTATCTGCTAGAGCACTTTGAAAACTATAAAATTGGGGATCTCCAGCATACATAAAGGAATTTCAGCTAAAAAGTTGCTGCTTTGGTCTCCTGCCACCCTTTTCACCTTATTACTGATCAATGAAGTTGCTGCTTACTGAATAGTTAATAAACTATCACATTTTTTTAACATGTTTTCTTTCTCTTAGAATGTTTTGCGTTTATTTGCTGTGTGGTTTACATTCTAGCCTTTTCTATTATTAGAACATCAAAATCTTGGTTGAGAGACCAAAATGCAACATACAGAAATATAAGAATACTCTTACTTTGCCCCGCTTCCATTCGAGCTGTACTTGAAAATCTTCTCGCTTTTGTTTTGCTAAAGTCAAACTGCTGGCAAAGTATTCTGACTTAATTTTAAATTTTTCTAGTGAAAGATCATAATGGATCAGCTTTTCTAAAAAAATCTCTGAAGGTAATTCTCCATGCTCATTGAAGAAGACCTCCTCTCTGGTGGTGCTCATGTAGTGAACCCTCTGGATGTATCTGTTCAGCTTTCAAAGGAAACATATATTTACTGCAACATATTTCTTTCACGTTCACCAACTCAGAGTCAATTGAGGATTGGCTCTACAAATTTGGCACAAATGTTGGATGATTTGTAAATGTATTTCTTTTATCAATGGCGTCACATGTTGCATTTCCAATTACTCCATACTCATACTCTTGGACCTTTCTGCTGTCTTTGACACAGTTGACCACTCACTCCTTCTCAATAAACTCCACTCCTTTGGCCTCCATGACTCTGCTTTTTCCTGGTTCTCCTCCACCTCGCTCCTCCGTGATACAACACCATCTCCTCTGATCCTCTTTCTGTTTGGGCACCCCAAGGCTCTGTCCTTGGGCCCCTCCTATTCTCCCTCTATACATATTCTGTGGGCCAGTTGATAACCTCCCATGGCTTCCAATAACACCTCTATGCTGACGGCACCCAGATCCATCTCATATACATAATTACATAGTTGGCAAGGTTGAATAAAGACATCAGTCCATCCAGTTCAACCTGTGTGGGTGTGTGTTCATGACAAAAATAATTTCCCATATCCTGGTATACTGTATTTGCTAAGATACCCATCCGAGAGTTTTTTAAAAACTATCAATACTTCCCGCTGATACCACCGATTGTGGAAGTGAATTCCACATCTTTACCGCCCTGACAGTGAAAAACCCCTATGCACTTTCAGGTTAAACGCTCCTCCTACAATTTCATTGAGTGACCCTGTGTCTTCTTGCATTCCATAAGACTGAATAGTTTATTCTCCATGCCAGAATCGCCATTGAGGCATTTCTATTTCACTATCATGTCACCTCTCAAGCACCTCTCCAGAGAGAATAAATTTATTGTTTGTAGTCGTTCTTCATAGCTGAGGTCCTCCAGTCCCCTTATTAACTTTGCTGCCCTTCTCTGGACCCTCTCCAGTTCCTGTACCTCCCTCCTGAGGACTGGTGACCAGAACTGGACAACATGCTCCAGATGTGGCTAAACCAGAGTTTTATAAATGACAGGATTATAGTTTTATCTCTTGAGTAATATTCTGCTAGCTTTGCATGCTGCAGCTTGGCATCACATGCCATTGTTGAGCCTATCATCTACTAGGACCCCCCATATCTTATTCCTCCAGAGGTTATGCCCCTAGCGAGTAACTAGCATTCACTTGTTTAGCCCCCAAGGGCATTACTTTAAATTTTTCAACATGAAACCTCATTTGCCATGTAGTTGCTCACTCCATTATTTTATTGAGGTCCTCTTGTAAGGTAACTATATCTTGCTGTGAAGCTATTGCCTACTTAACTTTGTATCATCAGCAATCAATGAGATTGAACCATTTACACCAAGCTCTATATCATGTATAAATAAATTAAACAGAATTGGTCCCAGGACAGAACCTTGGGGTGCCCCACTCACCACTTAAGACCATTCTGAGTACTCACTATTTATCACCACCCTGTAACCCTGTAGTTTTCTATCCATGTATAAACTGTATAGTCCATGCCTACAGATCTCAGTTTGTAATTTAAGTGTTTATGTGGAACTGTATCAAATGCTTTTGCAAAATCCAGTTATACCAGATCCACAGGCCTACCATTATCTATTTCATAAATCTATGCTGATTTTTACTAATGATACTGTTTTCATCCGCAAATTCTTGAATATAGTCCCTTATCATTTCCCCAATAGTTTACATACTATCGATGTTAGACTGACTGGTCTGTAGTTCCCAGGCAAATGTTTTAGCCCCTTTTTAATTGGTACCATGTTGGCCCTTTGACAATCAGCTGGTATCATTCCAGTTAGTATGCTGTCCATAAAAACTAGAAATAGTGGTCTGGCTATAGCCTGACTGAGTTTTTTGATGACTCTCGGATGTAATCCATCTGGTCCTGGTGATTTATTTGTGTTAAGATTTTCTAGTCTATTTTGAACACCAGCTTCTGTTAGCCACAGGGTTACATCCTGAAATGTGTTACTGACAATACAGTCATGGTTTTTATACCCCACCTTTCCCTTTGTAAAAACTAATGAGAACAATGCATTTAGTACAGTTGCTTTCTTCTGATTTGTAACCAACTCTCTGTCATCCTTTATGGGGCCAATATGTTCTGACCTATAACATGACCAATGTCATTGTTGATATATTTAAAACATTTCTTGGGATTCTTTTTACTCTCCTTCACTGTATATCTCTCGCAGTGTATTTTAGCTACCCTAATTGCATTCTTACACTTCTTGTTTAGTGTTGAGCGAACCCGAACTGTAAAGTTCGGGTCTGTACCAAACTTTGGGGTGTCCGGGACCCGGACATTTCAAAAAATGTTCGGGTTCTGGTAGTTGATCACGCATGTTGAATAGCTGCAGGGCAGCCAATCAACAAGTGTTTCACTGGTTTGCCCTTAGAAGCCATCACAGCCATGCCTACTAATGGCATGGCTGTGAATGGCCAGTGCATCATGTGACCCAGCCTCTTTATAAGCTGGAGTCACTTGGTGTTGCAGTCACATGCTCTCTGAGACTCTGTCTAGTGTAGGGAGAGGAAGCTGCCAGCGCTGTGAGGGACGGATTGCAGATATTTTAACATCTCATCCTGCATCCTGAGATTACTACTACTGCTGCTCTGAGGGACAGATTGCAGATCTCACCCTGCATTACACAATGATCTGATTCTGGACTAATTAGAGATTTCTCATACTGCTGCTTTGAGTAACAGATTGCAGATCTCACCCTGCATTAAAGAACGATCTGACTGCACTAGGTGGAGGCTTCTGCTTAGAGGGACAGATTATTGTTCTAAAATCATCTCCTAGTTCTATAGGGACAGGTTCCAGCTGTTGCTTAGAGGGACAGATTATTGTTCAAAAATCATCACCTACTCCTATAGGGCCAGGTTCCAGCTGTTGCTTAGAGGGACAGATTATAGTTCAACAATCATCGCCTACTCCTATAGGGCCAGGTTCCCGCTGTTGCTTACAGGGACAGATTATTGTTCAAAAATCATCGCCTAGGGGCGTCGCTGCGCTCCGAGACACACGCAGGGACACAGACCACCCGGAGCTCCCGCTACAGCCCCGCAGGGCAGCCACCACAGCACCCGCGGACCATCCGGTATGGTCCTGGGTGTCACTAAGCAAAAGTTCCATTCGTGGAACATTCGCGAGGCCTTGCAGCGGCCGGGACCTAAGATGGCGCCGGCACCTACATCGCAGCCTGGCACGCCGAAATCAATTAAGCAGACCAAGCAGTCCCAGCAATCCTCACAGGTACGCCACAGCAGTGGGTCTGATTCGGACTCTGACACTGGGAGCACACACACGGTGAGGAAGTCTGACATTTTCACCAGATTTGAAGCCAGAAATCAGAAAGCCCTACAACAGACCTCTGACAGCATTACAGACAGGCTCACAAAGGAGATCAGAGAACTTGGCCATAGAACAGCAGAGCTAGCAGTCAGAGTGGATGATATGGAGTGCAACATTCAAAACAACTCAGCAGAGATAGAAAACCTCAAGGAGGAAAACCTAACACTGCAAACTAAGCTTGAAGACATGGAAAACAGGGCTAGAAGGTCCAATATTAGGATTCCTGGAGTCCCAGAAAGAATCCTTGATCTACAATCGACCATAACAGCGCTCTTTCAGGAGCTCCAACCGGCCATCCCAATGGAACGGTTGGAGTTGGATCAAATTCACTGAGCCCTAGCCCCACGCAAAGAGAATGGACTCCCACGGGACATCATTGCAAAGTTCCACTACTATCACACTAAAGAACAGCTGCTCGCAGCAGCGAGGGGCAAAGGCCCCCTCTCCTTTCAAGGATTTACATATCAGCTTTTCCAAGCGCAAGACCTTGAAACCCCTACTTCACACCCTTCAACAACACAAAGTCAACAATTACTGGGGTTTTCCATTCTCAGTGAGATTTACCTACAAAGAAGCAAAATACACCTGTCGTTTAGCCTCTGAGCTGCAATCGGTTCTTCAGGATCTGAACCTCCTGAATAATGCCCAGCCCATGAACAATCCAGGCAGGCGATCCGCCTCCAGATCACCACAGAAGGTCTCCCATGCCACTCATCATCCTGATTAGAGTTGATCAAACCTCTAGAAGTTAGGGTTCTGCTGGTTCGGCCGAACTTCGGGACAAAGTCCGGGTTCGGGTCCGGACAGAACCCGAACTTTGACCCGGACCCCGAACCCCATTGAAATCAATGGGGACCCGAACTTTTAGGCACTAAAATGGCTGTAAAAAAGTCCTGGAAAGTCCTAGAGGTCTGCAAAAGGAGGGAAATGGGGGTAAGGGTCGGATAAGTGCCCTACAAAGAAATGGGCACAGGGAAATAACTTAAAAGCATTTTTAAAGCTTTTAAAGCATTTTTAAACAAAAATCACATTAAAAAAATCAAAAATGGAGGTGGATGTGGACCATCTTCAAACTGTGTGTGAAAAGTATTAATTAGCGGGATAAGCCATATCACTGTTCTAAAATCATCTTCAAACTGTGTGAAAAAAATATAAATTAGCCAGGAGAAGGCATATCCCTGTTCTAAAATCATCAGCAAACTGTGTGTGAAACCTAAACAATAGCTGGGAGAAGCCATATCCCTGTTCTAAAATCATCTGAAAACTGTGTGTGAAACTTAAACAATAGCAGGTAGAAGCCATATCCCTGTTTTTAGAACAGGGATATGGCTTCTAACTGCTATTGTTTAAGTTTCACACACAGTTTGCAGATGATTTTAGAACAGAGATATGGCTTCTACCTGCTATTGTTTAAGCTTCACACACAGTTTGCTGATGACTTTAGAACAGTGATATGGCTTCTCCCGCTAATTAATACTTTTCACACACAGTTTGAAGATGATCCACATCCACCTCCATTTTTGATTTTTTTAATGTGATTTTTGTTTAAAAATGCTTTTAAGTTATTTCCCTGTCCCCATTTCTTTGTAGGGCACCTGTCCGACCCTACCCCCATTTTCCTTCCTTTTGCAGACCTCTAGGACTTTCCAGGACTTTTTTACAGCAATTTTCAGAACTTTTAGTAAAATTACCAGAACCCCGAACCAGAACCCAGACTTTTTTTGAAAAGTCCGGGTTCGGGTCCGGGTCCCGGACACCCAAAAGTTCGGTACGGACCCGAACTTTACAGTTCGGGTTCGCTCAACTCTAATCCTGATGCCCCACAACGGAGCTTTCATAAGCGAAGCCGATCCGATAAAGAAACAACCATTGAGGAAGACTCTATGGACCGATCTCTCCCTTCTGATACTTCCACCTATTATTACCCAGCTATGATTTTCTATTTCGGTTCCCACACTCCCCACATTCGTCCTTGAACGTTTTGGTTTATTCATCATCACCTGATGGGCTCTAGTAGCGCCCCTCAGGGTTTTGTCAGCTTGTCAGGCCCTCTTTTCAAGCCATACAGGCTCCCCGTTTAACCTGTTCTTTTTTGGGTTTTTTTGTTGGGCCCTTAGCCTTGGAACTTTGTGCGCCAGTTACTTCAGGACTTCTCCGGAGCCCCTGTAACTTGGACTCTTACACATGAAGTCCCTGCCTTGTTCTTTTTTGTGTCTCCCGGAGAGGAATTCTTGCTCCCCCTTTTTTTCTGTCTTTGGTCTCCCGTCTTTTTATTATGCGGGGCACCCCAGACAGACCTAGGGCCTTGAAGGGGATATTTCATATTCCTTTTGACAGCCCCCCTCCCCTTTCTTGCAATTTCTCATGATAGGTTTATGTATATAGTTGGATTTTTTATTCTATGTTTTTTTCTCTCTCTTCTAGATCTACTCTTCTTCCTTTCACTTGCCGGCCGGCGAAAGTGGTGTGCGGTCAAAGGGGTACTCGGGAACAGCAGGTACGTATATATCAAATATAAAGTCTCTCTATGGCCACCCTGAACATCTGCACCCTGAATGTTCAGGGATTCAACACAACCAGAAGCGCACCAAAGCATTGAGATCCCTATCGGCTAAGAAAATGCATATATTATGCTTACAGGAGACTCACTTCACCCGAAACATGCCCCCAAATTACTCCATGCCTCCTATCCACAGTTTTTTCAGGCCTCAGCTCCCACTAAGCAGCCTGGCACCCTTGTTGCATTCCATAAAACTGTCCCCTTCAACCTCAGACACCAAATAAGTGATCCTGAAGGTAGATACCTTCTTCTCACTGGCCATCTGGCCGACACACTAATCACTTTGGTATCTTACTACGCCCCAAATCAGAATCCTACCCCCTTCCTCAATCATCTCCTCAACATGGTCAAACAACACCAATATGGTACAATTATAATATGCGGGGACTCAAACCAAGTGATCTCCCCTTATCTGGACAAATCACCCCCCTCCCCGCTGCATCGCACCACTAAACTATCTCTCCAACAGCTCTTGACCAAATTTCACCTGGCAGACACATGGAGGGAGCTCAACCCCTCTAGTAAATCATTCACCTTTTACTCCCACCCCCACGCCACATTCTCGCATACAGATCATGTATTTATGGCCACCAGCATGCTCCCGGAGGTTTTATCCTCAGTTATTATCCCTTTCCCCGGACGGATCACTCTGCAGTATGTACAACTATCTCATCCCTGGTCCCTAGAGCACAGGACACTACATGGTACATTAACGATTCTATCCTCACCCACCCTTCCTATAGCCAGGACATAGAATTGGCTCTTTCCGAGTACTTTGACACTAACTCTTCAGCGGATATCTCGGCGCTCACCCTTTGGGAAGCGCATAAGCCGGTCATACGTGGTAAACTAATCCAGCAAATGTCTAAAGTGAAGCGAGCCCGCAAAACCCAATTTACTAAAATAGAAGCCAACTTTACCCAAAGTTATGAAGCCTTCCAAGACAACCCCTCTCCCACCGCCAAAAGCAACCTAGACAAAGCACGATTAGAGCTTGATCTTTTTCTCACGGACTCGGCCGATAAAACCACTCGTAGACGCCAGCATTACACATACATTAAAGCAAACAAGCCAGACACCCCCCTAGTCAAAGTCCATTAATCAAGCCCCCTCTTCAATTAGGTTGCGCACCTCTCAAGATGCCTATACCAGTAACCCGGTTAAGGTGTTGGAGATCTTCCGAACCAATCTAGCAAAATTATACGATTCTAAACACAACTTTAACCCGGTCGCGGCTGAGCAGCTTTTCTCAAAGATCACTCTCCCTACGCTCTCAACGGGCCAAAATGAACAGCTGGAAAGCCCAATCATAGTACCTGAGATTCTCCAGGCAATTAAAACTCCAAAACCCAACAAGAGACCTGGCCCCGATGGTCTTTCGGCCACATATTATAGAACCTATGCTCACATCCTAGCCCCACATCTCGCTACAGCACTGAATTCCCTTCTCCATGGATATAATTTTCGACCTGAGTCACTCACAGACAAAATAGCTATGATTCCTAAACCCAGCTCTGATACTACTTCATGGGCAAACTAACGCCCTATTTTGCTTCTTAATAATGATCTCAAATTGCTTGCTAAAATTCTCGCCCTTAGGCTTAATCGTATAATAGGAGAACTAGTGCATCGTGATCAAACTGGTTTCATTCCTGCCAGACAAACTGCAGACAAAATATGACTTGCCCTATTACTCTCCCACGCTGCTAAGTCCCGGAACATCCCCGCTATTTTCCTTTCATTGGATATCAAAAAAGCTTTCGACACTATTTCATGGTCGTATATGCGCTTCACACTCCAGCGATGGGGGTTCGGGCAACACTTTCTTTCTTGGGTTGATGCACTATACCATAATCCATATGCGTATGTAAAATACGCTGGATTCAAGTCGGCACATTTTAAGATTGGGAATGGAAACAGGCAAGGCTGTCCCCTCTTCCCCCTCCTATTTGCCCTTTTAATAGAACCCCCCCACCCAATCGATCCAATCGCATCCAGACATTAAAGGTATAGAGTTAGGTGATCATCACCACAAAGTCTGCTTATTTGCGGATGACATCCTTCTTTTTCTGACTACGCCACTTACGTCTGCACCAACCTCTTAGCCCTTCTAGACTCCTTCTACAATATATCTGGCCTACACATCAATCCCCACAAATCCCAAATTCTTAACATCTCCCTGCCCCCGCCTGAGGTACCACGAGTGAGAGATTCTCTCCCGTTCGCTTGGACTCCTCATAGCCTCAATTATCTCAGTATCAAGCTCACACCTTCTAACGCAGGCCTCTTTGGAGCTAACTACCTACCTTTACTTAAAACAGTCACGTATCAGATGCAGCAATGGTCCTCCCTCCCAATTTCTTGGATAGGGAGAATCAATGTAGCCAAGATGACGATACTCCCCAAATTTCTTTATCTCTTTAGGGTCCTACCAATACACGTCCCTGCCTACTTTCTACTCCTCCTTCAAAGCAGAGTGATGTCATATATCTGGCACAATACCAGGCCACGCATACCCAAATCAACCATGTTCTTGCACCGTTTGAACGGTGGCTTAGGGGTTCCTAAATTCCAGGCCTACTATTGTGCTGCACAGATCTCACTGCCGGTCAAATATCATGCGTGCAAAGAAGCACCGCTATGGGTTGCCATAGAAGCAGTAGACCTAGACCCCCTTTCCGCAGCTAACTTGCTGTGGCTCGACTCTAAAAGTAGACTACTTATAACTAATCCTATTAAACGTAATTCTCTGTCCTTATGGGACAAATATAAGGTCTCGCATAATTTGCAATCAGTACACAACCCACTGCTGTCTTTCTTAAAAAATCCGGCGTTCCTCCCGGCGTGGGAGGCGCCCTCAAGATTTCAAAGGTGGAAAGAGGTCAACCTATTTAGATGTCATTCATTTGTCTCTCACGCATTCTTCCTAACTTACCCTTCACTATGCGAATCGTATGGCCTCTTAGGGCTAGAGATTTTCAGATAACTTCAAATTAAACATTTCTTTACTCCTCTGACCCGTGCGGACCTCCCCCCTTTGACAACTTTACACACTTCGAAGGTATATGCAAATCAGATCCACATGCCAGGGGTATTATCTCCACCTTATACCGAACCCTGCTTCAAACACTCCAGGATCCTCCCCTCCGCTATACAACCAAATGGGATTCAGACTTGGGGCACCCCTTAACTCAAGCTGACTGGTCAGATATTTGGTCAAATACACATTCTTCCTCCGTGAACATTTTAGCTAAAGAAACCAACTACAAAGTTTTGCTGCGTTGGTACCTAGTCCCCACTAGGATAGCCAAATTCACACCAACATACTCTGGCCGCTGCTTTAGAGGATGCACGGACCACGGCACTTACTTCCACATCTGGTGGGATTGCCCAACAGTGCAGGCCTTCTGGAAGCATGTTCTAGAACTAGCTTCTACAGCACTTAATATTAATATTGAGGTTCTTCCAACCACAGCCCTGCTAAATCTCAAACCTGATGGGCTAACACCCAATCAATACTGACTGCTCCAACAGGTTACCACCGCAGCTAAACAGACCATCGCCAAAGCTTGGAAATCTCCTAAACTTTTGGTGTCTGAGGTTAAAGGCAGAATGGGCAGAGCCTTAATCCATGCAAAAATGGAAGCCATTGAAGGTAATAAAGTGAAAAAATTTGAAAAGATATGGAGACCATGGATAACTCATTTCCTCCCCTCAGATGTTGATGATTCACTCCTTCTCCCATGTTGAGTAAATAGAGCCAACACTTCTCTCTTGCACCTGCACCCAGTGTCCCCTGTGCCCTGACGACCGCATGCCACTCCGTCTGACCCGGTAAGCTGTTTCTGTTTTCTTTTTCTCTTTTTCTTTCTCTTCTTCTCTACCACTTATCCTCCCTCCTTACTCCTGCTATTCTCTCTCTCTCTACCTTTCTTCTTTTGTTCTATTTTCACCTATATTTTATTTGAGCATGTGCTAACCTGTTTAGATGGTCAATACTGCTCACTGACCCCTTATACACCCATAACTATATGGAGCGAGCCTCAATAACATAACACTACTGTTTTATTAATACCTTCTCTATTTGAATGATAGATGCTCCGCAGTCTCTCCCGCGCCTTTGACCTGCCACAGCTTGCTCCCATCTGGCATGGCGGGCAGGCACTTAAGAGTCTGCGGCCCTCTGTTTGACCCATCTTCCTTTCCCTAACTAATAGATACAACCACAGTATGGCTCGCCCCCGGCTATTGGTTCCTGACTGTTGCCTCTTTACTTTGCTTCTGTTATTGCATACTATGTACGACCATTTTTACGATACAAGGTCACTCCACGAGCACTTATGCCTAGCTCAATACTATGATTACAGTTTTTGAATGTATTGTATTGTTCTCTCTTGAAATATAATAAAACTCTTTGACAAGAAAAAATCATCGCCTACTCCTACAGGGCCAGGTTCCAGCTGTTGCTGTAAGGGACAGATTATTGTTCAAAAATCATCGCCTACTCCTATAGGGCCAGGTTCCAGCTGTTGCTTAGAGGGACAGATTATTGTTCAAAAATCATTGCCTACTCCTATAGGGCCA
>BLSH010024038.1:4911327-4938582 GCA_018402905.1 Glandirana rugosa
CAGACCTCCGTTCGGATAGGAAATCCGTTCGTTATGTGAAAGATAAGAGTGGGAGTAGTATCGAACAGTGCCTATCTGATAAAGGAGACGAGGGGTAGGTAACAGGTGTTACAGAGGCTGGGGGACTATGATCTGTAACGGTAGAGGCTAGTGAGAGGTTAGAGGAATAGAAATTGTCCAAATCTGTGGGGATTGGAGAAATTCAGGACCGCAAAAGGACGTTTAGATCGTCTGTTGGCTCTAAACTACCGGGATTAATCTTTCAGGACCCTTCTTATGAGACTGTGTTTGTCCCTTGTACGCTGACTGGGGTTGGATATTGTCTGCTAGATTTGCAGGAAAACGCCAGGACTTAAAGAGGTTAGGGGTGTCTAAACCTGTTAAAGATAAGGAGATTGGAGAGTGATCGGAGATGGCAATGTCTAGTATCAGGGGGTCGGAGACATTGTGGACAATGGATGGGGAGCAGAGGAAATAGTCTATCCGTGACAAGCTATGATGAGGGTGAGAATAGAAAGTGTATTGCTTGCCTAAAGGATAGGCTTGCCTCCAGACATCGACAAATTGGAGGGCCTCCGTGAATATGTGGAGAGGAGTAGGGTGAGAGTCTCGGGGGAGGGTATAAGGCTGCCGGTGACCTGGCTCCCTGTCTTCTTGATTAACCATAGCTGCATTGAAGTCCCCACCTATGATGGTAGGGAGATGTATAAAGGGGGCTAGGCATGATGTGAGCTTTTGAAAGAAATTGTTGGTGGGAGAGTTGGGGGCGTAAATATTTGCTAGGACCATTTCTTTAGTTTTAAGTTTGAGTTTCAAGATGAGGATCCTGCCATCCTCGTCTTTTTCCTCTGAGAGGACCTCACATTGAATGTTTTTATGAATCAGCAGGATCACTCCCGCTTTATTTCTGGGTGAGGGCGATCCGAAAATTTGTCCCACCCAGAGTCTACGCATTCGGGGAAAGTCTGTTGCCTTGAGGTGCGTCTCTTGAAGAAAGGCTATGTCAGCCTTCAGACGTTTAAGGTGGCACAGAACCGCCATCCTCTTGTTAGGTGATCTAGGCCCTTTAATATTCCATGAGATGATCTTCAGGGTGCGTGTACTCGGAGCGGATTATCATAGTGTGTATTAAGATGGTTGTGACGGGGTAAGGGGATTCGAATGAATTTATCATAGCAAGTGGATGTAAGACTGGGGGGTTTAGCGTGCCAGCTCAAGTTGGGTGAGAACCAAAGATGCACAGTCCCATAGTGGTTTGAGACACAATAAGGGGATAACATGAATGAACAAACAATAAGGAGCAACAATATAGGCTTCACGTCTTTCCTCATGAGGAACCCACCACATGAACAGCATTACCGGAAAAAAACGCAGATGGTACCGATCACGGAACAGCGAACCCGGGAAAGGAGGGGCGAGAGATGCCCTCCGCAACGACCAGTAAGGACGAAGGGGGGAGAGGGGAAATATGTAACCGTATATTCAGCACCTCCCGCAGATTTCCGGCAAGGCTAAGTGGAGGACCGGGGGTATGGGAAGAGACAGAGATTTTGGCACAGTAACTTAATCACTAGGCATTTTTTTTTACAGGATGGAGTAAACCAGGCTAAGTAACATCAGACAGGTTAATAACAGCCTCCAGGAGACATAAGTGCAGATCCTGAGGTAAACTTATCCGAGGAATAGGATAATAGGAACTAAATTAACAAATAAACCTTGGGGTATCCGAGGATTCTCGGGCATGGTGATTCAAGAGCGATCCTCTCGGGTTGATCTAGATGCATAGCGAGGCCTTTTTGGCGAGTCTTTTCTCAGGCTGCGGACGTCTCGGAGCCCCGGAGACATAGCATTGGAGGGTGGAGGATGTGTGTCCATCGGGATATGGAGATAGGCCTGAACATAATCGGCCGCTTCTTCTGGGTGGTTGAACATCTTAGCAGTGCCAGATGGGTCGGTGAATCTTAAGGAGGCCGGATAGGAGAGCGTAAATTTGATTCCTTTTTGGTATAATGCTGCACAGACCGGTTGGAAGGCTTTACGTCGTCGGGATGTTTCTTGTGAATAATCCGCAAAGATTAAAAGTTTGTGGCCTTCGAACTGCAGGGATTTTGCATTCCTGAATGACCGAATGATGGCTAGTCGGTCTGTGTAGTTAAGGTATTTTGCGATGACTTGGCGGGGAGAACGGCGCTCATTCGATGGGGCTCCCATGCGGTGTGCTCTTTCGACCGTGCAGGGTTTGCCGATACCTAATGCTTTATACGATTCTGGGAGGCCCACAATCCTTAGGTTATTCCTGCGAGAGCGGTTTTCCAAGTCATCAATCTTATCGAGAAGGAATTGCTGCGTTTGTTGAAGTTGCTGTTCCCTGGTTAGTGTGGTTTGCACTTCATCTTCCACATTAGAGACGCGGTTTTCCAGCTCACCTATTCGTTGGGTGTGATCCTGTAATTCTTTCTTGAGTTGTGCCATGCCAGTCGCTATGGCCCTTTCAACTGTCGCAGTGATAGTAGGGTTGAGTAAATCCGCCACAGCTTGGGCCAGTTGAGTGTATTGGTCCTCTGTAGTTTCTATCCTCCCCGCACTCTGAGAAATCAAAGGGGGAGGTGCCGCCATGTGCTGCATTTGCGACCCATTTTCAGCGACCGGATCCATAGTTGAAATGTCCGAATGAAGGTTCGGTGCCGCTGTTTCCGAATGAAGGTTCGGTGCCGCTGTTTCCGAACGAAGGTTCGGTGCCGCTGTTTCCGAACGAAGGATTTGGCGCCGCGGCCGGCCCGCCGAGTAGAACGAATTTATCCATCTCCGGATGGTTCCCGGGCGTGCTCTAGTGAGCGGAGTATCCGAGTAAGGCTCGATGGGCGCCCGGATCGGTATATTACTGAGTTTATAAGCCGATGTATCCCGGAGCCGCCGTCCTTCACTCCTTCCTCATCAGGAGCCGGAACCGGAAGTCCTTTTCCTTTGCTCTTTTATATGTATTGCCCATTGGAATACACTGGATGATGCCTTTATTTAATATGATCCTAGAGTATTCCCATTTTTCCTCGGTGTTCAGTGTTTCAATGATTTGGACCCATTTAATATCTTGTAGTATTGAGCACAGTTTAGTAAAGTCGCCTCCTGTTCCTATGGTTTATGCTGAATGTAATTACGTATTCTATGATCGCTGGTTCTCAAGTTGTCAGGTATCTCCACATCTGAGATCAAATCTATGTTTTCTGTAATTAATAGATCTAGCAAATCATTATTTCTAGTTGGGTCATTCACCAATTGGGACATTAGTTGTCCTGTAAGAAATGAATGGCCCTAAATGAATCAGCTGCTCGTTTTGCCCAGTCAATAACTGGATAGTTGAAGTCCACTAAGATAACATTGCCTTGCCTCACTCATCCTCCTCATCCTTCAGGTTAGGGGGCCTGCAGCATGCCCTCACTAATAATTTCCTGCTTGTCTCTTTCCTTTGAAGCTCCACCCATAGAGACTCTACCTCCCCCTTTACCTATTTGCAATGTTGTCGATCACATTCACTAACAAATCATTTTTGATATATAGGCAAACCCTCCTCCTCTTCTACCCTCCCTGCCCCCCACCAATACAATGAATAGATGCTGATAGATTCTGACCAATGTTTCACAAACTTACTGAGTGACATATACTGTAACTATGGATGTCACACCACTGCCTCAAACTCAATCTTTCTAAAACTGAGCTTGTGCTGTTTCCTCCTCCCTGATCCCCTCCCTATGACTGTATCATTGAGATCAATGGCACAACCAATGGTCAACAGGGTGCTGGGCGTAATCCTAGACTCTGACCTGTCATCAAATCACTGGCTAAATCTTACCGCATTAACCTCTGCAACATTTCCAGAATTTGTTACTTCCCGACTGACAAAACAACAACAGTATTTACTCCTCAGTTATTTCCCACCTTGAATACTGCAACTCCCTCCTCATTGACCTACCTTTACACATGCTACCCCCCTTCAGTCTATTATGAATGATGCTGCTAGAATATTACTCCTTGCTAACCGATCCATGACTGCTGCACCTCTCTGCCAATCTCTTCACTGGCTTCCCCTACCCCTTTGCATAAAATTCAAAATACTAACCACAGTATACAAGACCGTTCCACAATATCACCCCCAGCTACATCACCAACCTAATTTGCATAAATCACCCAAATCATCCCCTCCGCTAATCTCAAGTCCTCCTGCTCTTTAGCTCCCTTGTTACTTCTTCCTGTGCTCGCCTTCAGGACTTCTAACCATTTAAAGGCTCAGGAACCCTTTGGGATATAGCACAGCCTGTGACCTTGTGAACCATCTGAAAGAATTTGTTTCAGAAGCCTTGAATTTGAGGACATGACCACCATGTATGAAGGAGGGTTCCTATATGGTCACAGCCTTGAAAGCAAAGAGGGGAAGAGTTTGTATACATTTTAACAAATCATGTAGGCACAAGGTACCAGCGCGAGATAAGTTTCACACTCAATCAGGGAGACATTGATAACTCTCTTAAAAGAGCGGTGAAAGCACTGGTGCCAGGTGTCCAACTCGCATTCCTCCTCCAGGTCCTATTCCCAGTTCTGAGCATATGCGGGTTTATCCATGGTTTCCACCAGCAAAGAGTAGATGATGGAGATACCTCCCTTCTGGTCCATGATCTCAGAACACCGACATTTGTAAGCGGATGTTTTGGGGGGGCCAGGTTTACTGATCCAGATGGAGCATAAGAAATTTTTTAAGAGCCTGAATCTCTCGGCATGGGGTATTTCCAGTTTACTGACACAGTAGCTTATAGATAGGGGCCCCACATAATTGAAGAAGGGACCTATGCAAAACAGTCCTTTATTTAGCCACCGTTGGAAAGCTTTGATGTTTAAACCAGGAGGAAATTATGTATTGTGGAATAGATGTGATAGGGGCCTAAGTTCACTGACTAATGAGTGGTTTTGTATCTAGTCACATAAAGCAAGAAAATGTGCGAGAGAGTGAACACAAGAATTGGGGGCCTACTCTTGGGGAACCCCAAACAAGGTAACCTATTGTGTAATGAGGGAACACCTGCCATTCCATGGGGATCCAATCTGGTTTAGAACCCTGGAAGTAGACCATGGAGATTTGCACCACCTGAGCTGCCTGGTAGTGCCACCAAAGATTATGGAAAGCTAGCCCAGCATAGTTTTAGGGCAATGGTTGCCTCCCCCCCCCCCCCCCCCAAATTAAGTATATCATTTTGGACTGGAAACTGTTCAGATGAGCTATTTTAATTGTAATGGGAAGTGATATAAATAAATAAAGGAGGCGTGGGGGTAGGTTCTTTTTATTTGAATTGATCCAACCTATCCAGGATAAATCATGTCTGGACCAGGAGCTGAGGTCCTCACAAAGCTTTTTGTAAAGGGAGGTAATTAACCTCATACAACTGGTCTATGTTGGGGGCTAGGCTCACACCTAAATAAGGGAGAACTCCAGTAGAAAGAGAAATGGGTCTGTAAATGGTCCACCTAGGAGGGTTTGACCATAATATTCAGGGCTCTGGACATACTGACCTGGAGTCCGGAGGCTAAACCAAAACCCTTAAGTGATTAAAGTGTTAAAAATGTTGGCGACTGAGACAAGAGGTGAGGAAACACACAGGAGAAGGTCCTCAGTGAACAATGCACATTTATTTTCAATAGGGCCACAAAACACCCCAAATGTTGGGGTGGTTTTTAATTGCTATCACCAATGTCTCAATAGTGATAGCACAAATTAGTGGTGAAAGGGGATAGCCTTGGTGCGTGCCCTTCGATATGTTAAAGGGGTCTGTGTAGCATACTTGCAGGTGCACCTGCATGCTAGATTTAGAGTAGCGTGCACGTAGTGTTCCCAAGAAGTGTAGACCGAAGTCCCATCTCTCCAGAACTTCAAAAAGGTATGGCCAAGCAACTGTGTCAAATGCCTTCTGCAAATCAATAGATAGCAGAAAGCCTTCTTGCGGAGCTCCTCCATCCCACAAGTAGAGGGATTACGTCTCCCCGGAATGAAGCCCACTTGGTCCTTATGTACATATTTGACTGTAAAGACCGATAACCTGTTTGAAAGGATTTTAGTTAAGATTTTTAAATTGTTATTGAGATTGGTTGGTAATTGCTAAAATCACTAGTATCTTTTCCTGGTTTGAGGATAACCGTTAGGTAAGCTAGGTTCAAGGCTCTGTCAACAAGGATACCATCCTAGAAGGAGTTCAAAAATCAGGTCAGGTATGGGGCAAGGGTTGAAGTGAAAGATTTTTAATAACAGACATCTGGACCAGGGGCAGAACCCCCCTTAAAGAAAAAGTAAACTCTGATGGGTTTTATTTCCTTTTTAGTTGCCTGCAAAGTAAAAACATAATGTGCTAATATGCATCGCATACTAGCACATTATGTGACACTTACCTGCAAACAAAGCCGTGCTGTCCCCACTGGAGGGGGCATCCATGTCTGCCCCTCTTCTTTCCGGGACCACAAACTCCGACTTTGTGACTGGCCGGAGTCGCGTGACGTCACTCCCGCGTATACGCACAAGAGCCGAAAGTCACGGTGCTCGCTAGTGAAGAAACAGCACGGAGGACCGTTTCTTCACAGTGCATGCGCCAATGCGCAGTACAAAGTAAATATCTCCTAAACGGCACATGTTTAAGAGATATTTACAGTACCTATTAGGTAAGCCTTATTATAGGTTTACCTATAGGTACAAATTTTACATTAGGTTTACAACCACTTTAAGAAATGTAATCACCTACAAAACTTCCAGTGCTGTCATTGGTTTCTCAAGACTGGAACAGAGCTGTAAGGTCAATTTCGGAAGAGGTATATCGTGGAGAAAATCAGCAAACTATTTGGGGGAGACCGTGTATCGCATACTATCACATTATGTGACACTTACCTGCAAACAAAGCCCGAGCTGTCCCCTCTAGAGGCCACATCCATGTCTGCCACTCTTCTTTCCAGGGCCGCGGACTCCGGCTTTGTGACTGGCCAGAGTAGCATGACGTCACTCCCGCATATGCGCACGAAAGCCGAAAGTCACGGTTCTCGTTAGTAAAGAAATGGCACGGAGGGCTGTTCCTTCACAGCACATTCACCGATGTGCAGTACAAAGTAAATATCTCCTAAAGGGAGCACACTTAGGAGATATTTACAGTACCTATATTATAGGTTTACCTATAGGTACAACTTTTACATTTTAGTTTACAACCACTTTAAGAAATGTAATCACCTCCAAAACTTCCAGTTCTGTAATTGGTTTCTCAAGACTGGAACAGTGTTGTGAGGTCAATTTCAGAAGAGGGATATCGTGGAGAAAATGAGCAAACTATTTGAGGGAGACTGTTTCGTTCGCCTTGTAAAGCTTAGAATATAAGTCTTGGAAAGACTGCATTATACTTTGGGGGTTTTGGGAAAGGATTCCTGAAGTGGTACATATTTTAGGGAAAGAGAAAGAACATGGTTTGGGGGTCAAACTAGAAGCCAATCTTGGCCAATCCTGTCTTTATTGGGAATAAAAATGAGCACCAGACCACCGGAGACTTTTTTCAGCCTCCGTAGGTCAGCACCAAATTCAAAGACACGTGCTGTGTCTAGTTGGGCCAAGGAGACATTCGTATGATGCCATTTATGGTATTTTCTCAACATTTGGAATTTCTTCTCCAGTTTGTTTATCTCAGCCCTCTGTTCTCGCTTAAGTCTAGCTGGTATCAAAATAATTTTGCCCCTGATGACAGCTTTGTGGACTGCCCACAATGTTACCAAGGATATGTCTCAGGTATCGTTTGTGGGGAAATATTCCTTAAGTTCCATTTCTAAGATAGTACATTGGACCGGAGTGCTAAGTAAGGACTCATTAAGGCGCCTCCAGAGTCCTGGCGAACATGATAGCATAAAGAGCACTATAGCATGGTCCGATAGAACAGTGTCTTTGATAAAGGACTTAGAGGAGAATGAAATAACTGAGGCAGAAACAAAATATGGTCTATCCTGGTGTAGGTTTGTTGAGGAGCTGAGAAATAAGTAAAGTCTTTGGGTTTTGGGTTGAGCTCTCTCCAAATATCTACTAAGTCTAGAGAATGTAAGACCTTAGTAATACATAGGCTTTGATTCGGGGGACGTTTGAGGCAGGATTTAACCCCCCCCTGAATTGCCGAGGCATTGAGGACCAATATACCCTCTGAGTGGAGTGAGATGATCAGAGCCAGGGAGGAGAAAAAATTCTGCCTGGCTAGAGTTAGTGGCGTAATAGGATAGAAAAGTGTATACTTTACCATCGAAAGAACCTGTCAGTAATATATATCTACCATTTGGGTCCTTAACTACATGAATTAGGGAGAAGTTCAAACGTTTGGAGTAAAACAAAGCTATCCCTCTTGATTTGTCCTCCGTATTGGCCAGATAGAATTGTGGTAGAGGTAAGGTGTCAGGATCAGTCAGATACGTGGACCAGAAGATGAGGTAAATGCTTCAGATGAGGTCGGCCTGCCCATGTAAGTTCGAACCCATCGGGCCGGGAGGCAACCTGATGAGCCTGGGAGCTGGGAACAGGGATTCTTCCCTTACAAAATACCCATGATGACTGCGGAGAGAGAAGATAGAAAAGAAAAGATGGAGAAAAGACAAGGGAAGAGGAGAGAAAAAAAGTAAATGAATAAAAAGACCAAGACAAAATAACCCTCCCAAACCCAAATAGACAGGAAGTGGCCAGCCCATTCCCACCTAAAAGCAAATCCGAAACAATGTCCAACAAATCCAGGGACACTAGTCTACCCCAGCATTAAGAAATATTTGACATGCAGAGGGAGACGGAGGAGCAATAAACCCACTCCAGCCTTGTCCCCACTAGAAAACAACAGCCCTCAGTGGGCAGATATCCTCCTAACAAATTCTAAAGTCTTAGAACAGTATACCCCTCAACGGAGTCAGAATCAGAGGTGGAACCACCCATAACAAGGGGTAGTCGACTCCAAATAGGAGCCCAAGGGAGGGAGTAAGATTGGTGTGTTGGGTCCCAGGAGTAGTGATCCGGACTAGGGATCCCCACAAGCACCAGCGCTCTGTTAGGAAAAACAATTGCTGACATTGCTGAACAAATATAAACAGGATATCTTTTGAGGGGAAAAAACAGCCCCTTAAAAGCTAGAGGGGCAAATGGGATAAGCTAGAATATTAAAACATAACAATATGCACATTCCTTTCCATGCAACGCATGAATCGACAGAAAATAGGAAAAGTCCTTTAGTGAAGGATAGGTAGCCTAGACTATGACCCTCCTGGGTCGGTGCCGCCCGGGTCAAGGAGGGCGAGAGTCTCTACACCTCTTAGGTTGTTGCTTCTGCCACATGGGGGATAAGCGGGCTTGGTGGTGAGGGCCTATCCCATGATCCGGAACTTCCATGGAAAGATGTAGCAGGGGGATCATGGAATATCAAGCCAAGATGGAGCATGAGACATTCGCCATTAGAGAATGAGGAGAACCCATAGGTTTTCTGCTGAAAAATTAAGCTTAGGCAGAAGAGAAAGGACCACCAGTATTTAATAGACTTCTGCAGGAGTGTCAGGATAAGGAGCTTTAGGGCGTGTCTTTTTTTGATTTTGGTAGGTGAGAGGTCTGCAAAGTCCTGTGTAGGATGGCCCTGGATGGTTAGCTGGTCGATGTTCCTGGATAATTTCATGACCTCCTCCTTCACCCTGTAAAAGTGAGGCTTAAAGTGGTTGTCAACCCGTGACAACCACTTTAACCTACAGGTAAGCCTATAATAATGTGGGGAACCGCCGTTTCTTCGACAATTCCCTGTTTTTCTTCTGTGGAAAGAAATTGCGGCTCGCCGGCGCACACCGGGTCCACCTGAGCCGCGAGCACACTCCGTTAAAGTGTGGCAGGCATGAGAGCATGCCGACGGAGGCAGGCATGAGCCGCCGTTTAAAGACAGCAATTTGCGGGACGCTGCCACTCTGCAGCAGTAAAAGTACACAAGCCGGTCGGGAAACGATTAAAGCAATCAAGTCAGTGGGGCTAGGTGAACAGTTCAATGCAAATGCATGAAGCCAGAGCTAGAAGACATGTCCGCTATGGGGGATTGTAGCAGCTCATCTAGGGTTAGTTAACATTATTCCCCCACCCACCCCTAAAGTCTTTCCCCGTCTGAGGGAACACCAGCTGCCTTAAGCACTCCGATACTTTGGCCTTCTTACAAGCTGCACTTGGTCAATCAGCTGGAAGACATGCTGACACTTCTGATCAGGACCTGAGCAACTCAATGCTTACACTGTATGTGCATTCACTGCTCAAAAGACGTCCATGCCCCCAGAAGTGCTTCACGACCAAAGTATACCTGATATGCGCCTATCGCACGGAGGACCGGCGATACAGGAGCTACTTTGAAACCTCAAGATACCCGTCAATCACCGGCTTTCCTAATCAGCGACTTCAAGGAGACTCACGCCCCTCTGGAATTCACCCCAGCTCTCAATGTGAGACCGCATACTGGCGGATGACCACCCTCAAACCGTTTGTCCATCCCAATTGGGACTATCAAGCCACCTGTCTGTAATTGCCCGGCGACCAGTGCCCCATTATCTGAGGATTCAGACACTGTGATCTCTTAAAAGATCCTTGAAGCTATTGAAGCGTTAACCATTTAATTTAAATGACATTATCTTTTTCTTAACCCATTCGGTTTGCTTAATGTCCTATGATAATATGTATTATGAGCAGTCCATTACTGTTTGACCCAGAGGTTCCTCATTAGGGTGATCAGCACTTAATTCGCTGCAACACTTATAGAGGATTTCCTGGAATTCATTGCCAGTAATAGACACATGCTCGCATATCAAGACTTAAATGTAATCCTTAAGCTGTGTGTATGACCCCGGGGTGTTTTATATTAGACAACGTTGTCTTTTAACTGAGTGTTTACATGTGGTTATTTGTTACATTTTTTCAATAACATTTATTGGCATAAGTGCCTGAGTATATGCCACTGGGTTAACCCTTTATTCCCCAAGGGGAGAAGGACTTCTTTAGGGAGAACTCTGTCCTCTCCCAAATATGCGTTGTGCAATATTCGCCAAGGTCCACTAAGGTGAATCCCACTTCGAGATTGGAGTGAGTTGGCCATACTCATTTAGATCTACAATCTGTCCAAGATTTTGAGATCCATGTCCTTAAATCCCATTTTTTCCCCTCCCCCTCGTTCTTTAGTTAACATTAAGGCAGGTTTCCCAGGCCTAGAAGCGAGCTTCAATGACACTGTTAACTCATTTCTCCTGATGCTGACTCCTTTACACCGATGGCACTTGAGCACTCTTCTTTTGCAAAGGGGGCACCACTCTCAGGTGTGAGCATTTTGAATCCAGCAATACAGGTCACCGTTCTCCCAGTGATCCCTTCCATGGTTGCTATGGGATACAGGAAACACTCTCTTGTAACCTTCCTAAAATGTCAGCAAAACTGTAACCCTTGCAGTCTGGCTACCCTTAGTTCTCACATCAACCTGAGGACACAAGAAACCTACAAACATTGTAACATTTAGCAACTGGCTGGTTTAGATTGAAACATTCCTGGAATGCCAGAGACATGCTCCCTAATTATGTCAATGGCTCTGTGCATGTACCATAACATGCAAAACTTCAAGCACCATCTTGGAAAGGGACAAAGTGCTTTGGCTGCAAACAAGAGCGGTATAATTAACTTTTTTTTCCACACATGCACCCAAGCCACCACAATATCAGGCACAGTGTGGTGGCATCCCCTCCTGCAGCTGCAACTGCACAAAATGCATATGCAAATAGAAACAAAACAGAACCTTAAAATATATAAGGATATTGCCGATACTAATGAAAGCTTATTTAAAGCTTGTATAATCCAACACCCCCTCACCCCCGAGACCACCATAATGGGGCTTACTTCATCTAGCTCATTTAGAGGTTTGACAGAAGAAACATTCATCCAGGGGAGGCTAAACCTGGCTGAGCCATGATATGGTAAGTATTGATGGACGCAAGCATAAGTTCGAGCCGAACTTTCACTGTTCGGTCGTTCGGAGAACATCCAAACAAATGGGGTTGTTTGGCCCCCCGAACCAACCAAAATGCGATGCGGCACTGAAAAATGCATTGCAAGCCCTGATTGGCTGAAGCAGTGAAAGCTTCAGCCAATCAGGGCACAGAGCACTGCCAGAGTCATGATTGGACACTGTCATCATGACTTTATCCAATCATGGTTCAATACTGCCCCGCAGTATAAAAGTATTCTTTCAATGGCAGCCTTTTTCAGTGTGATTTCGGCTGGAGAGAGATAGAACAGGGCTCTGTTCAGTGCTATTAGTTAGCTAGTGTGCGAAACTGTGCTATTTTGCTTTAATTGTCAGTGTAGAATATAAGTTTACTGTCAATCTAGGGATAGTGTGAGTGTAGTGAGGAGGACCATCATTCAGCTTTGCATAGTGTGCAGCTAGAGTAGGGACAGCTCAGATAGTTTCAGTGTAGTGTAGTGAGACTGTGTCATTCATATATACATTAGTGTATATCTAGAGTAGGGACAGCCCAGATAGTTTCAGTGTAGTGAGACTGTGTCAGTAATCTTTATATATGTGTATAGCTAGAGTAGGTACAGCTCTGATAGTTTTAGTGTAGTTAGACCGTGTCAGTAATCTTTACATTAGTGTATAGCTAGAGTAGGGACAGTTCAGATAGCGTCAGTGTAGTCAAGATTGAACACTGTATATTTGGTTGCGTTACTGCAAGGCCATATAGTTCTGTGTGTGTTACTGCCAGTTTAATGCCATATAGTTCTGTGTGCATTACTGCCAGTTTAACGTCATTTACTTCAGTGTGCATTACTTTCAGTTTCACACCATATAGTTCTAACTGGATTACTTCCAGTTTAATGCCATATAGTTCTAAGTGTGTTACTGCCAGTTTAATGCATATAGTTCTAAGTGCATTACTGCCAGTTTAACACATTTACTTCTTTGTGCGTTACTGCCAGTTTAACGCCATTTACTTCTGTGTGTGTTACTGCCAGTTTAACGCCATATAGTTCAGAGTGCATTACTGCAAGTTTAACGTCATTTACTTCTGTGTGCGTTACTTCCAGTTTAATGCCATATAGTTCTAAATGCGTTACTGCAAGTTTAACGCCATATAGTTCTAAGTGCGTTACTGCCAGTTTAACGCCATATAGGTCTAAGTGCTTTACTGCCAGTTTAACGCCATATAGTTCTAAGTGCGTTACTGCCAGTTTAGCTCCATATAGTTGTAAGTGTGTTACTGCCAGTTTAACGCCATTTACTTCTGTGTGCGTTACTGCCAGTTTAACAACATATAGTTCTAACTGCGTTACTGCAAGTTTGACGCTATATAGTTCTAAGTGCGTTACTGCCAGTTTACCCCCATATAATTTTGAGCGTTACTGCAAGTTTAACGCCATATAGTTTTGTGTGTCACTGTACATTTGGCACATTATATGGCAGTATTTTACAGTGTATCCGTGGAGCGTGTCTGTGTAGTGTAAGTACTCGAATTAAAGTGCACCAAACACCACTTCACATTGATTAAAATGCATCTACATACAGATTTCCACTTCTTCATAAGATTTGCTAATAAGCACTGCCCCCTCCTTCCCAATAATGTCTGGGAGGACAAGAAGGAGAGGCAGATGTTCCCTTGGCACCGTAAGGGGGCCAGCCATAAATGTGTCCACAGGCAAAGGTGGACATGGTGGTCTGTCCTCTGGCAGGGAATCATTTCCTCTGTTTAGTGAGCTTGCAGTATCCAGCCACAGCATGCAGAGGAGGTGGTGGACTGGCAAACTAAACCTTCCTCATCCTCATCATCCTCTGTCACGCAAGCAGAGGCAAGTGTGCAGTCCCCTGCAGTTGCCAGAGTGGATAAACCCATCTCCTTATCCACATCTATTTCTGCCATAGCCCCAACATCAGCCATGGAGGAGGAGTAATCTGAGTTATTTGACCACAGCTTCAGCCACTTGCTCCTTGATTATGCCCAGCCATTACTGGTTTCAGATGTTGGTTCTGAGGTTGAGGATGACAGGAACATGAGCCTAGAGTGAGGGGAGAACACAGGTAGACATATTGGCATTCATGTTCCCCCAGCCGCAGCTTATTGCCAAGTTGTCTCTAGTGGTAATGATGATGGAGGAGATGGAGATGATGATGAGAATGATGATGAGGTCACTGATGCGACTTGGGTGCCAGATAGAGCAGAGGAGGAAACTGAAGGTGAAGCGGCACAACTCCAAGGAGGCAGACATCAAGAAAGAGTACAGAGTAGACATCCTATTCCATCAAATTCTGCAGCTGTTCTCTCCCTGCTCACTCCCCAAAGCTCAGCTTGCTGAGCTATTTTCAGCACATCTGCAGTAGAACGCACTGCTATCTGCAAACTGTGTCTCAAGCACATCAAACGTGGCAAAAACACCAGCCATTTGGGTAACACATGCTTAACAAGGCATGTAATGTCCAACCACTCAGCCCATTGGCAAAAGCACCTAAAAACCACACAAAAGGGGCATAAATCTGTCCCTCCTCACCCTTCTCCTCCTCCTTACCCACTTCAGTCTGCCCCTACCTGCCCTGCCCCTACTTCTCAGCAGCCTCCACTGACAGGGATGATGATATAGCACAGGGTGTCCCAGGTCCTAGCAGCACATCTGCCAGCAGCACACCACCAGCTGTAGACTGTAGCTGACAAATTTCTCTGCCTCATCTGCTGCAGTGGGAAAAAAATGCCCAGCGTCTAAATGCAAGCTTGTTAAAGCTGTTGGCTCTCCAACTATTGGCTTTTAGCCTGGTGGATTCTTCCCGTTTCCGTGAATTCACACAATGTAATGTACCACAATGGCAGGTTCCCAGTCACTACTACTTTTCATGTAAGGCTGTTCCATCTCTCTACCATCACTTGGAAGGGAATTTTCTTCCATCGATGGGCAAGGCAGTCACTGCTGACACGTGGTTCAGCAAGAATGGGCAGGGATGATATATTTAGTTCACAGCACACTGGGTAACACTGCTTGCAACTTAAAGGGATGCAGGACAGGGCTCGGTTCTGCAGCTTGTGGTGCCCCCATGTCTCCATACAGCTGGTGGTGATGATGATGCCAGACCTGTGAGCTCTTCCCCTCCTACTCCACCTCCTCCGCCACCTCCATGCCCTCCTCTGCAGAATTTTCCTATGAACATCAGGTACCCGCTAAGCATTTTAAAGGGCTATTCCATGAGTCAGGCTAAAAGGTGCCATGCAGTGCTTCAACTGGTGTGTCTAGGGGACAGGAACCACACCCGACCAGAGATTCTTGCAGCTCTGCAGGGACAGGCCCAGAGGTGGTTTACACCAGGCCAGCTGAAGCTAGGAATGGTGGTGTGCGATAATGGCTCAAACCTCCTGTCCGCCCTTAGACAGGGAAAGTTGACACATGTGCCATACTTGGCACATGTCCTCAATTTGGTGGTGCAGCATTTCCTAAATACGTACCCAGGGTTGCAAGACGTGCTAAAGCTGGCCAAAAGAGTCTGTAGCCATTTCAGGTGGTCATACACAGCCAGTGCTCGGTTGGCTGAAATTTATCAGGAAATCCATCTGCCCGTAAACCTCCTGATTTGTGACATGCCCACCAGGTGGAACTCGAATTTAGCAATGCTGCAGCAGCTATACATGAAGCAGAGGGCCGTTAATGAGTACCTGTGAGAATACGGCACGACGACAGGCTCAGTCCACCTTGGCTTTTTTTCCCCACGCCAATAGATGATCATTAAGGATGCATGCACTGTACTGTCACCATTTGAGGAGGCTGCAAGGATGGTGAGCCGTGACAGTGCATGCATCAGTGACACAATCCCTGTTGTGTTCCTGCTGGAGCAGACTCTGCATGGCATTATGGACAGGTCACTGGAGGCAGAGCAGGAGGAGGAAGAGTAGGACTTCCTTTCCTCTCAAGGCCCACTTTATTCAGACACCATCATTCCTATGTCCCAGAACACACAGGAGGAGAGAGGGGAGGAGGATGAGGAGGAGGATTCTGGCACTTTCCCAGGCTTTGAAGAAGAAGAAGACATGCATCAATCTGTAAGCATTGGCTTTCCAACCCCAGGACCCTTGTGAGTAGTATGTGGCTGGGAGGAGGAAGTTCCAGATGCTGTCATCCAGAGAGACCCAAAGGAGTCGGCTTCTCAAGCCTCCACAAATTTGAGGCACATGGGCAACCTCAAGCTTCAAAGCCTGCGAAAGGACCCAAGAATACGTAGCATAAAGGAGAATGACCATTACTGATTGGCAGCCCTCCTTGATCACTGTTATAAGAGGAAGGTCTCGGAACTCATTCCGTCCCCACAGAGTGCAGAAGATAAAATCACTTGAGGACACGTTAAAGAGGAATTTATTGAACATTTTTTCCAACTCCAGTAGGTCACAGTGTCGTGGAAAACATTCTTTTGATTCTTCTGTTGGTCAAGAGAGGAGCATTGGAGAAGGTGTCTGCCTCAGTGAGGCATTTCGTATTTTTTTTAGTCCTCACCGCCCAGGCCTGTCAGCTTCCACATCCCACCGGCAGTGTCTGCATCACATGTTGGACGATTACCTTGGGGCCAAGACAGAGATGGGGAGCTTTCCAGCTGATGATCCACTGGCTTACTGGGTCATGAGAATAGACCACTGGCCTGAACTTGCCCAGCATGCTATTGAATTGTTGGGCTGATTATGACTAAGCGGACTTCATTCCGTGAAACACGTTAATCTCCTCTCTGTGCCTTGTCACCCACTTGCCAGTGTGCATGTTCTTTCTATGTCAATGATCATTTTTGGATGTTTATGCATGTTTTGGAAATAAATTGGATACTATCTCCGACTCAGCTGGAGTGCTATCTACTATCTCCTTGACCCTCATGTGGAACGACTCACGGACCTGACGTGCACCCAGCATTTGGAGCTATCACACCCACCTGGAGCGGCTTTCCTTCTCTTTGATGCCTGAGTTGTTGGGCTGCCCTGCATCCAGTGTGCTTTTTAGGACATTTAGTGCTGCAGAAGGTTTCGTGACTGATCATAGAACGTGTCTGTCCACAGACTCCGTGGACCATTTGACTTTCATGCAGCCGTTACTTCTATCCAAACTCAAAGGGACACCAGAATTTATCCAAAAAAATCTCTAATCTTGTTCCCAGTGCACTATTGTAGACTCACTGGCTCCCCCAGCTGTTGCTGAGCAAAATAAAGGCAGCTTGCAGAGAAAATGTCTTTTTTTTTGCTTTATAAATGCATATATTGCTACAGCAGATTCTAGACATGCTACAGATCTGGCACTCTACAGGTAGACTAAGGGGACCCCCCAGGCACTATATTGGAATTTTTCATTTTTATGCTTTCACTTAAAAAAAATCACTGCTCATTTAAAATTTTGTTTTTTACAAACTTTTTTTTTTCATTGATACATGTCCCCCAGGGCAGGACCCGGACCCCTATAACCATTATATGCCCAATTACTTGCATATAAGCCTTAAAATGGGCACTTTTGATTTTTGACGTCCCATTGACTTAAATGGTGTTTGTTATTCGGGTCCGAACTTTCGCAGTGTTCGAAAGTTCTGGAGCGAACCAAGCAGGGGTCCGTTCGGCCCATCTCTACTGTACAATACTGATCCATGAAATATCTAGTTGCCTTTGGATTGCCTTAGGATTTTTTTTGTGTCAAAGCAAATCATTTTAAGTTTTATGTTTGTTTTCCTTCCTTTGAATCAATTGTGAGTTTAGGGTTCTGAAGATTCAGGTGTTTTTATTTTTTATCAAAGATTTGAAATAGAGGAGTTTGCGCTAATGGATATAAATTAAACGTTTTTACAATAAATAATATGCAGCTGCTACATATTGAGTGAATACCCATAAAAACTAATCAAAACAAATATTGTAGCGCTAGCACAAAAATTATAAATTGCATACAAATTACATATTGTGTAATGCCATATAATAAACGAACTTCCGGTTGAGAGTGCCGTGGTCGCCATTTCCTGCTGTTGGAACGCACGCTGTGAGTGGCGTCCATAGATTGTAACACACTGATTTTAAACCTACATTTTGTAAGTAATTTTTTTTACCTTGCGCAAAATAAATAAGCCAGACAGTACTTCACTATTGTTGGATTCCTTTTTTCTTCCACAATATATGGTGGTCCATCGGTGATTATAAGAGGCTCATTCCGGGATAACTTCAGCTCATGGTCATCTGAGTGTATACAGCCTTTTTCGATCCCCAGACTGAAAAGCTGGGGGTCATAGCGTTGTGGTGAGTAGGATTCCTTTGGGGGTTCCCCCCTCCTGCATGTGTGGAGCACTTTGGCACTTGGAAGAAATATTCATTATGCGGCGCACTTTGTCACTTTATTATGGACTATTATGTCACTATGTATCTATGATCTTTAAGCACTTTATTATATGGCATTACACAATATGTAATTTGTATGCAATTTATAATTTTTGTGCTAGTGCTACAATATTTGTTTTGATTATTTTTTATCAAAGTTTGATTAGTATAGAGAACTTATATTTTATCAAAAATGTCTTTGAGACCATTGTAAAAAGGGTGGTTACTAATTTGACACCCTAAAATGTGATATTCGTTATCTGTTACTGAGAAGGTTGGTATTAATATTTTAGTATTGCATGAGATTTTGCTCCTGTTGATGATATTGATGACACTTACTAATAGCTGATGTGTTTTCTTTTAGGCAAAGCATTTATTTGGATGAATGGCAGCACTCATAGCAAACATTGCCTATAAATGTAGATTGTAAAGGCACAGTGATAAAAATGGATTAATGAAAAGAGATAATTTGTATCAAACCCAAACTCCACTTCTAACAAGAGTCCAATACAGACACATCTAGAGAAACAGATAAATATATTGGGATATAAACTTACTTTTTGTCTTAATCCATAATTTCCAAATGTATTTCTATTTAGTTTCATATTATGTAAAGCATGAGCCAGAGCGTATACCGCAGTGTAGATAAAATAAAACTTTGAATCATACTTAGTACTAAAGCGATGTGTGATCCATTCTCGTCCAGTGCAGGTGACATTAGAAAGATAACCAAATAATCTGAACATTGTATTTTTGATTTTGTTAGAGGAAAGACAGTTAAACTTTATGATCCAAATATCTTCCAGCAATGGATCGATTGGGCGTTTGGATTGATGTGTGTTCTCCATATAAACATCTAATCCAGGTATGTAGCGGGGAGGGTAGACCGGGAATAAGCTGCAGTTACAAGTTTCCCTCAGGCTGATCTCTGGATGTGAAATGACATTCCATGACTGGTTAAGGATTAATGTGACATTTTGTCTGAGAGCTTTTGATTCTGTACAAAAGGCAATATATTCAAATAAAAAATGGCCACATACTACAACTACATCGGTAGTGGACTTTTCAATAGCCTTCATTCTCAATCTGTTAACTTTAACATTGTTGGTCAGGTAGATGACAAATTCTATACAGATCCCATGTCTGGCCATCTCTTTTCTCAGCACCTCCAGTTCCATGTCTCCAGTGCCGTCACTTGATGTGATAATTCCAATCCAATTCCATTCAAAAAGTTTTAGGACCTTTATAACCATCTCATACCAAATTGAGTTACTAGGAATGGTGCGGTAAAAATTTGGAACCATTTCTCTGTCCCTCGGGAGAGTATCAGTAACTTGAGGGCTGATCTGAAGAAGCACAAAACTGAGTAGAAGTTAGTCACATTCAATTAGACTCTTTCTGTAATGTTGAAGAGGTTTCAGTTCTGAAGAAGTGGTTTTGATGAGCTACATGACGACTTCAGCTTTCGAGAACAAATCCAGTTGCATAACTACTACTATATCATTCGTGGGATTAATGAAAAACTTCACACACAGGTACGGATTGATGAATAGGGATGGGAAATGGTCTGATCCAAACCTTTAGCTGTGTGGGCAACCATGCGAACACCCAAACTTTTTCTCATTCAGCCCTCTGTTTGTTGGGAGCTGAGCATCATACAATATCTCACAAAAGTGAGTACACCCCTCACATTTTTGTAAATATTTTATTCTATCTTTTCATGTGACAACACTGAAATGACACTTTGCTACAATGTAAAGTAGTGAGTGTACAGCTTGTATAACAGTGTCAATTTGCTGTCCCCTCAAAATAACTCAACACACAGTCATTAATGTTTAAACCGCTGGCAACAAAAGTGAGTACACCCCTAAGTGAAAATGTCCAAATTTGGCCCAAAGTGTCAATATTTTGTGTGACTACCATTATTTTCCAGCATTGCCTTTACCCTCTTGGACATGGAGTTCACCAGAGCTTCACAGGTTGCCACTGGAGTCCTCTTCCACTCCTCCATGATAACATCATGGAGCTGGTGGATGTTAGAGACCTTGCGCTCCTTCACCTTCCTTTTGAGGATGCCCCACAAATGCCAATGGGGTTTAGGTCTAGAGACATGCTTGACCAGTCCATCACCTTTACCCTCAGCTTCTTTAGCAAGGCAGTGGTCGCCTTGGAGGGGTGTTTGGGTCGTTATCATGTTGGAATACTGCTCTGCGGCCCAGTCTCCGAAGGGATGGGATCATGCTCTGCCTTAGTATATCACAGTACACGTTGGCATTCATGGTTACCTCAATTAACTTTAGCTCCCCGGTGCCGGCAGCACTCATGCAGCTCCAGACCATGACACTCCCACCACAATGCTTGTCTGTAGGCAAGGCAAACTTGTCTTTGTACTCCTCACCTGGTTACCGCCACACACGCTTGACACCATCTGAACCAAATAAGTTTATCTTGGTCCCATAAGACCACAGGACATGGTTCCAGTAGTCCATGTCCTTAGTCTGCTTGTCTTCAGCAAACTGTTTGCGGGCTTTTTTGTTCTTCTTCCTTCTGGGATGACAGCCATGCAGACCAACTTGATGCAGTGTGTGGGGTATGGTCTGAGCACTGACAGACTGACCCGCATCACTTTAACCTCTGCAGCAATGCTGGCAGCACTCATACGTCTATTTCCCAAAGACAACCTCTAGATATGATGTTGAGCACATGCATTCAACTTCTTTGGTTGACCATGACGAGGCCTGTTCTGAGTGGAACCTGTCCTGTTAAACTGCTGCATGGTCTTGGCCACCATGCTGCAGCTCAGTTTCAAGGTCTTGGTAATTTTTTAATAGCCTAGGCCATCTTTATCTTGAGCAAAAATGTTTTTTTTTCAGATCCTCAGAGTTCTTTGCCATGAGGTGCCATGTTGAACTTCCAGTGACCAGTACGAGAGATTGAGAGTGATAACACCAAATTTAACACACCTGCTCCCCATTCACACATGAGACCTTGTAACACTAACAAGTCATATGACACTGGGGAGAGAAAGTGGCTAATTGGGCCCAATTTGGACATTTTCACTTAGGGGTGTACTCACGTTTGTTGCCAATGGTTTAGACATTAATGGCTGTGTGCTGAGTTAATTTGAGGGGACAGCAAATTTACACTGTTATACAAGATGTACACTCACTACTTTACATCTTAGCAAAGTGTAATTTCTTCAGGGTTGTCATATGAAAAGATATAATAAAATATTTACAAAAATGTGAGGGGTATACTCACTTTTGTGAGATACTGTATATAGAAACTGTATTTGTAATACTTCAATACATGACAGCTTCCCCCTGGTTGCTGGAACCTGCTGCATCCCTAGCAACCACTGATTTCATTGGCATGGATCTGATTCCAGTAAGCCTTCCCTGCCCACAAACCCTTACAACCACTTAACCAAGGTTGTGAGGAAGAGGCCTTTGTTCTCATCAACATGGTGGACAAGGTGCTTTGCCAATAAGTCCAACATGGCTTTCCCTGGTTCTTCATTGACACTACTGCCATAATGGACATACCACTGATACAAGTAGCATGAAGTTCCTAGCATTGAGAACCAGTATGAAAAATATCAATGTAGTGGCGTTCCCAACCCCTAGAAGCCTAGTGGTGACCTTGAGAGTCAGGGAGAGCTGACATCCTTCCTCGAAGTGTGGGTTAATATGCATGGTTTGTGTAATGCAAGTTGGAAACATGGGCGCCAGTCACTTTTTGGATGCAAGAAAAAGAGATTTATTGTCAGTTAATTGGACAGAAAATAATTCCCAGTCCCCATTAAATTAGTGGGTATGATGCCCAGCAAGTGAAGAGATGTGACTCAGCGTACATCTTGTGACATGTATGCGTTCCTTGATAATGAGATTGAGGGCGAATACTGCTGTGCAAAATATAAGTACGTTGTTTCCCTGGAAGCCCAGGTCCTGGATCTAGGGAAGCAGCTGGAAACATTGAGAAGACTTTCCATACCAAAGGAGAGTTGGGATCGTACCTGGCAGGTGTCGGTAGGGGCCAGCACAGAGGTGGGTGGGGACATAGAGGGGCAAGTACCAGAGCAGAGTAGTTTGGTGACAGTTAGGAAGGGTAGAAGGGAGAGAGTCAGGCAGGCCAATCCTTGGCTGGAACATCCCAATAAGTATGCCCTGTTGAGTGATATTGCGGATACCCGCCAGGGACCAGCGTTTCTGGAGCAGAGTGCTGCCCTTAGCTGCCAGGGGAGTAACTCCTCCAGTGAGGGCGGGAGTGAAGCCAATGGAAAGGAAAGAGAGATGGTGGTAGGGGACTTAATTCTCAGAAGAACAGGGAGGGCAATCTGTCACAAAGACCTGAAGCGCCAAACTGTATGTTGTCTACCGAGTGCTCGGGTTCGGCACATCAAAGATCTGGTGGACAGATTACTGGGAGGGGCTGGGGAAGACCCAGTTGTCATGGTGCATGTTGGCACCAATGACAAAGTCAGAGGAAGGTGGAGTGTCCTAAAAATATATTTTAGGGACTTAGGAACTAAATTGAGGATTAGGACCTCCAAGGTAGTATTCTCAGAAATACTACCAGTACCTCAAGCGACGCCAGAGAGGCAGCTGGAGATTAGGGAAGTGAACAGGTGGTTGAGGAGCTGGTGTAAAAATGAGGGGTTTAAGTTCCTGAAGAACTGGGCCAATTTTTCAGTTGGTTACAAGCTCTTTAGCAGAAATGGACTGCACCTAAATGGAGAAGGTGCAGATCGACTGGGACTGGGAGTGATGATGGCCTATAAGTTAGAGGGGCTTTTCAACTAGGCAATGGGGGGGGGGAGGGTTGTGGAAGGGTCCATCTGCAGAGATAGCCAATGTGGAACACATTTCAGGAGGGTAGTATTGGGGGCATGAGAGGCAGGTTAACTAAAGCACCTAAACCCATGGTAAGTATAGTAACAAGTCCTACTTGCAACCTCAGAGCACACAATAAGGAGGTAGTATGCGTCCAAACCAAACTACGAGGCTTGTTCACTAATGCCAGGAGTCTGGCGGACAAGATGGGAGAACTAGAGCTGCTATTGTACGAGGAGGATTTCGATTTTGTGGAAATTTCAGAGACTTGGTTCAACAGCTCTCATGATAGGCTGGCAACCATTCAAGGGTATTCTCTATATCACAGAGATAGGGAGGGTAAAAAAGGGGGAGAGGCTTGCCTATGTATCAAAAGTGATGAACAAGTGAATGTGAGGGATAACATCACTAATGGAGCAAGGGAGGAGTTGGAATCCTTATGGGTAGAGCTATAAAGGGAGGAAACCAAGGGGAAAGTATTACTGGGAGTATGCTATAGGCCCCCTAACCAGAGAGAGGAGGGGGAGGAAGACCTCCTAGCACAGATTGGAATGCCAGCAAGGATGGGAAGTGTCATTATAATGTGGGATTTTAATTAACTAAAGGGGATAATTGGGAGTGCTTTAAGAACATATTAAATAAAGGGATTGGCTAGTGCATTTCAATGTGAAACAAATTCAAAAGAGCTAACAAAAGTCCTGGGTGGCTTAAATCCAATGTGGCTGGTAGATGTGGATCACCTGTCTCTCTGCCCTCAATCACACATTTTTCCTTGCAACCGGAGTCACTGAACAGCTTGCAACTTTGCTTTTGTTGTTTTATTGAGGGAGTAAACTTGGATAGGGTAGGGACGACTATGGGATGCCCAAAAGATCAATGATACAGGACCATGATATATACACCGCTGTATATACACTCCTTCTTCCTCCAGCACTGACACTTGCTGACTTTCACTCCTTCATTTCTCTCCTGCACAACACTTGTTCCTTCGCTGTTAGCCCTGAAGGGAAATTTATCATGCCTCCATTACAACTTCCTCCACCCTAGCTAGCACATGGTGAGGCCTGCACTTCTTTGTCAGCAGGACCTCTGGATCGCCCGTTACAGGCAAGGGCCACAGGCCCTCATAATGTAAGGCCATGGGCCCTCAAAGTGTAGCTAAGTACAAATGTGCTGGCCAGGTCTTGATGGACTACTGCTACCAGCCCATCCTCTTCCATGCCACTCCGGCCTACCTCACTGTCTATCGACACCGCTCCCCTGACTGGCTCCTTCACCTTCCACAGACCATACACTGTCTCTTCCCAGCCTGCTCCAGTCCTCTTCTCCAGCTCTCAGGGTTTTTCACTTACCGACACCGGTGGATCCTTCAAAGAGCCTTTCCTGTAGCCTCTCTGTTGCTTTCCTGCTCCCTTGTGCTGCTCCAGAATCTCTCTCCACTCCTGGCTGCACCTGAGCCACCAGGCCTCAAGGTCACCCTGACTGGGGGCTCCCAGGGGAGGCCTCAGCAACCTCTGCTACATCTCAACTCTTCCACCAGACACACTCCTCCCCCCAGCTGGGCAGACCACAGTATTTAAGGAGGCCTACCCCCTGCCAATCCAGGTTGGGGATTGGTCAGGGCTCCTTAGCATACTTCAGAAAGTTACACCTCCTCATCCATCCCCCTTTTCCAGAATCTTCTGGACCCAAAGGGGAGGAGTATCCAAGGGGAGTTCCTTCCTGCAGTCTCCAAGTCTCCCTGGGCCTCTACCCTGCCCAGATCAAAACACTCAGGCCTGCAGAAAAGTCATGTCTGACTAAATTTGCCTCTCCTAGCAAAAATCTATCACAAAAGCCCCTATTCACTATGGGGGAGCTACACATATAAAAGCAAAGGAAATGGCATTCAAAAAATACAAGGCTGAGGGGTCATTGTCAGCATTTCAACTTTACAAAGAATGCAGCAAGAAATGTAAGAGTGCAATCAGGGTAGCTAAGATAGAACATGAAAGGCACATAGCAGAGGAGAGTAAAATAAACCCCAAGAAATTCTATAAGTATATAAATAATATGAAAGAAAGGCCAGATCATATTGGCCCCATAAAGGATGAGGTAGGGAATATGCTTACAAAAGATGGGGATATGGCAAAGGTTTTGAATTTATTCTTCTCCTCAGTCTTCACAAGGGAAACGGGGCGGGGGGTTTAGCAACTATGACGGTAATATTAATCTCATTAACACGTCACAGGAAGCACCCACATGGCTAGCAGAGGACATAATTAGAAATAGACTTGATAAACTGAACATTAATAAGTCACTGGGACCAGACGAATTACACCCGAGGGTCCTTAAGGAACTAAGCCAAGTAATTGCCAGACCATTGTTCTTAAGTTTTATGGACAATCTACTGACTGGAATGGTACCGACTGATTGGAGAAAAGCTAATGTAGCAACAATATTAAAGAAAGGGCCAAGATACATCCCTGGGAACTACAGACCAGTTAGCTTAACATCAATATTCTGAAAGCTCTCGGAGGGGATGATAAGGGATTATATACAAGATTATAGTAATGAAAATCATATCATTAGCAGTAGTCAGCATGGATTCATGAAGAATCGTTCTTGCCAGACCAATCTTCTAACCTTCTATGAGGAAGTAAGTTATCATCTAGATAAAAGAAGGCTTGTAGATGTGGTATATCTAGATACAGTTCCTCATAAACGTTTACTGTACAAACTAAGGTCTGTCAGCATAGACCATAGGGTGAGTCCCTTCATTGAAAGCTGGCTACAGGGGCAAGTCCAGAGGGTGGTGATAAATGGGGAGTACTCTGAATGGTCTGGTGTGGAAAGTGGTGTCCCCCAGGGTTCTGTCCTGGGACCAATCCTATTTAATTTAATCATAAACGATTTGGAGGATGGGATAAGCAGCTCAATCTCAATATTTGCAGATGATAAAAAGCTAAGCAGGGTAATAACGTCTACACAGGATGTGGAAACCTTGAAGAAGATCTAAACAAATTAATGGGGTGGACAACTACATGGCAAATGAGGTTTAATGTAGAAAAATGTAAAATAAAAATCTAAAAATTGGAATGCAGTTTACTCGCTAGGTGGAGAGCCTCTGGACGAATATAGGATGGAAAAGGACCTAGGTGTCCTAGTAAACAACTGTCTCAGCAATGGCATGCAATGCCATGCAATGCCAAGCTGCTGCAAGCAAAGCAAACAGAATATTGGCATGCATTAAAAAGGGGATTAACCATTCTTCAGGCTTTTCACAAAAATCGCGCCCTGACTGTGGACAAAAACCCCCTGATGATCTTTGCAGACTATTCCCTGGAGGTAATGCGTAATTGTAAAGAATTCTCTCCCATTTGCTCGCAACTCTACAATCAACACATCAAGTTCAGCCTGGCCTACCCTGCTATCCTGCATATCCAAACGGACACGGGGGAACGCGTGTCCTTCTCCACACCACGTGACGCTGAGAACTACCTGGCCAACACACGTCCCTGAGATATGGAACAGGAATCGAAACATGACCCACCAGCAACTTCTTCCTCACCTAGAAAATCCGCCTTGGCTTCACGCAACCAATCCAGCCCACAAAAACCCCCCTACAAGAGGGTTCACTTCGGACAATTGGAAGCCCATAACCCGCCAAGTTGACTTTGGGGCGGATGCCCCCAACAACTGAGCCTCCAATGCTGCTTCTTTGGCTCATCTCTTACACCCTCGACTAAAGACTAGATCCTCTGTCAGTCAGCCCTATACATCACAGAAACTGTCCTAAACACCGCCGCCTTGCTATGTGGTTTGCTATTTACTGATTTATTGTTTACCTAAAGTTTATTTTCTAACTATTTAGAGGTTCACGGTTCAAGGGACAAGGGCCATTTACCCGGGCCATTCGTGGCCTACTCCTCACCCCTCTCCCTCCTATGCTGCAACATCACTCCCTGTATTCCCCTGCGCGTGGGGGGGGGGGGGGGGGGGGGGGGGGGGGGGGGGGGGGGGGGGGGGGGGGGGGGGGGGGGGGGGGGGG
>BLSH010024038.1:4938592-4951092 GCA_018402905.1 Glandirana rugosa
CGAATTTGAACCATACTTCTTATCTCTAGTGCGAACACCCCACCCCGGGGCAACCGGTACTGGGAGGGACCGTACCTCCGAAGGCGGCAGACATATTTACATAGTTTTTCTCCGTGTTACCATTCTTATTCGTTTTGTTTTGATCTTATAGAAATTTGACTTTGTGTATTCCCCCCTTCATATAGGGGTTTTTGGTAAAGACCTGGAGTGAAAAAAGGGGTACCTTAAGGACAGGTGTCACGTGGGCAGTCGTTCCCAGGAGGTAGACTGCCCCCACCGTCCCGCTGTGGCTCCTCCCTTCCTCCATCTTCGACTTATCTCTACCCCCCCACCCCATCATCCTTCACCTCCCCCTCGACCCACCCCCCTCTCTTCTCCTCCCTTCCCCTACCCCTCTTTCCTCCCCCTTCTCTCCCCCCCCCCTTCGCGTCCCCTCCACTTCCTACTACCCCACCCCCCCATCTCTATTCAGCTTCTACCTCCTTCCCTCCTCGGTGTCGCCCTGCCACCCCCGTCAGATGGAGGACCCTTGCTGACGGGTGCACTGTGGACAGGAATTCCATGGGGAAAAAAGTGAGGTCCAGAAATGGTTTTTGGGGATATACTTCCCCCCTTATGTGTTTCAGTTTAAAGATATTCTAGTTTTGTTTTGCTTATTCTTACCATTGTGCCTCTTTTTGATACATTTATACAGACGGCGGAAGCCTCCATGCCAGGGAGGGTCATGGCCAACGGGGCCCCACCCCACAAGCGTGATCTCTATTCTTCATACCAAGTTTAAGCTATGGCTCCCCCTGAGACCAGGAATCACCTAAAGGTAATCTCGTGGAATGTCAAGGGCTACGCTCCCCGCACAAACGCATGCAAATACTACGCCACCTTAAACGATTACATACAGATATTGCCTTGCTACAGGAGACACACCTAGGCCCTGATGATGCATCCAGACTCCGCAAGCTCTGGGTGGGCTCGGTACACTGCCCCCCTGCTGTGGGACGCAAGGCCGGAGTTGCTATTCTTATTAACAAGAATCTCCAACACAAAATACGCTCAGTGGACACTGACGCCCCGGGCCGTAGATTGACGGTCCATCTTTCCATAGCCGATAGAGATATTGCAATCTCAAATGTATATGCAGTCAATTCCCCTGGCCAACCATTCTTCCAGGATCTCACCTCCTGGGCTCTTCTAATCCCCGAAACCCTTCATCTCCTGGGAGGAGATTTCAATTCACTGATGCACCCTGTCGAGGACCGATCCCCCTCCCCTACCAAGTCTTCCCTCACACCCACTCCCCTCGCCCAGTCCATGAAGTCCCTCCACCTCACTGATACTTGGCGGCTCTCCCACCCCGCTGACAAAGACTTTACCTTCTATTCCTCCCCCCATAACTCTTGGTCGCGCATTGATTATTTTTTTGCCTCCCTGAGCCTCATCCCCCTGATCTCCTCATCCTCCATTGAAAACATGGTGATATTGGATCACTCCCCGATAGCTATCCAAATTTCTGGTCTTGTCACCCCCCCTGGCCCTAAAATATGGAGATTCCCCTCGTTCTTGGCTAAAAACGAAGATTTAAAAATAACTCTGGGTGCTGCCTGGGCAGAGAACTGCGAAACAAGGAACACCTTTCCTCCCCAAATCTGTCCTGGGAAACGGGCAAAGCCTTCCTAAGAGGGCGCATAATTTCTTACACGGCTCAGTATAAAAAAAGAGCCTCACGCAACTACCAACAAGCCAGTGACTCCCTCCGGGCAGCACATAGAGATCTGACCCTATCCCGCAACCCTACCACGCTATCAGCGTGGCTTAAAGCCAAACGATATTTCGATCTATGGTCAGGACATCAGGAATCAATCCATCAAGCACACTCTGCCCTCTTTTTTCACCGTAACGGTAACAAAGCGGGCAAATTATTAGCCAGGCTCTGCTCAGGGAGACATTCCCCGACATACATAGGAGCACTGAAAAGACCTGACGGGACGATCACAAACTCTCCTTCTACCATCAATACCCTTCTCACTGACTATTACACCGCCCTCTACACCAAAGACCCCATTGACTCGGTAGTAGCTGCAGCTTTTCTGAGCAAGGCCAACCTCCCCACACTCACTACGGAACAATTGGAACTCCTCAACGCCCCCATAACAACTCAAGACATCCGCTCTACTATTAGTAAACTCGGACCTGGAAAAGCCCCAGGCCCAGATGGACTCCCCTCAGAGTTCTACAAGCTGACTGCCGACTTTATTACAGACTCCTTGGAGACTGTCTATAGCTCTATCTGGACTGATGGCTCTTTTCCCCCCACTGCATCCCAAGCCCACATCAAATTAATAGGTAAAAAAAGGGAAGGACCCCCTATTACCATCCTCCTACAGGCCCATTTCTCTTATCAATGTGGATATTAAAATTCTCTCCAAACTTATTGCAGATCGCCTGGCCATATTCTCCCCTCCATCATCAGCCCAGCCCAATCTGGCTTTATACAGGGTCGCTCTGCTACTCGTAACATTCGCAAGGTCCTACTCGCCCTTGAGCATGCTAAGATGTATCCTGACCGAGACTTAGCCATCATTTCATTAGATGCCGAAAAGGCTTTCGACAATATAAGCTTTACCTGGCTCTACATGACCATGGAATCGTTTGGTATTTCGGGTCCCATCCTAAAATACATCCACAAAATGTATGCACCCCCCTCAGCTCGCTTAATTACCCCTAACTTTATGTCCCCAGAGATCCCCCTTAGCCCTGGAGCCCCTATCCAGATTAATAAACTCTAATGAGGGTATCAGTGGAATCGCAGCTGGCAACCTTACTCTTAGATCAGCACTCTTCGCTGACGACATACTTCTTTTCTCATCAAACCCCCCCCCCGAGATATCTCCTATACCCAGGAATTGTTTGAAACTTTCAGAACATGCTCAGGTCTAAGAATAAACTTTGAAAAAAGTGAAATTTTACCCCTGAACCCTCGGGTCTCTGGAACATGGACAGCGACATCTCGTTTTCTGATAGCCAAAAAGCACATCACGTATTTGGGATTGTCCATTGGAAGGGAACCCTCATCACTATACTCATTAAACTACCCCCCCTTGATGAATAAGATAGTACGAGAGCTAGGGAACTGGGCGTCCCTCCCCCTCTCTCTTTTCGGCAGATGCCATCTCTACAAAATGGTCTCATTTGCGAGGCTCCTCTATCCTCTGCAGACCCTACCACTACTCCTTAAGCATAAAGATGTGCACAAGATCCACTCTGCCTTGCTCTCGTTCATCTGGCAAGGCAAAAAGCCCAGAGTGGCCCTATGAAAGCTTTTTCTGCCGAAGGACGAGGGGGGGGGGGGGCAGGCCTCCCCAACATTAGGATCTACAATCTGTCCTGCCTCCTCAGGCAAGTGCTTGATTGGTTCGCTGAAAACTCCAGATACTCAAATTTTGACCTTGAAAGAGCCTTGGCAGCCCCCTATTCCCTCCGAGCGATGGCCCACACCAAACTCTCAGCGCTCCCTAAGCGACTTAGGACAAACTCCCTCTTCCGAGATACGATAGTCACTTGGAGGGAGGTGAGGAAAATTCTAGATTTGCCATCTAGAGTGTCCCATTTCCTCCCAATAGCCGGAAACCCTATGTTCCTACCTTCCTTCACCAGCACCCCATTCTCTCTATGGTCCTCACAGGGCCTAAAACTAGTCAGTCAAACCTGCACCCCAGAAGGAGGGCCGGTTAGACCCTTCTCTGAGCTGGCCGGATCCTACTCCCTACCTAAATCACACCTCTTCCCCTACCATCAACTGAAACACTATCTCAAGACTGAGATCATTCCTACCCCTAGACCCTTTCAGCTCTCTTTCATCGACTCCCTTGCCACTGAAGGGCACTACTCAATCTCCCAAATTTATTCCCACCTTTCACGACACCAGGCCTCCAAATACTCCCTACAACCCCTTCAATCCTGGGCCAAGACCCTTGAAGACCTAGAAGCCCTGGCCAAAATCCTAGCGGGATATCGAAAAATACGTGCTTTAACCGTCTCTGAAAAGTGGAGGGAAACACAATTCAAAATCACACACAGGGCTTACTTCCCCTTCTTTTTTAGACCGGAGAGCCCCTCCGCCTCAACGTGCCCTTGGTGCCTAGCTCCCAAACCCACCTTATTGCATAGGTTTCGGAATTGCCCTAAAATAGCGACTTTTTGGGACCACGTCTTGCACTACATCAAAATAATCCAAAAATACTCTATCCTTAAGGACCTAATGCTATGTCTATTCAGCCATCAGGCACCACCTCCCACAGACACCCCCCCCAGGGTCTTCAGCTCCTCATTGGGCGCACTTGTGTCTCCTGGCAGCTCGCAGGACCATCACCCAGGCGTGGATCAACACAGACCCGCCTGTGTTATCCCAAGTCAAAGTTGCCATCCATAATCTATTCCGCATAGAATGGCTAGACGTCATTTCCCAGGATTTTAAATCCTCAAAACGTTTTTTCTCCAGATGGAGGAAGTACTTAGAATGCTCTTTCTCTCCAGAGGAAATCCAACGCTATATGTAACCCTTTAGATTATCCAAATGGTATTTGAAAGCGGATCTCTCAGGCACATTAGGAAAGCTCAAAATCCAAAAACTTTCCTCATGACATGCCAAGCGACCCCCCTTGACATTCCACGAACCCCAACCACTGTATCTACTCAGGGGATATACCGATTACCTCCCAACCTGCCTTAAACTCCCTGGTCACCTTATCTCTAACCTATAAGTCGAAGCTCCCCTTACAAGCTGACCAGGGTATGCCCTGAAAGTACGAGATCACGCCAGGCTTCCCGCCCTACCCCAGTCCCTTCCTCAAACAGGCTTATCCTAGGCCCTATGGGCTATGTTGATCCTAGGAAACCAGATATCTATGTTGTATGCAACTTCTATTATACATAAGCATCTTTGAGACTCGGTTTATCTTTTGCTTTTTTTTATCGGTCTAGTTTTGCACTTCTAAGACCTTTTGCCTTACTGATATACAAATTCTGTCAATCTTTCTCGCCTTGCTAGTCAAGGCCCCGGCTGTAATCTCGTTAAACTATGTTTTTGACATATGTGAGCTTTTATATCTTGTATAATGTGAAATCCTAATAAATATATTTATACAAGACTCTAGTCCGGCCGCATCTTGAGTATGTTGTCCAATTCTGGGCACCAGTCCTCAGGAGGAATGTGCTGGAACTAGAGAGGGTCCAGAGAAGGGCAACAAAGCTAATAAAGGGACTGGAGGATGTCAGCTATGAGGAAAGTCTACAAGCATTGAAGCATACAAGCATTCTCTCTGGAGAGGAGATGCTTGAGAGGGGACATGATTTCAATGTACAAAATACCTTGCTTGTGACCCCACAATTGGGAAAAAGCTGTTCAGTGAAAGGGAATTTAAAAAGACCCATGGCCATTTGCTAAAATTAGAAGAGAAGTGTCATGGAAATAGACCTGATCAGCTCATCCCTGCATGCATGAGCGGAAGAAGGGCTCACATTCGCATGCAGGTGCGCGACGAAACGAGACAATGCACATGCATGCGCATTGCGCGCACAAGCCGTGGCCAATGAGGTTCTTTGCTGGCCTATAAAAGCCTGTTCACTATACACACAAATTGCTGGATCATCTTTCAGCTCCCAGTGTTCCTGAACCTGAACTATGCTATACCTGATTGCTCCTGTGCCTTAACCCCCGGCTTGCCTTACAGACTCCTCTTTGCCTGATCTCTGGTACTTGAATCTCGGCCTGAATAACTGACTTTCTGCTATCTGTCTGCCTGTGTTTAACCCTCGGCCTGTACTACGGACTGTTTGCCTGCACTATCACCAGCCTGCCTCCAGAAGGGTGCTTTACCCCTGCCGGGTGTGTGCTGTCAGCAGCTCATAAAGACTGCTTCACCACAGACTATGATCCGGGTCCCTGCTGCTCCTGCAATAACTGCAGTAACTACAGTCTTCAGGTGTTACTCAGCTCAAGCTCACTGGTGACCTGTGCTTCTCTATGCACTGTATCCTCTGTTCCAACTCCAGGAATACACTGCATTCAGCCGCAAGGGGATCCACTCTCGGCATATCAGCTTCAGATCAGGTATGTGACAAGAAGTGATTTAACCTTAAACTTAAGATGTGGAATTCTCTTCCACAAGCAGTGGTTACAGCAGGGAGCATTGATAATTTCAAGAAATTGTTAGATAGGCACCTTACAGGCGTACACAACGTAATAACATACTGTATAAGCACACACACAGGTTGGAATGGATGGACTTGTGTCAAACCTCACTGACTATGTCACTATGTACAGTCAGGTCCATAAATATTGGGACATTGACACAATTCTAATCTTTTTTTCTCTATACATCACCACAATGGATTTGAAATGAAACAAACAAGATGTGCTTTAACTGCAGACTTTCAGCTTTAATCATAGGGTATTTACATCCAAATCAGGTGAACGGTGTAGGAATTACAACAGTTTGTATATGTGCTTAAGGGACCAAAAGTAATGGGGCAATTGGCTGCTCAGCTGTTCCATGGCCAGGTGTGTGTTATTCCCTCATTATCCTATTTACAAGGAGCAGATAAAAGGTCCAGAGTTCATTTCAAGTGTGCTATTTGCATTTGAAATCTGTTGCTGTCAACTCTCAAATGAGATCCAAAGAGATGTCACTATCAGTAAAGCAAGCCATCATTAGGCTGAAAAAACAAAACAAACCCATCAGAGAGACAGCAAAAACATTATGTGTGGCACATTGTTAAAAAGAAAGAAAGCACCGGTGAGCTCAGCAACACCAAAAGACGATGTCCCAATATTTATGGACCTGACTGTATGTTACTATTGTCTCTTAAGAGAACTGGTGCAGAGATGGTTAGGGCCAGGTCACCCTTAGGCAGATGCAATAGCAGTTGGCAGACGCCGAGACAAAAATAATAGGCAGACAGCTATACAGGTAGAGGGCCTTTAAGCAGGTTTCAACTGTATTTGTAGAACTGCTGTCTCTTATGGCAACTGAACTTTCAACACTTCCATGCAGATCTGTACACTTAACTCACAGTAACCCATTGTAAATCTCCTCTCACACCTCACAGTATCCTACTGTAGATCTTCACTCACTGAGTTCTGGTCTCTCACTAGACTTCAAGATTCCAAACGTCACTAGATCCCCTGAGCTCTTCCACAGCTAACCCGCTGTATATTTCCTCAAGCGTCACCCCTGCTTGGCACTCTGATGAAGCTTTCTCACTTCTTCACTGTCCCCGGCTGGTGAAAGGACTGCTCTAGTACTTCTTCAGACTTCAAACACTGGCCTCTGATAACAGGAGGGTTTGTCCTTTAGTGGCGACAGGTTCCACTTTACCTCTGGCCTTGATCCTCACTTGCCGCTAGCAACCAGAGTGGTTATCCCTGATGGCAACTGCCTCTCCTTTGCCCCTGGCAACAATTCGGTCCCCCGTCCGGCTGAACCTTTGAAACTGGGTTGAGCTCCGGGCCTGAAGCCCCAACCCCATACTGCTTCTCTCAATCCTGGCTAGGCCTTAGACAGTCTAGCAGTCAGGTGCTCCCGGGATAAGCCTCAGGTTTCTGGCCTAGTAACCCAGAGCAGTACAATACACATCCACCCAGGCATCCGTCCAGGTGGCACAGAACCCTGGTCACCTGACTCCTCCTGAATAAATAGGCTTTCCCAGCAGGCCAAGGGGCAAAGAGACCCCTGCCAATTGTCTGAGACAACCTATCCACCCCTAGTCTGGATTCACTATGCCCTTGTCAATCTATTTTCAAAGGTTATTTGAATTTTGGTCATACCAAGGCAAAGGGCACAGTATATCAGAAGGTAATACAGCAGGAAAAAAACACAAATACAGCAGAAAAGGGAATAATGACTACTGGAATCATGGGCCCTTCTTTGTTAATGCTAAACATAAGTAGAGATGAGGGGGGGTTACATTGTAACCCAACCGACTGGGACCCAGTGTTGGGTTTAGCCTCCCAGCATCCCGACACCCCCAACTGGGAACAAGCTGTGTTGGGGGGGTCTCGCCCCACTGGGAGTGGGGGAGAGAGAGGAGGGACAAGGGGCAACAATCCAACTCCCGTCCCTGCAGACAGGTGGTAGAAACTCTACAAGCCTAAGAGCCCTGGGAGAAACCTGTCTCCTTCCATCTAGATGGAGGTAATCCATGAACCTGCTATATCTTAGAATCAATTGGAAAAAAAAAAGAACAAAAAAAGTACCCAAAATAGAAGGGAGAAGGGGAAGAGGAAAAAGGAGGGGAGAGGGGTAGTACAGAGACACCTAGGGTCATTCCAGATTAATCATATCCAATGGCCGGGTCAGTCCTGGAATGAAGGAGATTCCAAAGTATGCTGCCCAGGGTTCCCAGATGTCCTCAAACCTCTTAGTCGAGTCCGATAAAATACTAGATAACTTTTCTTGCAACATGATCCAAGAAACTTTTCGTATGGCGGCTGCAAAAGAAATCTTTGTTTTTTTCCATGCCTTTGCTATGGTAAGTTTGGCCCCCAAGCAGTATAAAATTCGCTAATCTTCTATTGGGTTTGGACATGTTCAGAATCTGGGCATTGAGCAGCACAATCTCTGGGGACCTGAGTTTCAGTCAGCTTAACAATAAGGTTAAAAGTTTTCCTCCAGGACACATGTATCCTTCGGCATTCCCACCAAATGTGTGGCATTGAGCCCAGGAGGGAGCACCCTCTGAAGCACTGTGGGTCAGCTTTGAGGTATATGGAAGCTAGCTTAATCGGGGTGAGTTACCACCTAGTGATAACCTTGATTCTTGCCTCCATGAGTGTAGTATTTAGGATGCCCCTAAAGCCCTTGTCAATCTAATGCCACAGGCAACAATGCCACCCAGTGACAGAAGAGGTGCATCAAACCCAGATTTAGGGAAAGATCAGTGGATCTACCTAGCAATCAGCCAGGCTAGTTACCACCTAGCAGAATAAATTTGTTATCAACCCTGCCTAACACCAGGGTGCTACATCAATGTTTGGCAGTTTACCCCCTACAATACAATACCCCCTACAATAAATCACCATTTAACTTTAAAATTACTTTTGGTCTCTGGTCTTTGTACATGACTTATTCTGACCCCTCTGCTCTGTACATTACATACTCCTGACAGTTGTGCTCAGTGTGTTACGTACTTCTGACCACTATGCTTTTTTCATTACATTCTTACAACCCTGGCCCTATGTGCACTTTGTACTCCTGACCTCTAGCTTCTGTGTGCTACATACTTCTATCTCCTGCAATTTGTGTATATCGTACTCCTGCCCCTACACTTTGTGCGTTTTGGGCTGCTGACATTACACTCTGTGTGTTGCATACTCCTAACCTCTGCAATCCATGCCTTGCATATTCCTTGACCACTTTGCTTTGCATGTTACTTACTCTTGATCCCTATGCTTCATGCATTACCTACACTTGACTTCTGTGCTCTGTACATTTTGTACATCTGACCTCTGCACTGTCATGAAGACTTGTCCTTTTTGTGGGAGCAACATTTCCCCCTGGCATGAACAAAGCCATACATTTCAAATCTTTCTTGGAAGGCTTCATTTTAGGTAGCTGTGAAAAATAATAAAGAAAAATAACAACAAAATCTTTTTTGTACTATTTGTTTGGTATATACATCTATTGCAACATCTCTACCATGATCTATTCCTTGCCCATAACAAAATGTCATCTACTATTAGCAGCATTGGCATCCTGCTATTCCTTTTCTCCTTGTTCTTTACCTCCCTTTTTTATATACAGTACTTGCTTGTAGTGTGGCATGGGCATTAAGTATGATCAAATAATTGTATATGTATGAAATTTGGGCATGGTACCTGTGGTGTACAATGCTTGTATGTGTTTATACTTTTTGCATTTACCTGTTTTTTTGCTCTTACTGTATATGTGCAACTCTTACTGATATCCCCCTTGCCAGGGTTTTTCTGGATTCCCCTCATTGTATTCCTCTATTTTTACCTTGCACCACCCTGTCCTCTTATCTGAGTTCCGCCTGGCATGTGCGGGCCACCCACATGTCTTTTTGGCAATGGATGGCTTCTTGTCATGTTGGGCACTATTGAACTCTGCCTTTGTTCCCTCCCATTGGGCCTTGCCAGCGATCCAGGAATGTGGTTCCTGGCCTGATGCCTTGCACTTGTGTATGCCGGTGAATGCCTGACATCACTCCACCAATCTTGGCGGGGTTGCGCCGCTTGCCACACATCTGGGGACCAAGCTGGAATGCATGCCAGCCACGGGAAGGTGGAAGCAGACCTGCCTGGCAGGCTTTCTCCCGCCAGTCGGGCTTCTTAAGTGGGGACACCACAAGTGTCCTTTTACCCATCTCCTTGTTCCATGGGAGAGGACACGTGGCATTCCCCCACTGGCTGTGATTAAGCGCAAATAGTTTTTTTTAGCCTGGTAAGTCCACTTCTCCTTATTTTTACTTCAAACCTTTACACTTGATTTATTGCATGGCCTTCTGGGTTTGTGCACCCTGGCATTTCTAGATATATATATCCCTTTTGTTTTTTATTATTCTCTTACAAAAAAAATACTCCCTTACATGTGTACACTTCTGAGTATAACATATGTTCTCTGGGATATGATAGTACACCCTACAATGGAGCATAGTCTGTAAAATATATGCATCTGTATGCATATACAAATTCAAGTTGTTTATGGATTAGCATTAGATTTTTTTCACTATACATATACTGTACCTTTCCTCTCTTCTTATCAGACCGCATTATTCATCTACGTTCCCCTCTTCCTGGTGTGCACCCTGGCAGGTCTTGTTGAATCCCATTGGGGTGACATCATCATTAAAGTTATTCTCCCCCTAGCAATGTGATGGCTATTGTTTTTTTTGTTTTTTTGGCTGATGTATGTAAGCTCTATTTGTTGACAACATGTAAGTGTAACATTCACCCCCTTTAACAAAGAGAACAAACACACTAGACTAGGCCTTAATAACGTTTATATACTTCTTGAAGGCTCTCTTGGTTCTTTCTAAACACAGACTATGCTCATTAGACTCTTACAGAGCTCTGGCTCCTTGGCAATTGAGGAGCCAGTGGTATCTCTGTCTTTATATTTCAAGGAAGGACACCATGGATATTATTTAGTATAAATTTCAATTCAAACAGACACTCACCACTTCTCCGTATAAGTGTTCATGGTGGCAGTTTGTCTCTTACAGGGCTTACACTCTTGGCTCCATCAACCAGCATCTCCAGGGTTTTCTTATAGGAGGGGAGATCCCTGCATGTTTTCAACTTCTGAAACACGTTGGGTGTTTTCCGTGTAAATTCTGCCACCGTACCCTGATAGTGGCAGTTTCTGGAATATGTAGAACTGTATACTTTCATGTGACTTGTTTTATGTTGGCTTTATCATACACCAGCCTCAATTTGTGTTTTAATGATTTTGCGAATAACATTTTGTACCTTTTAAATATTTTCCTGTTAATGTATACTTCACTACGATGTGTTAATCTGTTGTAGGCCCTTAAAATACCACTAGGGGGTTACTCCTTCTCTTTCCATTTAATTGGGATGTTGGCCTGATTACCCCATCAACTATACTCACATCTTCTTTCACTTGTACTTTTTGTGTAACATACTCCTGACCCCTGCACTTTGTGTATTACACACTCCTGACCCCTGCACTTTACGTTACATGCTGCTTACTCATTTTTATTGTGCGCCATGTAATCCTGACCCCTGTGCTTTCTGCAGTACAGACTTCTGACATCTGCACTTTGTGTCTTATAAGCTCCTTACCTCTGCACGTGTATACATTTGACCCCTGTACTCTATGTTTACATACTCCTGTCTCCTTTGCATTGTGCATTTTGTACTCCTGTTCCTGTGCTCTGTGCACTACATCCTCCTGTCTCCTGTGCTCTGTGTATTGTGTACTTCTGACCCTGTGCTCTGTATGTTACATATTCCCAAAGCCTACACTCTTTAATAAAGACATCACCTGGGAGCCTCTTCCCCTTTGTTTACTTTTAGCATGGGGCCCCAGAAAAGGTCACTTGCTGGTGAGCAGTTGCCGACCTCAATCGTGTCAGTGGCTGGTGTTTTTTTTTTGGTGGGTTAGAAGCCATTGGGCATAATGACTGGTGTGTATCTGCATTGCTGAATGTATACTGTGGGAATATATATATATATTTAAGGGCAGTCAAAAACTGTGTGTGTTTGTCTTTCAATAATGTTTACATTTTTTTAATCAAAAGAGTAAATGGGTAATATGTATCAATTACTAATCTTGGCCCCCTTTATTGTTAAAGGGGGCTTCCAGATTTTGATAAGCAATCCGCCCACAGATCTCCACAACCACTAAGTCAGGGTTGTGGGGAAGAGGCTCTTGTTCTCCATTAACATGGAGATAAGGTGCTTTGGTTTGCCAAGGGCTTCCAGCTGAAAGGAACCCCCCCCCCCCCCCATGTTGAGGGAA
>BLSH010024038.1:5021218-5031811 GCA_018402905.1 Glandirana rugosa
TGGGCCGTGGGTAGTCACTGGTGGCGGTCAGTAGGTAGTGGATAGTCACTGGTGGTCGTCAGTGGACAGTGGGTAGTCATTGGAGGTGGTCAGTGGGCAGTGGGTAGTCACTGGTGGTGGTCTGTGGGTAGTGGGTATTTACTGGTGGTGGTCTGTGGGCCGTGGGTAGTCACTGGTGTCGGTCAGTGGGTAGTGGGTAGTCACTGGTGGTGGTCAGTGGGTAGTCACTGGTGGTGGTCAGTGGGCAGTAAGTAGTCACTGGCGGTGGTCAGTAGGCAGTGGGTAGTCACTGGTGGTGGTCTGTGGGTAATGAGTAGTGACTGTTGACGGTCTGTGGACAGTGGGTAGTCACTGGTGGTTTTCAGTGGGCAGTGGGTAGTCACTGGTAGCGGTTAGTGGACAGTCACTGGCAGTGTGGGTACTCATTTGTAGTGGACATTTTCAGAGTGTGTAAACCGTACTCCTCCTGAGTATGGCAATGCCAAATGTGTGAGACTTTTACAGGTGATGTTTACTCATGGGTGTGACGGTCACTGACAGGTGATTGGCGATGGTCACTGATGGGTGACGGGTGACTTTTGGTGGTCACTGATGGGTGACAGGTGTCTGGCAGTTGTCAGTGATGAGTAATGGGTGTCTGGTGGTGGTCACTGATGGGTGACGGATGACTGGTGGCGGTCACTGATGAATGACGGGTGACTGGTGGTGGTCACTGATGGGTGACTGGTGGTGGTCACTGATGGGTGATGGGTGACTGGCTGTGGTCACTGATGGGTGCCGGGTGTCTGGTGGTGGTCATTTATGGGTGATGGGTGTCTGGTGGTGGTCACTGATGGGTGACGGGTGACTGGTGGAGGTTACTGATGGGTGACAGGTGACTGCTGGTGGTCACTGATAGGTGATGGATGACTGGCGGTGGTCACTGATGGGTGCCGGGTGTCTGGTGGTGGTCACTGATGGGTGACTGGTGGTGGTCACTGATGGGTGACTGACGGTGGTTACTGATGGGTGCCGCGTGTCTGGCGGTGGTCACTGATGGGTGTCTGGCGGTGGTCACTGATGGGTGACCGGTGCCTGACGGTGATCACTAATGTGTGACAGGTGATTGGCGATGGTCACAGATGCGTGACAGGTGACTGGCGGTGGTCACTGATGGGTGACTGGTCACAGTCACTGATGGGTGACTAGCGGTGGTCACTGATGGGTGACAGGCCACGGGTGACTCACGGTGGTCACTGATGGATGACAGGCCAAGGTCAGTGATGGGTGACAGGTGACAGGCCAGGTTCAGTGTTGGGTGACAGGCCACGGTCACTGATGTGTGGTGGTTAAAACACCACGTTAACTGATGGGTGACGGGTGACATGCCATGGTCACTGATGGGTGTCGGGTGACACACCACGGTCAGTGACGGGTGACACGCCACGGTCACTGATGGATGATGGGTGACACACCACGGTCACTGACGGGTGACATGCCACGATCACTGACGGGTGACACGCCACCGTCACTGAAGGGTGACACGCCATGGTCACTGACGGCTGACACGCCATGGTCACTGACGGGTGACACACCACGGTCACTGACGGGTGACAGGTGACATGCCACAGTCACTGACAGGTGATGGGTGACACGCCACAGTCACTGACGGGTGACACCCCACGGTCACTGATGGGTGACACGCCACGGTCACTGACTGGTGACATGCCACGGTCACTGATGGGTGACAGGCCAAGGTCAGTGATGGGTGACGGGTGACAGGCCACGGTCGCTAATGGGTGATGGGTGACACGCCAGGGTGACTGATGGATGAAGGGTGACAGGCCACGGTTGCTGATGGGTAATGGGTGACACGCCACGGTCACTGACGGGTGATGGGTGACAGGTGCACTTTATGATGGCAGTCTGATGACAGGTGCACTTATAATGACAGGTGCACTTTATGGGGGCAGATGGGGTGACTGTTGGGTGACAGGTGCATTGGGGTGCAGGGGGGATGTGAGAGGGTGTGCTTTTACTGTACAGATCAGTAACTCACTGATCCCAGCTCTTCTCTCCTCACACTGGACTACGTGTGAGGAGAGAAGAGCTGGTAACAGTGAGTTATCGCTCTGTTTACATTGGATGTGATCGGCTGTGAAGTAGATCACAGCCAATCACAAGGTAACAGCCGCCTGCCGGCGGCTGATACCAGTTTCGGTGACAGTCAGTGTTCCCTGGGAACACGCCGCCACTCACGCGCACGTGCATGCGCCGTGCGAATGGGGGAAGTGCCGTTTGTGATCAGCCGTGACTTTGTCACGGCTGATCACATGGTAAACAGCCATGGCCAATAGCTGTTCACCCCCGTCGGTGACGCGGTTTGTCCTGGGGACACGCCAACACCAACAGAGCCGGGATGCACGCGCCCGATCACGCGCCATCCCGGCTTAGAGTGACGACATCATATGACGTCGTCCCAGAACGAGAGCCTCACCGTGCCGCCGTCATTTGACGGTGGGCGGTAGGCAAGCGGTTAAGCTGCCAATCTGCAGCAGTAAATGTACGCGAGCCGGTCCTTAACCAGTTAAAAACAATATTTTGCAGTTCGTGCTTCGTGTCCAAACTTTTTGCATGTTCGGGAACCAAACTGGGGGGTGTCCAGCCCATCACTATTCAACATCCACTGACCGAAGGTTGAACTCGGGAAGATGGCCCAACCCAGATTGCAACAGATCGCTGTCATCAAAACTGATCAGATCTTCTACACCCCCTTTGTTAGATGAGCTGACTATTTTGATTTTGACTTTCAGGTAGGGGTAAAACTTTCACTTCTGAATCTGGGGACCTCCCTCTTGCTTCTTGGCCTGAATGGGAACTAAAGTTGGTCTTCTGAGTTAGTGACCATACTCCTCATCATCAATGTTGTCATCTTCTACTGTAGGTTGGTCATTTTGATACCATCGATGCAGCCAGGATTTGAGGAGTGGGTATTCCTTGCTCTGGGAGGTTGTAGGCTTGGGTACTCGCATGGCATCAAAAAGAGGCGGCAAACAATTTTGATGCCACATTTTCTATGGGCCCATTTTTCCTTCAGAGTGAATTTGATACATTGGTATCCCCGTGAGTTTCTTGCAGACAATGTAGGGTTGAGGTTGCAAGCAGTCTGCCAACTTTCCAGGTACTCCCAAGTTTCTCAATAGCATGCGGTCTCCTGGCTAAAGGTCTTGCAATTTTACTTTAACATCAAAGTTCCTTTTCTCTCGAGTTGCAGCAGTCTCTATGGCTTTCTCATAAACTTGCATGTTAGGCCAATACAACCGATCCCTGACTAACCTAAAAGTCCTATCTGGACCTAAGTGTCCATGCTCATCATGGAGAGCAGTCAGTACAATCTAAAGGGAAGGGCCTTTCCTGTAAAGGAGGCCATCCTTTCTTGTTCAAAATTTTATTGAAGTTTTGAGATACAACAGGAAATGGTAATGCAGCGATATGTATCGATATGGAAGTACAGTGAGAGGTTGAACATTGATAGTAACCATGACATTATTACATTTGATGTAGAGCGAACCTTTCCGTGCAGACTGGGGGGATAAAAGGTCAGGGGAACTGGTGGGAGTGGATAGGTGGTAGGCGGGTTTGGGGAAATTGTGTTCCTGGACACCCCAATGGGGACTAGCTGTGTCCAGGGGGGTGATATTCTCGATTGCGTTCCCATACGACCTGATACCGAGAGAGGTGTGGGGTTGTGGTCCACCGGGTCAGAGAGTTGACTGCTCTATGGCTATGTTACTTAAGAACGATTGAGGGTATATCAGGGATGGGTGCTAATCCCTTTCTGCACGAAAGGTTCGCGTCATCTGATGGTATAAAAAAAAAATGTTTAAAAAGGAAGGTACGTAAGAGAGAGAAGAAAGCAGCTTTTACACGTCAAGGTGTTTATAAATGACCGTACAAGGCGAGGTAAAGTTTCCTGGAGGTAGGAAGAAGGGAAAGAGTAAAGGAAGACATAAGAAGAAGACACATAGAGAGCAGTAGGAGGAGAAGTAGATGGACCGAGGGCATGGAGACGGCGGGCCTGGTTGGAGCAGTGTGATTGTGTCGTTAACATGGCAGCAGCAGATTGTCATCGAAGTCCGGGGGTAGATTATGTTTGACCCATGGGCGCCATTTGGCTTAGAATCTACGGATTTTGTTTGTTTCGATTGCCAGCATTTTAGAGTGGACCAGTACCCTGTTCATCCTCCCTAAGGTTTCTGGGAGTAATAATATAGCAGATTTCCAAGCCTTTGCAATTGTTTGTTTGGCTGCTGTGGTGAGGTGCATGAGTAGTTGAAACAGAAGGCGGGTGAGGCCGTCGGGTTTCAGATTTAGTAAGGCGGTCGCGGGGTCACTGGGTATGGTTCGTTCGAGTGTTCTGCTTAGTAGATCAAAGATTTTTGTCCAGAATTTACGAGCTACTGGGCAGTTCCACCAAATATGGAAGAAGGTGCCCTGTTCGCCGCATCCGCGGAAGCAGAGTGGCGAGTGTGTGGGGACAAATTTTGCGATCCTAGTGGGGACTAGGTACCATCTCGAGAGGACTTTCAGGTTAGTCTCGATCGCTAGGATATTGGGCGAGGCTGAAGTGGTACTGGCCCATATGCTGGACCATTCTGCTCTGTCTAGCGTGCGCCCTATGTCTGATTCCCATTTAGTTGTGTAGGAGGGCGGGGAATTGCTTGGGGTATCTGAGAGTTGGCGGTATAATGTTGATATGATGCCACGGGCGTGTGGGTCTTTGTCACAAAATTTCTCGAACTTCGAAAACTTGGTGAGGGGTGTATTAGTTTTGAGTAGGGGGGCGTAAAAAGCTCTGTATTTGTATGTATCTAAATTTCTCGTTGCATCGAGGGTGGTGTCTTGACATAGTGCAGAGAAGGGTAGGAAAGAGGAGCCCGTCGTTAATTTGGATAGGCGGAACAGGCCCGCTATGGACCAGGCCCGAAAGGCGGCTGGAGATTCCCATGCTGGGTGAAAGGCTGGGTTCTTTAGGAAGGATAGCAGGGGGTTGTGTGGGGACTCTAAGTTATGTTTTGTTCTGGACTTATCCCATATGTTGAGTGAGTGCGTGGTGATGGGGTTGTCTATGTTTTTACGGTCGTTGGGCGTAGCCATAGTAAGTTTGCCATTGACAGGGGGTCTAGCTCAATGGATTCTATTATTCTATTATTACCCACGATGGTACCTCAGCAGTGGCGTGATATTTTGGCAACTGTGAGAGCTGGGCGGCGTGGTAGTATGTCTTGAAGTTTGGGACCCCGAATCCCCCACATAGTTTATGTAGATAAAGGGTGGATCTGGGTACCCTGGGTTTCGTGGGACCCCAAATGTAGGATAGGACCTTGCGTTGGAGTAGCCGGAAGAAGTAGGCAGGTATGGGGATAGGAAGAACCCTAAATAAGTAGAGGAATTTCGGGAGGATGGCCATTTTGATTATATTGATTCTCCCCAACCAAGAAATAGGTAGGGGGGACCAATGTGACAAGAGGTGTGACACTTTCTTAAGGAGGGGGAGATAGTTAATGGCAAATAAGGAGGAGATATTGGCTGAAAGTTGGATGCCTAGGTATGGGATTTGATGGGGTGCACATTGGAAGGGTAAGGACGACTTTACTTGTTGTAGTTCAGAGGGGGACAGGGAGATGTTCAATAGCTGCGATTTGTGAGTGTTGATATGGAGGCCTGAGATGCTAGCGAATTCTGTAAGGAGGGAAAGGAGGTTCGGTGCTGAGATATGGGGTGAGGACATGAAGATCAGGATATCATCTGCGAAGAGGCTAGTTTTGTGTGTGACGCCACCATGTTCTATGCCCCCAATGTCAGGATGCAAACGAATTAGTTGAGCTAAAGGTTCAATGAGAAGGGCGAACAGTAGTGGGGATAGCGGGCATCCCTGCCTAGTTCCGCTCTGGATATTGAACATTGCTGATTTATATCCGTTATATTTGACGTATGCTCTTGGGTTGGTATAAAGGGAGGAGATCCAGGTCAGGAAATGGGGTCCAAAGCCCCATTGCTGGAGAGTGTGATGCATATATGTCCAAGAGACTGTATCGAATGCTTTCCTGACATCGAGGGACAGTAGGCAAGTGGGTATGCGTCTACGTTTCGCGATATGGGTAAGGAGTAGTGTGCGTCTAATGTTGTCGCCAGCCTGGCGAGCCGGGATAAAGCCGGTTTGGTCGCGATGTATAAGTTTGCCTATCACTTGATTGAGTCTGGTAGCTAGGACCTTAGCCAGCAATTTAACGTCAACGTAGAGAAGGGAAATTGGTCTATAGTTGGACCAAGTTGAGTGATCAGAGTTGGGTTTGGGTAACATCTCTATAGTAGCTGTTAGCGTCTCAGGCCTGAACGTGTGCCCTTTGAGCAATAGATTAAAGGCGTTGGTGAGCATGGGGGCTAGGAGATGGACAAACTGCCTGTAATAGCTAGCAGAAAAGCCATCCGGGCCAGGGCGCTTGTGAGGTTTCAGCTGTTTTATGGCCTGCTTTACTTCTAGTTCTGTAATGGGGGCGTCCAGGATTTCAGTTTGAGTTTGTGTGAGGGAGGGAAGTGAAATTCGTGAAAATATCTTGTCTAGTTGAGTGGTGTTCGGGGTTGTTTCGCTGGAATATAGCTGGGAGAGCTTAGAGCGAAATATCTCAAGTATTTTAATGGGGTTGCTAGTGTAGGCATGTTTACCCGTTTTGAGGCGTATGGTAGAGGGTGGGTTGTTTATTGTCTTTATAGCTCGGGTCATCAATGTGTCGACTTTGTTTGCTTTCGTGTAAAGTTTATGGTGGTGTCTGCGCAGTGTTTTCTCGGCGGAATCTGTGAGAAACAGGTCAAGTTCGAGCTTAGCTTTCTCGAGTTTCTGTTTGTTGACGGGGTTGGGGTTGGCCTGGAATGCCTCATGGCAGGTGGAGAATTCCGCATCTAGCTTTTGATATTTACTTTTACGCTTAAGGGCAGAGGCTTGTTGGATTAATTTCCCTCTAAGGACGGGTTTGTGGGCTTCCCAGAGGGTAACGGCTGATATTTCGTCCGAGGTGTTGGTGGTGAGGTATTCTTTGAGAGCTGTTTCTATGTCGAGGCAGTGGGATGGATTGGTTAGGGTGGAGTCATTGATGTACCAGGTGGTGTCGTAGGACCTAGGAACAGGGGATGCTAGTGTAAGGTGGACGGCTGAGTGGTCTGACCATGGATAAGGGGTTAACGATGAGGCTATGATTTCTGGGGTCATGCTGTTTGAGATGAAGATGTGGTCAATTTGTGAGAAGGAGTTGTGGGGATGGGAGTAAAAGGTGTATTTCCTACTGGTGGGATTCGCTTCACGCCATGAATCTGAGAGTGAGTGTTTGGAGAGGAGTTGTTGCAGAGTCAATTTGCTGGAAGTCGAGCTAGGGGCGGGTGGATCTTTGTCGAGGAAGGGAGTGATGACTTGATTGGAGTCCCCGCAAATTATAATGGTGCCCATTTTACGCGTGGCAATCAGGTCAAATAGGTGGGATAAGAAGGCGGTTGGGTTCTTATTCGGGGCATAATAGGATACTACGGTTATTGGGGTGTCAGAGATATATCCCGTGACCAGGACATAACGGCCGGCGGGGTCACTAAGCTGGGAATGCAAGGTGAATGGTGTGGTGCGATGGAAAGCGTTGAGTGTGCCTCTGACCTTAGTCTCTGCCGATGCTGCATAGAATTAGGGGTATGCTTGACTCAGAAATTTGGGTGAGTGGCGTTGGGAGAAGTGCGTTTCTTGCAAACATGCGATGTGGACTTTGGCAGAGGCCAACGTTCATAATGCTTTTGTACGCTTATGCGGGATGTTAAACCCCTGGACATTGAGGGAACAAATGTTTAGGGGGGCCATTGTGGTTGTGTTGGACGTGTGTCACTGTACCTGCTCCATTGACCCGCCGTCACCGCTGCCGCCGGTCCAGGAAGGTGAAAGAAAAGACTTAGAAGGTAACAGAGAAAAAAGAAGGTTAGGGTAAATTCACATGCAGCATCATGAATACAAAAAAGGGTAAACAGTATAAACAATGTGAACAAATAACAGGATGGAGAGCGTAGGGGCAGACGGGGGCGACCCCCATAGGCTCTGCATTCACGTCCAGGTGCCCACATCTGTGTGTGGGTAACTGGAGGCCGATAGATGGGGGAGCAAGAAAACCTGCGAGTGGACAGCTCCGTGGGTAATCGGGCATTGTAAGAAGTAAACTAGAATAACAACAAGTATATTTTTTGGAGAGTTCTCAATGGATATATTTTAAAATAATACACCATCTCCCTCTTTAATTGATAACAATAGATTTGAGAAAAGTATTTGTGGGATTTTAAGGTGTCAAAAAAAATATATATAATTCAATTTTTATAAAAAATATAATTAACTTTATTTAGTACAAAAAACATATATAGTGGACACAAGACAAAGAATTTAGTGATTTACACATATTGATCATGGTACATTACATTACAAAATTGTTTTGAGTGTATGCTCTACATGTTTCGCCTTTATAGATTCGGCTTCCTCAGGAGCTTTTTTACACCAATTTTGCATTTGTTTGTAACTGAAAGTACAAAAGAATATCAGAACAAGTACAAATATATAAATACACTGTGCAGACCGTCCAACCTCCCATGCTTCGTCCACCCCTTATTCTTTAAAGGAGGTAGGGCGGTGTACACGATTAAGGAACGTCATTATTTACAAAATATAATAACATTGGCGCTGACTACCATGTCATCCTATGCTCTCACCTTTGAACCAGAGATCCAGGAAAGAAATATACAGAGCCACGGACACTTCTGAGAAACAGCCTTTTGGGGGGGTATTTGACAAGCCACAGAGGAGGTAAGCCACTGATGAGTAAAAAAGGGGGTATTAGAGAATATTATATCATAACCATATTGTGTTTGATTACTGTCATTCACTTGTTTTTAAACTAATTAAATTGGCCTCTATTTGTATTTTGCTGTATTTGTGCTGTTTAAAGAGAGGGGATAATTTCAATGAATAGAGAAATAAACCCCTCCATTCATTCAAATGTGATAATATTGTTAATGCGACTAATATGGAAAAGAGATCTACCCCCAAGTCCATCTATTTGTCATAAAGCCCTAGATTTATTTAGTGTATCTCTTATAAATTTATATACCACAATAGTGGAAGGGAGACACAAAAACTGTCTTCCCCACAGATCTATTTGCTATAACACTCTGCAACTGTTACAAATTATCATATTTATTTTGGTGTCTAATAATACCTGAGAAGTTTTCAATACACAGTAACCAATGATGTTTTCCACTCTCAGAAACACTTCCGGAGCTTTATATAAATAGCTGGATACCAAAGCTTTTCAACTGGATCTGGTCTTTTTTTGAGGATTCAGTCAGCTGCAGCAATGACATATAGGAAAGCCTTAGTTTGTCATTTTTCTCATTAGATTTGTAATTTAAGCAAGAAGTCTCTGGTTATAGTAAAGCTAGATATCGTCTTTTACCTTTAACTTGTGATGTGTCCACCCATCAGAGCCCGCAGCAATACACCATGCTGCCGGCTGCTTCGGAGTTATATACCCCCTCCAAACAAGCGGCGTCTGACGTCACCGCTCGTTTGCGGACGTTTATTGGATACTTTTGCAATACCTCCCATCTGTTTCTATTGGTTGGATGTTTTTTAGCCACCTCATACGTCCTGTGTGATCAACATGTTTGCGCATGTGCAAAACACAGGCTTGAGGCAAGAGTCGCCATCTTAAGTAATCCCAATGCATACAAAATCTTTTAATAATCACAAGCAATGCACCCCTGATTCACCAATGGCTAAATCAATCAGGCGCAATGAAAAGGCGATAAACCTTCACCACGGGCAAACCCAAGGCCAGCTGGTCCTTGTAATCAGTGCCTTTCAATAAAAAAGTTTTTTATCTCTAAAAAATGTAATATATCCAAAGTATTGAACATGATTAAATTTAATGAAAACAGCCCAGAGGAGCGGCATTCATTCTGCAGGACAACAGCAATGCTGGTAGGTCTCTGCGGGAATTAACCCTTTGTTTTTGGGCATTAATTTATTGTAACCTCTAGGTCGTTAAACCTGAAAATTCCCTGAAATATAGCTGAATTGCTTATTGTATTTTTTGAATTTGTTCTTAAAGAGTTGTAATTTAGAATATTAGAGATGGGAAGGATATACTAGTATCAGTGGCACCTCAATTGCTCCCCACCAATTTCCGGTGGGTATCAAGGTGCCCTGGGCGTCCGTGCGGCTTGTCTACCAACCCCATGGTTTGTTTCAACAGAATGGGTCTGCTCTTTCCCAGTAGCTCCGGCAAAGGGAGGGCTATCCTTTTCAAAGCGGTCAGCACATCTGATACAATTCTTTGACAAAACAATAATAAACAAAAGAAAAAATTATATTATTAACCACCTCAGGACCGCCCACCGTCAAATGACGGCGGAGCGGTCCCGCTCTTCCAGCGGGTGGACGTCATATGACGTCCTCCCTTTAAGCCGGGATTGCGCGCGATCGGGCGCGCGCATCCCGGCTCTGTCGGTGTCGGCGTGTCCCCAGGACACGCTGCT
>BLSH010024038.1:5035227-5062428 GCA_018402905.1 Glandirana rugosa
ACAAACGACCTCTACTTACCCGATTAAACCACCTGTTCCACCGGAATACCTTTTCTAAATATCTACTACAGAAGTACTAGACCTGACCTTGGGTCCTTCTCAATTTTATAAAAGATTGACCGGACCTCCTGTTATGGAAGTTAAATTTTAAGTGTTCATGTATATTAGTTGTTTCACAACTAAAGGACCTATAAAGGTAGAAGAACCTACTACTACCATTGGACCCTAGTTGGGAAATATCCTTCGGTAGCCGTCCTTTATGCTAAGACTTACGGTGTTCAAGTGTGGGACCGGGTAACTAGAGGTCGTAAGGAATATCAGTTATAAATGCGGAGTTTTCTTTGACAAGATCGATCAATGGGCCAGGGTGTGAACTTGTGGCATTCAGAATCGTATTTCCTGCCGATGGCTTCCTATAAAGGGTTGATCCCAGGTTACCATCATCATCCAAGAAGATGGAAATATCCAGGAAATCAACACTTTGTTGATTATATGTACTTGTGAATTTTAAATTGAAGGTATTGTCCTCCAGGCCAGTTAGAAAATATTTTAACTCTTCCTGGGTTCCAGTCCAGATCATGAAGACATCATCTATAAATCTTTTCCATAAGGCCACCTTGTCCACCAAATTAGCCCATTCATCTCCAGCAAACAATTCTCGCTCCCATCCCCCCAGGTACAGGTTAGCATACGACGGGGCACAACGAGTCCCCATCGCTACTCCCTGCACCTGGAGGTAATGGGAGCGATTAAAAAGAAAAACATTATTATGCAAAAAAATCCATGAAGACCCAAAATAAATTGATTATATTTAATGGCCATTAATCCCCTTTCCGATAAGAAGCTCTCCACAACCCTCAGCCCCCAGTCATGGGGGATGGAATTGTAGAGAGCCTCTACATCTATAGTCACTAGCCAAGCTCCTTGTGGGATACTCATTCCATCCAAAGTTCTTATTAGATCACTAGTATCTTGAATATGGGAAGAGAGAGCTTTTACATGTGGTCTTAAGTAGTCATCCACCAATTGACTTGCTGATTCTGTAAGACAGTTATTTCCTGATACTATAGGCCTACCTGGGGGTTGGATGGGATTCTTGTGTATCTTGGGCAAAGCATATAGTGTTGGTGTTCTAGGTGTTTTTACCTCTAGATATTCTAAGGTTTTTTTGTCAATGGTTCCCTCCAAATGGGCTATAGTAATTAGATCTTTGTATTTTTTTATCATTCTTTCTAGAAATATTTCTGGTATTTTTCTATACCAGTCTTTATTTTGAAGTATATATGCAAAATACAAATAGAGGCCAATTTAATTAGTTTAAAAACAAGTGAATGACAGTAATCAAACACAATATGGTTATGATATAATATTCTCTAATACCCCCTTTTTTACTCATCAGTGGCTTACCTCCTCTGTGGCTTGTCAAATACCCCCCCAAAAGGCTGTTTCTCAGAAGTGTCCGTGGCTCTGTATATTTCTTTCCTGGATCTCTGGTTCAAAGGTGAGAGCATAGGATGACATGGTAGTCAGCGCCAATGTTATTATATTTTGTAAATAATGACGTTCCTTAATCGTGTACACCGCCCTACCTCCTTTAAAGAATAAGGGGTGGACGAAGCATGGGAGGTTGGACGGTCTGCACAGTGTATTTATATATTTGTACTTGTTCTGATATTCTTTTGTACTTTCAGTTACAAACAAATGCAAAATTGGTGTAAAAAAGCTCCTGAGGAAGCCGAATCTATAAAGGCGAAACATGTAGAGCATACACTCAAAACAATTTTGTAATGTAATGTACCATGATCAATATGTGTAAATCACTAAATTCTTTGTCTTGTGTCCACTATATATGTTTTTTGTACTAAATAAAGTTAATTATATTTTTTATAAAAATTGAATTATATATATTTTTTTTGACACCTTAAAATCCCACAAATACTTTTCTCAAATCTATTGGTATAGAATAACAACAAAATTGACATCCAGGATCCTCAGGGGATAGGGTGTGGGTCCAAAAGTGGTAGCCTGAGGGCTGTTGGAGGATGTGTTGCCACATATCCAAGTTAGGTACAGACCGCAGGATTGTTAACCTTTAAGTAGGTATAAACGGGTAGAGCATGCGGGTGAAAAAACAAAATATCACAGTCAGTGACATATTTTAAAGAAAAGGGCTTTGGGTAGGGGGTGTGGATCAAGCTTGAGAACCTCGTACGCTACCAGTGTCCTGGGGAAGGTGGGCGAGAAGGGGGCAGTTAGTGCTTAGTCGTGCGTGTGGCCAGGGTAGGCAAGGATAGGGAATGGGCCAGGTCGCTGTTGTGCCATGGGGAGTGTAAAGGTAAGCATCCAGCAAGGTGAGCCGCAAGGCTAAAATGTCCAGGGGTGGTGTAGCTGACTTTTCTGGAAGCTTAGGTGAGAAGTTCGGGGTAGGATCACTGGTGGGGTGGTCTGATAATGAGGGTCTTTAGAGTCCATTCTGGAGTATATGGGGCTGGAAATAATAGTATTCAGAGACCAAGGTTAATTCATGGCCCGCTCAGTCCATGGAATCCTCTGTATTCATGGCCCGGGGCTTGAATCGGCCACGTTTGTATTGAGATGCACTTGTTTGGGAGTGTCCGGGGCTTGCAGATGGGGGGTCCTTCTTAGGTGACCCAGAAGCCGAGCACCTGCGTGTATGTTCTGCTGTAGGTCGGATAAGGCATCTTTCAGATCATTAACTGTGCGACAGACATATTTTGTCTCCAAGTGCGTAATACGCACAGAGAAGGGGAATCCCCAGTGATAGGCTATTTGGTGCTCCTGTAGCGTTTGGAGAAAAGGCTTTAGGGTGCACCTTTTGGCGATAGTTATGGGGGACAGGTCCGCATAGATTTGATAGTTGTGGCCCTGGAATGAGAGTGATTGTTTGCTTTTCGCAGCTCTGAGTAGCTGCTCTTTGGTGCGATAAAAGTGGAACTTCGCTATGATGTCCCTGGGGGGGGGCCTTTGTCTTTGCGTGGGGCTAGAGCTCTATGGACTCTGTCCATTTCTAGTCTTTCGACTGGGATGCCTGGGAGCAATTCCTGGAACAGGGCCAGCATGGTTGCCTGAAGGTCTAGGACCAATTCAGGTATTCCTCTTATCCGTAGATTGGAACGGTGGGCCCTGTTCTCATAGTCCTCTAGGCGGGCCTGTAAAGTGAGGTTCTCCTCCTTAATATTTTCTATTTCTGTGAGGCTCTGCTGGACATTGCAGTCCAGGTCATCTACTCTGACCTCCAGTTCGGCTGTCCTGCTCCCCAGCTCCCTGATTTCTTTGGTTAACTGCTCTGTGATGCGGTCTGAGGTTTGCTTTAAGGCTCTGTTGAGCATGGCTTCAAATTTTGAGAATATGTCAGTCTGGGGGTTTGGAAGCGTGGACCAGTCTTCCTGGTCTGACTAACCCTGTGTGTGCTGAGCGCCTTGCCGCTGTTGTTGTGGCTGTGAGGAGCGAGGCGAGCGTGGTGAGCGCGGCGATCTGGCCTGCTGTAAGGGTGCCGTCGCCATCTTGATGATAGGCCTCGTCAGGGCGTCTTTGATATTTTTGGTCCTGAACTTCGGTTTTGCCCCGATCGGGACCATGGGTGTCGCTCCCAGGGATCTGTGCAGGCTTTGTGCAGGCTGGGAGCTGTCACGCTGGGGTCTGGATGTGCTTAGCCCGGCGGCGGTGTCCACTCAGGAGCGGAGCTCTAAGCAGGCACCTCTGCTCGCATCGACTCCGCGCATGTGCCCCCCTGAGTCCAACCTTTCAAGTATTTGACCAGACTGTAAGGCCTTCAGGACAAAGCATCAGCATTTCAATTCCCTGCTGCTGGTCAGTACTTCAAACTGAACTGGAATCCTTCACCATAAAGGAGGCTCCAAACAGATATTCTTTCAATGTGTCTACTACAGCCCACTTTAGGACCAGAAACTTCAACTTGCGTACAGGATAGTTTTTCTCCAATGGGGTTAAACTTCAGACTAATATATGCTATGGGGCGTAGTTCACCACTCTGCTCCTGGTATAGGACCCGTCCACCCCTTCTGGCATCCCTGTGAACCTTATACTGCTTGGCTGGGTCTGCATAAACCAGTACCAGTGCTTCTGTAATGATTCTCTTGAGGTGATGGAAAGCTTTCTCACACTGAGGGGGTCCACTGCTCTTGTATAAACTATTTTGACTTCAGAGCCCAATGTCTCACTTGGCTCAGCTTGCAATCTTTACCCTCCACCTCATTCTTAAGCAAGTCATTGAGTGGCTGGGCAATCTTTGCAAAGTTCACAACAAATCTCTTATAATAGGAGCAGGACCCTAGGAAAGACCTTTATGTCACTGCTTCTAATTTTTTCGGGTCTGCGGCAATACCCTTAGCAGAAAGAACATGTCCCATATAGGTGACAAAAGTTTGATAAAACTGACATTTTTCTAACAACAACTTCAGTACCTCTTCATGAAGCCTCTTAAAGACCTTCTCAAGACTTGTGTCATGCTCTTCTAAGGTCCTGATATTGTCTAAGTACACCAGGACTTCGCTCCAGTTCATGTCACCAACTGTGTACTCCATCAGTCATTGGAACGTAGTCGGAGCCTTCAACAGTCTCTGGGGCATCCAGTTAAACTCCAAAGAACCCCAATGGGCAGATGAGCGCCATCTTCTCTCTATCAGCAGGGTGCATAGGGATCTGATAGTATTCACTCTTCAAGTCTAACACATTGAACCACTTCACCCCTGAAAAAAATGAAGGGCATATTCAGTATTGGGTGTAGTGTACCGATCAGGAATAGTCCTTCTGTTCAAGGTTCTGTAGTCAATACACATCCACAGTGCCCCGTTTTTCTACCTCACACCATGATAATGGAAGCATAAGGGCTTCTGGATTCCGAAAGCCTCCTGACTTCTTCAACTCAGCAAGTTGCTCTTTGAGATCCTCAAGATCACTGAGTGGTTCCTGCCTTGCTCTTTCCCAGAATGGTCTATCCTCTTGCAACCGAATCCAGTGCTGAGCTCTCATTCTTTTAAAAGGTCTTCTCCCACCTGGACAACTGCTTTTGGGCTCTTTCTGCTCATTCAGGGGACAAAGTTCTCTCTGTCTCCTCTCTCAGTCATTTCTGTCGAGGTCACTAGAGTGGCCGAGCTTGCTTGCCCAATCAGCATTTAAGGCCTCAACGTGACTGGATGATCAGTGACATTCCAGAGACTGACTGACACGTTCCCTCCATTCTGGAACATGGTTTTGGTAGGTAATATCTCCAGGGCCAACTCCACCCCTGCTTCACATTGCTGGGAATCAGTCTCCAAAGATGACAAAGGGACCTGGTTGATCCCAAATCAGCTTGACAGTAGCCTTCATGCAAATTACCTCACCAGGCTGCAACATCTCTCTCATTTCCAGCCTCCATAGTCTTCCCACCCCCTTTGCTGGGGCTCTCTGCTCTTGGCCACTTGCTTAAAGGCTTAATGCAGTTGAGGATGTATCCCTCTAAGCACAGAATCTTAATTTCCAGCTAATGGGACCAGTAACCTTTTCACCAAGCCAATATTCATCCCAATTAGCACTGAGATTTGCCAGTCCCTGTGGTCAGGGGAACAAAAAGGCTTTTGCTCCAGTATCCACTAAAGTTTGGGGTAGATGTCCTCCTCTTGCACTGACACTATAGGGGAAGGGCCTATAAGCTTTTGAGATAGATCAACTTGTGTCTTAGAGCTAAGTTAATTCCCCTCTTTTCTAACTAACTAATGGAAAGACCTAACAGTGACCCTGGGATGTGGTGAAGCATTGACTCTCTGTGCCCTTTTTCCCAACTTAAGCGGCTTGCAGTCCAGCTTGGGAGGGAGTGTAGTTACAGGCCATGGGTCTTCTTCTTATGCTTTGATCTGGCTCTCCCTTTTTCCCACCTTTGGAGCGCTAGGGTTGGTTGGGGTTCTCAGCTCTCTCCTTCACTCAGACCCCTTGAATTGTCCCGCCTTCTAGGCAAGAAGGAGTTTCTGTATGGACTTTAGCATCTCTGCTTTGAAATCTGGCTCAGATTTCTTTTAAGGACACTGGGCCCTGAAATGCCCTAGCTCTCCTTACATAAAACATCTCCGCTCTACGGGGGGCGTGGCCTGAAGGAGAACATGGTGGATATTTCTATACAGAGCTCCAGATAGCCTGTATTGTATACAGGGCCATCCTGCTCGACCAAGGACAGGTGAGCCACCAAAACACACGGGGGGGACACAGCATCACCTCAGCTACATCACCACCACAAAATCTCGGCAATCAGTGCCCCTGGCTCCCCGCAATTCGAGCCGCCAGTGCGGCCTACATAGCAGCCCACCGCTATCCTCTTCTGACTCACACCAGCCCATCTGCAAGGGATACTCACCCCCAATCGAGGGGACACATGTAATCCATCCCTTCAAACCATCCACAGGACTGCCAAGCCGTTTCGGGTCTGATTGACGCACTCAAACCGGGCCGTGTTCCCTAATTGAGGCCCCGGCTTCAGTTGCGGCCTACTCAGAGGTATGCAACGGCCGCCATCTGGTGGCCGAAAACGATATTTACACACCCCTACACCCCATACAAAAGGAACATAATACCACAGCAGCCCCGGGACATTACCACAACAGTATCCGAGTAAAGAGGGCCCGATCGACTACAGAACAGGATAGCTACCTAGGCCCGGAATTCAGGCCCCTCATCTGGAGCACCGCAACCTCAAACGACACAGACCCACGGTCATACAAGCAGCGGCTGATACACTAAGGACAGGGGGGCATGTCTAATAGGCGGTACATACCACCTGCACCTCGCCGATTAACCGACTACTATAGCCCAGCCACCAGTTCAAGATGGAGATGGCGCAGGGACTGGTCGGATATCGACACATGACCACTCGGACATCAGAGCGAATTCCTCCACTCCCTCACAAAGCAGCGGTGTATCAACTGGCCTCGAGGATGGCAGAGGAAAGGGTATGGACACTATACCTGCACCAGAGTACTCACCTGCTTCACATCCCTCAGACAGAGGCAAAAGAACGGCGTCCTCCCTGGCCTTCTCACCTAGCAAAGGACCAAAGTTAAGAAGCAACTTTGGGCCAAACCTGACGTGGTCACCCCTACCGCAGAGCATACCACAGCCCTAGCGGAGATCCCAGCTTCAGACAACCCGGTGTCAGAAGCTTCATTGATATCTATGCTCCTAACTTTGCAAAAGGATCTTCACAGAGAGCCGCATATCTCAGTGTCCCAGATCCATGACAGGGTAGATTGCCTGGAGGATAGAACAAAGGTGCTGAAGGAACACATGCAAAACCATGTTAAAGCCCACAATGAATTGCTTGATGCACACGACCATACTACTTCAGAGATTCACCGAATAAATCCGAAGCTGGCGGATTTAGAAGACCGCTCGAGACGCCAAAATATCAAAATCAGAGGAATACCGGAAACCGTCAAACCTAATGAGATCACTGCATACCTCCAGAAGCTATTCTCCACCCTATTACCTCGCTTACATGCCTGCGATTTACTGATTGACAGAGCACACAGGATTGCAAAACCATCTCACCTATCCTCTGACATACCAAGGGATACACTAGCAAAGATGCACTATTACTCAGTGAAAGACCAAATTATGTACGCCGCAAAAAATACCAGACCTCTCCCTGCTCCGTACGCCAAAATTCTGCTTTTCAACGACCTGTCCAAAGCCACCATGGAAACACGCAAAGCATTTGCTCCGGTCACATCTATCCTCCAGGAACGAAAAATCACCTATAAATGGGGATTTCCGACCAAACTACTGGTCACCTAGCAACAACACACCATCCCTATACTGACCCCAAAGGACGGATACAAAAAGCTAACCAACTGAGGATTTATGCCACTCTCGTCTGAACCATCGGAGCACGCAAGAAACAACATCATCCAGCCGACACTAAGGAATCACTCCTCTGACAAGAACTGATCCAATATGCTCACACTAAAGTGGGTCTCACAAACACGACGACTCCAGTATGGGGCCGATAACTTTCAAAATCCCACCACCCCAGGTTACCGTGTGCCACGCACACTGCTTGTTATTGTTTTTTTTTGTTCTAACCTTTTTTTTTTCAGAATATTCATTGCCTGTTGCTTTGATATCATTTGAACTCAGTTACCCTGGTACCAGATCTAATCAGATAGGTAGACACAGCAATCTGACTAAAATGAGACTTGAAATATTCCCTTATCCTGAATATTTCATTTACTGTTGATTTGAGTCTATCTTTGCTTGTATACTTTTCATTACAGGGGGTCTGGTCTCGTTCCTGACTTCTGCAGACTCTAGCCAATCATGCCCATACAAATCACCTCCCTTAATGCCAAGGGACTTAATTTGCCCTTCAAAAGAAACATGATGTGGAGAGCTGATGTGATCCGTATACAAGAGACACACTTCCTAAAAGATAAACCCCCAAAATGCTCTCATAAAAAATTCCCCCACTGCTTCTTTGCTAATGCCCCAAAGAAAAACAGAGGTGTTATGATAGCGGTCAGAGATTCAGTTTCGTTTACACTACATCACTGTGAGGCAGACATTGAGGGCAGATATCTAAATCTATCAGCAACCATTGAAAACTCTAGTTAACATCTACGCACCTAACACAGCTCAAGGAAGATTCTATCAAACAATAATCTCGAAAGTGACCCCCTTCAAAAACAACCCTCTGATAACTTGCGGGGACTTCAATGACATTATCGATTCCTCCCTTGACACATCAAACCCGTCTAAACAACGGCCTTCTGCCCTGGCTTCCCTCCTTCAAAAGGAAGACTTATATGACCCCTGGAGGTGTCTGCACAACACAGAATGAGACTAACCTTTTATTCCCACCCGCAAAACTCATATTCTCAGATGGACCTGTTCCTCACAGATAAATATCTTCTCCAATCCATAACCAATGCACACATAGGGGTGATCACATGGTCGGATCACGCGCCAGTATTGATTACTTTATGCGATAACAAACAAGCTCCTAGCCATATGGTCTGGAGACTAAATCCATCATTACTCACTTCCCCAATGGGCATGGACGGGATTCGATCCGAGATTGAGCCGTATTTCCAACAGAACTCCCAGTCGGTTACTGACCCGTCTGAAAGGCAGTTCTGAGAGGTTTGTTTATCAAATTAGGCATACAACAAAAGAGAACACATAGGGCTATAACCGAAAAGCTATTAACCAAAATAAGAGACCTGGAGACACGGCACAAAAAGCTCATGTCCCCAGACCTCTTTGAAGAATTAAAAAATGCTAGATTGCAACTCAGTGAACATCTCCACTGCACATTTGACTATTACGTCAAACGCCTCAAACTCCAATTTTGCGCCTCAGGGAATAAATCAGGAGCCTTTATGGCAAAACAACTTAAAAGACAAGCGGCAAACAAAAAAATACAATCCCTAATTAATTCCCACGGCCAGAAACTGTTTAATCCCTTAGACATAGCCAATGAATTTGGATCCTATTACGCTAAACTTTACAACCTCAAAAACTCAGAGAAGACTTACCAACCTAAAGAAGATGAAATTGATGCATTCCTGGCATCAGTCCATCTTCCTTCTATTTCTCCGACACAGCTAGCTGAATTATCGAAACCGTTCTCCCCAGCAGAAATTCTACATGCCATCAAACAGCTGCCCCTACACAAAGCCCCGGGACCCAACGGATTCCCAAATGAATACTATGTACAATTTTCATAAATTCTCACCCCATATCTCTGTGAAACCTTTAACCAATATGCCTCTATGGGGAAAACCCCCAAAGAAGCCCTGGAAGCCCTAATAGTCACCCTCCCAAAACCAGGCAAAGACCCAGACAATCCGGCCAATTACCGCCCCATTTCTCTCCTTAATACGGACTCTAAATTGCATGCAAAGCTGCTGGCACAACGCTTCTCCACAATCATTACTCATCTGATACACTCCGACCAGGTGGGATTTATACCTCACAGACAGGCGAGTGACGGCACGAGACGCCTCATCGACCTGATTCAGTGGGTGGAACACACCCAAACGCCTTCTCTGTTGCTCTCTTTGGATGCAGAGAAGGCGTTTGACAGAGTGCACTGAACATACATGCAGAAGGTACTTCAAAAGTTTGGTCTGTCAGGAAGCTTTTTAACAGCTATCATGAACTTCTATTCCTTTCCTAGTGCCAGAATATGGACTTCAGGGATCAAATCTGACCCACTAGACATCACCAACGGTACAAGACAGGGGTGCCCATTATCTCCCCTGATCCTTGCCATGGTGATGGAACCCCTTGCACAAGCTATAAGATCCTCCCCGACAATATCGGGCATTAAAGTAGGTAACATGGAACACAAAATAGGCCTATATGCTGATGATGTCATCATCACAGTCACAGATCCTCAGACACCCCTTTCCAATGTACAAAAACTTTTAGACCAATTCAGTGCTGTATCTCTATATAAGGTTAACCACAACAAATCCATTATGCTTGATCTGGGTATCAAACCACAGACTAAGCATAATATATCTGTAAACTCTGCCTTTCAATGGGCCAGCAAGGCCTCGCTCCCTTACCTAGGCATCCAGCTAACATTTCCTAGCCGACTATTGCTGTCCACTAACCTTACCAACCTACAAGAAAAGCTTATGCACATTTCTTAAGAGTTAAGCACAGTCCCTTCCACCTGGGCAGGGAGAATAGCCCAATCAAAAATGTACTTGCTCCCCCACGTCTTATACATGTTTCAATGCCTGTACCTCTCTTGCCCAATTAGCTTCAACAATTACAAAAATTGATGGATGATTTTATCTGGCAGAATAGGAGGTCTAGACTCAAAAGAGAAACTCTACTTTCCCCAGTACAAAGGGGTGGAATGGGTGCCCCAAACATTCAAGCATACCATAAAGCAGTAGTTCTTGACCAACTAAAAGAATGGTGGATACCCAACTCAAACAAAAACTGGACCCAAATTGAAACTAACACTGCATTAACAGACTTAAACATCTTACTTTCAGCCGTCACTCTCAACTTCAAGCCACAACATTATAATATGGACACAATTACAGCAGCTTTAAGAGTATGGGCTGCTTGCATGCAAAATACAACAGGTACCCCCAGAAAGATCCTCTCTAAATTAAATCTCAAAGCGATGGAACTGCTCTGGCCAGATCTCTCCTTCGAAGTATGGAGCAGGAAAGGACTGAATACAATTGACCAATTGTACACCCCATCAGGCTTACTTCAGAAGACATACGACATTCATATATCAACATTTTTTTCTATATCTCAGAACCCGGTCAATCCTCACCAGCATCAAAATATCAGAGGAAGAAACAGTATTACTTGACATAATAAAATACTATGACACACCAAAACCTGCTGTCAAAGGCATATTGATGGCCTATAATACTATCACTTTCCCTCAGACAGTAATACCTGATCCATCCACAAATTTCTGGAGTAAGTTCACGGACAGTTCACTACCACCCAAGCTTTGGAATGAAGCCCTTATGCTTCCCCGCCGAGCTTCTCGGTGCATAACCCATTGGGAATCCCTACTAAAACTATTTCACAAATGGTACTATACTCCATCAAGACTGGCTAATATTTTCCCATCAACATCACCATTGTGTTGGAGAGGATGTGGTGAAAGAGGAACACTATGCCACATATGGTGGGAGTGTTGCCACATTAAACCCTACTGGCAGGAAGTCACACTTATGTTATCCTCTCTCTGCAACAGTCCGACATCAATGTCCTCTTTAGACCTTCTCATTGGTCTATCAATACCCACCTGGCCTGGCCATGTGCAGATTCTTGCCACACACATCTTGATTGCCGCATGTTTAGCCCTTGCAAAAAAATGGAAATCGGTCCAACCTCCTACCTCCTCGGACCTTATCAGATTACTAAATTCACATTATCAGATGGAAGCGGCGTTCGCTAAAGCCAACCTCACTACCTCAAAATGTATTAAATCTTGGACACCCTGGATTGAAGATCAGAGAAGTGCCCCCTTATAACACACTCTGGACTTGACTACCAGTCTTTCCCCACTACACACACCCTCAGTTCTCACCCCCTGGCAGTTTAGAACGATATACAACCCCATAATAGGGATTAGATATCTCAAGTCTGAAATGGTAACATTTGGAACACCCAGTTGATGTCTACCAGCATTGTTCATTGTTAGTTTCTCCCTTTTCTAGGCTCATCCCTGGCTTTGAACTTCACAGCCATTAATAGATACTTATGCTGTTTATACCTTGTAGTTGTGCATGCAGGGGGATACACCAGCCTATATTAAGTCACCAAACAGGCTCCAGCCTGAATAACTATATGATCAATCAAAACACCCTCACAACATACCCAGTAAATATACGATTGATAAATATGAAGAGGGCTGCCAGGACGTTCCCTCGCCCAACAGGTACAGTGTGAACCCAAGTTGGGGTGCCCAGGCTGGGGAGCGGATTGGTCACTCAATACAAATCTTGAAGTCATGTATGGCCTGCTGGTGTCCTTCTGTGTACACAACTGATAGATACTACTATGTACTGTGCTACCAACTGTAGTTCCCATATGTTATAATCTATGACACAACTATATTGCCTTTTTCCTGCTAACGACTTTACTTATCTTTGTAATATGCAAAATTGAATAAAAAACATTGAAACAAAAAAAACATCTCTCGCTCTACACTAACTGAGGCTTTAGTCCTTCTTGGATCCGACTTGATGACCTGCATGTTTGCCTGGGCCTCCATTGCCCATAGCAGGGCCTGCTGCATCTTGTCCTGAGTTTGAACAACTTGAGACAACAACTCAACTGGGGGCTGTTTCATTAATGAACTTAGTAATTGGAGGAATCAGGTATTCATCTGCTTCAATCTCCCTGTCACTATCTTAATTAGGGGTACCCTTATCCACTTTTATCATCTGATGCTCTGATGCTTTCTCTGTCTTGGGAACAGATGTTGTTAGCTCTTTGGATCCTTGATTCTTTTCATCTAGTAAAGCTTCTTCCTCCCTTACATCTTTCACAAACTCAGAGTAGGTGGGCACCACTTGCGTTCCCATGAGTAGTAATTTTAGTTCAATTGGGTGGTTAGGTCTATCACCCTGCAAAATGCATTCTAAATGGACTTGTCAGCATCACGGTGGTCAATTCCTTTATTCAGAATGATCTGGCATAAAATCTGGTTGACTCTGTTAATATACTCTGAAAGTCTCTCACCTTCACACTGATAGGTGTCAAACTTTAACAGAAAATCTGGCTGCCTTTCCACTCTGTCAAACACAGCATATAAGGCCTCAATGTAATCCAAGGCCACACAGTCCTGTTTTCCCATCCTTAGATTCTCATTAATCTCTGTCTTTTCACTGCTTGAGAGACACCCCATTTTTCCGCAGGATGAATGGCCTGGTTCACACAACTTTTAAACTCCTCTCCTCCAGGAGCCAGAATCCATCCTGAGAAGAAATGGAGCTTCCAATATCCCTGATTGACCAAAGCTGTATTATTGTTCACCAAGCTCTCAACTAGCTTGCTCATATCTGTATGAAAGAAGGTGGGGCAGTCCAATTACAGATGGATCAGCTTCCTCTGACACTGCTTTTTGACCTGACTGGTGAGCGATCCTCCCCCGTCTCCGATCGGCATCAATGATATTACTCAAGCCTTGACTCCTTCTGCCAAGCTTACACTGTCCTTCTGGAAACAGGAAGGTATGGTCCTCTTCCACTCCAGTAAAGCATGGGTACAATCCAGGCCAAACTCAGTTTTCATCTCAATGAGGTAGGTCCTTTGTTCTGGCAACGAACGACTCATTATCTGCCCTACTTTCCATTCAGTCCATTCACCTGAGTACCTCAATCACTGTGCATAGCTCCAGAGGGCTACCTTACTCTTGGCCCCATGTAGTCAAGTCCACCTGCTCCTCATCTCTTCGCTCATTACTTTGATTGATAGGACCAAACACAAGGGACATCCTGGGTGAGTCCCCAAATGTACCACTACCCCTGCAAGGGCCACTGGAAGTTTAATTTCCCCTTTGTTTGCTTTGACCTTACAAGCTCCCCAACACCTCTGACACTCTGGTTTCTGACATATTTAAAGCAGATATAAAATGCAAAGTCACCAATAGTTAGTAATATTTGCAAGTTAACTCTTTACTGGGATATCAAGTCAGACTATAGCAGACACAGGTGTAACCCAAGTTGAGAGATAATGCAGTATAATAAATTCATAGTAGGTTACATTCTGTCACAGATTCTGTCAGCAGAGTCTCTTTTGAAGAAAGAAGGACCTTGAAGTAGTTATTTCCTGGTTGACACTAGAGGTAAAGTGTTCCACGTATAGCATTAGAAGAAGTGTCTCTCTGAATGAAGATAGAAACACAGCCAGCACCTGGCTGCATACAGAAAAGTCTGGGATTAAATTGTGTGCACGGAAAATTCATGTTAGTGTTTTTTTCATGAAATTATAAATTTAACAAACAGAAATCTTATATCACTTCCAAAATAATACATCTATTTCAAAAGGATTGGTCAAATCCACTTGACACTCATTTGCAGTATCCTGATTCGGAAGAGTGAGCTATTTCCAGTATCTGCGACTTCTACAGGACACCTTTGAATTAATCTCAGGCAGTGACTGGCCTCAATAAATGGACTTGCCCCTACCCTAAAATTTCTGCAGACACACTTTTAAATTTACTATGACTATCCTGGGGAATAATCAACCCCACCAAAGCCACCATGTGTCAAAAAATGGTGCTAAGATTTTTTCATTGCTCTTATATATCTCCACATTGTTCTTACCTGACGGACTTAAAGGGGTTGTAAAGCCTAAACATTTTTTACCTTAAAGCGGAACTTCAGTCTTTTTTTCATCTTTCCATCTTTTAAATCCTCTGCCCTTGTTTTAACTTTGGATAGTAATTTTTTTTTTTTTTTCGGGCCAGTAAATACCTTATACAGCCCACTTCCTGTTTCTTGTCTGGTAAAATGCCTTGGCCTTTGACATCATGCACAGCTCTCTGCATGGAAGGGAGGGGGAATGAGTCATAAGAGGGTCAATGGAAGCTGCAGGGCTGGAGGTGTGCCTCTGTGTGTCTGTGTAAATTCAGCAAGTGAACAGGCAGCAGCTTCAGCTGCCCACAGTTAAAATGGATGCATCCAAACTCAGTGGAGGGAGATTTCTGCAGCATATTTGGCAAGTACAGAATCACAGTATATACAGTATAAAATAATATGCAAAGTGGATGGAGGGAAGCTTCAGAATGGCAAAGATGTTTTTATTACAAATTGTGTGAGCAGACTGCATTTCCTCTTTAATGCATTCCTTGCATTAAGGTAAAAAATGTTTAGATGTCATCATCCACCCCCCCCCCCCTTTACTTACCTGAGCCCTCATGCGATCCAGCGCCGTGCATATCTGCAGCGCTTCTCTCCCTTTACTTCTGGGTCTCGCTGTAAATTACCTTTACAATCACTTTAAGCCCGTCTTTCTGATTAAAATGTGGACATCAAGATGCAAATTTAGATCATGCATTTTGGACCTGTGCCAAGGTCAAGCAGTTCTGCACTTCTGTGGAACAATATACCATTCTATACCTAGGTAAGTACTCTCCTTTTACTCTGGAGGCAGCACTTTTTGATATAGTGAACAACCTGGCACTCAAATTTCCAGGGGCTGTAAGCAACTTTTCACCGATATTTCTCTGGTGGCCAAAAAAGACTATTTTACTTAAGTGGATATATTCGGATCTTCCTTCCGTTTCATTGCTTAAAATGAAACTTCAAAAAGTTAATATACATATTCCATGTGGAATGGGTACGAACATCTCTGCACACATAAATCCAGGTCCAAATGTTTTTGCCATATCCAATAATATCTAGTCAAATTACTTGCTAATGTTCCCCCAATTTATGTCTCACTTTCTGCACTGGCCATGCATAACAATTGTTCTACCTGAGACTATCACTCGGGTTAAATTAACCGACCTCCACCCATCATCTGATTTTTAGTTTGGTAAGATAGTAATTTAACAGTGTTACTGTTTGACTACTTTATGGATCACGTTTTATTTAAGATTCCTATCCATCGTTAGGCTCCATGCACACTGTATCTGATAAACGACCGTTTTTGGTCTTTTGGCCTTTTTTTTAATAGCCAAAAAATGCCCCTTTATGTTATCCTATATGTCCATGCACACATGGACGTTAATTGTCGTTTAACAGCAGTGGCGTTTTTGGGCTGTTATCTGAACGCCCTGAATTGGCGTTCAAAAGTCGTTCTTCTGACCACAAAAAACGCTAGACACCAATAAACGCCGATTAGCACTCATAAACGCCGGCAAGCGGCTGTTTATCGGCGTCTGGCATTTTTTGTAGTCAATGGAAGCTAATGAACTTAAAAAAAAAAAAAAATGCTCAAAAACGCAGACACCGATAAACGCTGATAAACACTGCTTACAAAACGCTGCAAAAGAACGTTTTCTAAGCAGCGTCTCCTGCCCAACGCCCAGAAAGCGTCCAGTGTGCATGGAGCCTTACTATGTGAAAAAAAGTATATTTTATTATAACTAGTCCTTTGGCTTTGTGGTTGCTCACTGGTTGCACCCTGTTTTCCCACATGAGAGTCAAGTCTCCATTCATCACCCTCCCCCCTTTTTACTAGCCATACAAAAAGGCACATGGCATCATAGAGTAAATCTTGCAGTGTGCAGGCTCCAACCCAACAGCTGCAATGCCCAAATGTCAGTCCAAAATGGCACCACTCATCACTCCAAGCTGTTGTACATGCACAGGCAGCTCTAGCACCACTGATTTGTCCAGATGCTTGTGTCCTTTTGACTTAAGTTATTTTTCATTTGAATATGTTTATTTTTTATTATGGTAAGAGTAAGTATGGGCACTGGAGGCATAGCTACAGGGGGAAAAAACAAGACCGTTGGCTGCCCACTCTTCCACAGTGCAGAAAGAAGAGCTGATGGCAGCAAATGGAGATGGGAAATCCTTTGGCCATGGGTAAAGGCAGGCAGCAGCAAATCAATCATTGAATCCTATGACTATAGAAAGAGCTCTTCGGCCCCGGAAGGATTCACCCCCTTAATGACCAGGCCACTTTTTGCTCTACAGCACTGGTTCGATTTAACTGACAATTGTGCGGTCGTGTGACTTTGTACCCAAACAAATGTAACGCCCTTTTTTCCCACAAATAGAGCTTTCTTTTGGTGTTATTTGATCACCTCTGTGGTTTTTATTTTTTGCGCTATAAAAAAAAACAATATTTTTTACTTTCTGCTATAATACATATCCAGGACAATATAAAAAACGGAAAATTGTATACTTACCTGACGGTAATTTTCCTTTCCTAATGCAAAGCACGACAGCATATACGCATGGTCTGGCTCCGCCCCCACGCCCAGTTCCAGGATCCGGTTACACTATAAAATCAAACACCTCCCACCAGGCAGCATTCTCGTTACTTATTATCACTGCGAAGCCTTTAGGGGAGGGACCTATATTCTGTTGTGCTTTGCATCAGGAAAGGAAAATTACCGTCAGGTAAGTATACAATTTTCCGTTTTCCTGACACAAGCACGACACCATATACGCATGGGACTTAGCAATCACCAAAAAGACAAGGGTGGGAAATGCTGAAGTGTTTAAATTGAGGATCAGCTTTATTCCACTGAATGCCTGATGTGACTTGTAGGTAAAGCTGTTGGGACCACTTTAAAATGGTCCTACATGTGTTAGATGCAGGCTATGTCACGGTTATCTTTTAATTCTGGAGGTACTCCCTTGAGTTCTGTCCATGGATGAACCATCTGCCTAGTAAGCAGTTTCTGTACTCAAATTGATGGATTTGTTCTAGCCATCTAGCCCTCTTGAACAACTTGATCTGCACAGGACAAATGTTTTACTGGACAGCTACTGTCCCCCACTGTTGCTGTTAGGCCTGAAGAGCCCCTTGTTTGATCCTTTATAGAAGGGCCACTTCTATGTATCAGTTCGACCTCAAACCCATTTCCAATCTTGTGGTAATTCGGACACTTGTTTGGATAGGCTGGACGGATGATGTCTAATCCCTCTGAAAAGACGCCGACCACCGTGTAGTGCTGGTGAGGAGACAAGTGTCCCTTCTGCCTGAAAATGGTAGCAACAAGTTTGATTACATGTGACACTTGGATATCTGAGACCTTTCCTCTAGCCATACGGACTACTGCTTCTGAGTTACTGGCCACCCTGGGGAAATCCTTTCCAGATGAAATGGAGAGTAAGACAACATGTCCCTCACTATTTGGAAGACCCAAGGGAAGGGTCTGCCCAGGTCTCGGATTGGTTACCAAGATATGCAAAAGTTACTGTATGCCAAAGAGTGAGGACACATTTGAGCCTACCTACTGCTTAATTCCCCGTCTAGGATTACTTGCATCTGATTTGATCGTTCCACCAGGGAACAGAAGATTCCATCCTTAATTCTGCAAGGTCTTCAATGTTCTAGTATACCTGAATTTTGGAGTATGTCTGTGTCCTGAACAGGGTTTAACCCTAACAGTGAGGTCCCCAGATGAGTCTTTTACTTCTTGATCTTCAGCATCTAGGAATAGAGAATATGAATAGTTTGGATGATACCGTTGACCACGCTGTGTGAGGTTTTAGACTTCAGGAAGGTGACTAAGGGGACCCTGACTCCGCACTGTACCTGAGGATATTCTGGCCTGCAGGCCACTATTATCCTTCTCGCTACTGGATGAATGTGGACCCTGATAAGGAGCCCGGAGACCGAGATGGATATACCCCTTTGCTGATCGGCAGCCCCCGTTGGGTGTTGGTGGTTCTACTACTTCCCCCTCAGGGAAGCCATCGCGGTTAATTTCAGGTTGATATCCTGATAGCCTTCTTTGTTGTAAAGAACGACTTGGACTGCCCTTTGGTTTCAACCTCCAACGGCTTGTATCTTACTGTGTTTGACCGGAAGTTTCTAGGAAATCAAACCCCAAAGGGAGATGCCTGACAACAGTTGACTCGTTTGCCTCCCTTCTTGACAGTGAAGATAGGCTCTTGCTGTTCTGCTATTGTTTCACGCATAGCTGAAGCTCCCTTTGTTGCGCTTTCTGAGCAACTACCACTTACAACCATTGCCACTCTGATCTTGTTCTTCCTTGGCATGGCTACCCAACAAGTAACTAGACTGGTATTCCAGGACGCTGTACAGCTGAAAGACCTGACTGGCTTGGCCACCATCCAGGTCTCCCTCGTGGAGTCACTTGCTCCTGGTGCGGGAAGCAAGGCTTTCCATGTTATAGACCCTGCTAGTTCTATATCTTCTAGTGAGACTCCGAATCCTCTGGATTACTATACACTTCCTCTCTGGCCTCCTGAGACCAAGGGATGGTGAAAGTTAAGGGCACGTGAGGTGTGCGAACATGTCCACCATCCGCACACTGTTCATGTGATGCTTTTTCATTTCTTCTTCTTTTTTTTTTTTTTTTAATGTCTCTTGATATGCTGTACAGTATCTTGCAATAAAAGGATGCTGGATCATGGGTTGATACGCGGTCCTTCCCTCTTTCCCTTAGACCGAGGAATGCCACAGATTGGAACGAGCTATTAACGAACAAGATATCCAACACGGGTCTTCATCCTTCTTTATGCTTAAAGTCAAAACCCTGCTTTTGGCTAAGAATATTGGAGAGCAGACTCCTTGACATGTTCTTATTAAATAGGTGGTCTACCGATGAACCAGATGTGGTGCTGCTTGACTCCAGCATTGTTTGCTCTAGGAAGTCTAAGAGGGAATGAAATGTGTTGGCAGGGAGGAACGTACATGCCAATGGCCTCATACCTGCACAGGATCTCCCAATGTTAATTTAGGTAAGGCCCTGAATCCTGTTCCATAATGTATGGACGCAGCCCACTTCTCTACCCGAAGTGGACTGTTTGAGGATCACATCCAGAACCTCAGTGCTGGTAGACAGAAGTGCTACTCCTGTGCACCCCATGCTGTCATTCCCGAATTTACATATAATTCTGTTGACCGCCCCTACTGGGTTACCATGGTCGAATAGACTCTGTTGCTCCCTGAAAGGAGAGAACTTGGCTTTAGCATCAGAGAGTGATTATGGTTCCTTCCATTATCCTCTATGGATATCCCAGGATTAACTTGCCACTCCGTCTTTGTTACTTTGCTTGTCCTCTGGTCATTGGCGTTTCACCATCTTAGAGAGGTATGTGTCGTCTTGTGGGATAACTCATCTGGGTTAACTGACCTGCCCTGACTAGCAGCTCAACGGTATACCATTCTGCCTCCACTGTGGCCGAATTGCCTCAATGGCCACCTTATTCTGCTCTTGGGACCCAGGTTGCTGAAATGATTTTAACAGGTGACTGCCACGCGCTACTCAATAGTAGTATAAGTCTACCTCATTCACATTCGTTCACTGTTCCCGAGCCCCTGTAAAGGATATTGATTCTGTAGGCAGACGTCACCCCTGGTTCCTCTGGTGGAAACTACTAGACCAACCTCTTTGGAGGTAGAGGTACCCCTTAACAACTGTGGTTGTTTGATTGGCTTAGTACCTGAACAGAGATCCAACAGCGTTACCTCCGCTTTATGAGGCTTACCTCACTGGCTAGTCTGATCAAGACTCCTTAATCAACTGTTTTGAGGTAGAGGTCCCCTTTAAGCCCACCTACCTCTTGACCATTGAAGACTTTAGATCTTCGCAGTCTCTGCCCCATTTTCTGCCATCTCTGGCCTGCAACTTGGCACCGCATCTTGGAGGCCGCACAGCCACCACAATCCCAATGACGCTACGATGATTTTCAGTGAATTTCTACTTTGTCTGCCTCTCCTGGCAGTTAACTCCATAGCGACTCCTTTAGGGCTAAAGAGGGCCTGTCTCTGTTGAAGGATCAGGTTGCTTTTCCCCCTCTCGGCAGCGGTGCAGCGGAGAGCTTTGCAACCCATATGCCCATATTATGCACACTTTTTTTTCAAATGTACTTACCTGCCCTCACCTTAGTGAACATGGCTGGTCTCTATGTAAGCTGATCCTCTCTGGTTCACCCCTGAGCTAAAATACTAGTGGTATAATCTCAGGAAGTATTGTTCATTCCAACAGAAAACTACTACAAGTTACATAATTGCATATCCACCTGCGGTGTATCCTACAACTCCTGGCATCTCCAGGCAGTCTCACATCCAGTCATTAACCAGGTCCGACCCTGCTTAGTCTCCCAGATCAAATGCGATCTGGTGCGTTCAGGGTGATGCGACTGTAGGCCCCTAAGTAGCCCCAGACCACATACTCCCCTGCAGCCCTTTGTAGAGTAAGAACGCCCTTCACCCCTATGGAGGATACCATCTGCCCCCAGCACCGAGGTCCCAGAGCCCGCAGCCAGCTAGTCGCAGCACTCCAGGAGTCTCCGACTACCAGCAGCAAACAGACCCCCTGAAATTGTAGGTGAGGTGTAAAGGCATTTCAAGCCAAAGTGACATGAATTGATGCTAACAATCACAGGATCTGTGCATAAAACTAACATGTAAGCAATAGCTGTCAATACATATGTCAGTTATGCATCATTTATAAATCACATGGAAGAAGTAGGGTTAACAGACCCCATACAATTGGCACTAGTAGCTTACCTACCTTAGACAATGTATTGCAGAGGATATTATCACAACCAAGCATTAGATCATAAACACATTGCATCAACCCTGCAGAGACAAGCCTTGCTCAGTTCATGGAAAAGGTTCAGCTCAGCACAGCACAGCAACACCTGTTATCAGCCTAATCATTAGCAGTCCTGCAGACACAACCACAGCCTGAACTGACACCATGGCCAAACAGCAGTCTTCACCTTGTGATCTCTGCTTAGAGGTGCAGGTTAATCGCATATACCTGCAGACTTCTAATCACATAACTGTAGCTGCATACTATCGATTTGTGCACCATGTGGTGCCTTACCAACTCCATGCCTTATGGCCGACAGGAAGTCCACTGAAAGTCCATCCATGGAGACATGATGAGGAAGCAATCCTTAGAGACCAGCCGCCTGCCACCCCCCAATCCCTGGAACATGGGGAGGGCCTCCCCCATCTAGGAATATTTACCCCCTGTACAGCGGGGAGCGTCGCTAGCAGGAGAGTTTGAACCTGCACGGTTGGCCAGATGAATCCGGCAAGGTGAGGGAAAACGAAAAATGTCTGCCTTTAGGCATCAGTATGAGCAGTGAGGAAAAAAAGGAGAATGCTGCCTGGTGGGAGGTGTTTGATTTTATAGTGTAACCGGATCCTGGAACTGGGCGTGGGGGCGGAGCCAGCCCATGCGTATATGCTGTCGTGCTTCTGTCAGGAAAAACAAATGTATTCATAAGTTTAGGCCAATATGAATTCTTCTACATATTTTTGGTAGAAAAAAAATCGCAATAAGCGTATATTGATTGGTTCGCGCAAAAGTTATAGCGTCTACAAAATAGGGGATAGATTTATGGGATTTTTATTATTAATTTTTTTTTTTTACTAGTAATGGGGCCGATCAATCATTTTTAACAGGAGTGCAACATTGTGGCGGACAGATCGGACACCTAACTGACATTTATTACACTTTTTTGGGAACCAGTCACATTATTACAGTGATCAGTGATAAAAACATGCACTGACATTGTAATAATGACACTGGCAGGGAAGGAATAAACATCAGGGGCGATCAAGGGGTTAAATGTGTTCTCTGTTTGTGTTTTCTATCTGTATGGGGGACTTTGTGAGAGTGGAAACACACAGATCTGCTTATCAGGAATACAGATATCAGTGTCATCCCCTGACAGAATGGAGATCTGCCTTGTTTACTTCGGCAGATCCCCGTTCTGTCCCTGTGGGGAACGATCATGAGCAGCCAGCAGACATCGAGTCCGCTGGACCCTCTTATTGGCTTTCCTGCTGGCCAATCGGCACACGCGTGCCCACAAATGCTAGTGCACGGACCGCCATACCGGTACGGCGATTCCCACAGCTGAGCCACCTTGCCCCAGTATAACTGCGGCAGGTGGTTGGCAAGTGGTTAATGTATTTAATGCTGGCATGTGATCTGCAGTTTTTGCCTGCACTGTATCAATCTTGTTAAAAGTACCAGCCATGACACTGGACAACAGAGCTTGCTGGGAACAGCACCAGCATACCTCCCAACTGTCCCTGATTTTGAGATACTGTCCCTGATTTGAATCAATGTCCCTCTGTCCCTCTTTCCTCCTCATTTGTCCCTCATTTTGGTCTGATCTATATAGTTGTATATAAAATGCACTATTTATCTATCAAAAAGTGTTTCCTAGTGCTAAACGTTTCATCAAATTTCTAAATTGCTGTATTTGTAAAATTCAAAAGCCAATATAAAAGAACACTAGTGGTAAAAAAAAAAAACACTTGTGGGTTTAACTAAACTTTTTTTGTACTATTCTCCTTTAAGTGGGCATGGCAGGGGATCCTATGCCTACATGCTTTTGCTAATTGGCATAACTCATTCCAATTTTAGACAGTTGGGTGGTATGGCACCAGGGTGCATAGCCAAACTTTCTTTTAGAGTAATAATAATGTGCCCTTTTTCTCCTCAAGGGCACATATCAGTAATTTTTGCAGGACTATTGATGTGCCCTTTTACTCCTCATCTTCCCTAATACTTCTATAAGAGGAGGAGGGCTGAGGTGCTAGCAATGAGAAGTAGGCCTGTGTTGCTGGTGTTGAGGAGGAGTGTTTTCATGCTTGTGGTCAGGAGTAAGAGGATTGTTGTTCACCCCTGATTAAAATTAAAATGCATTGGGAAGGGCAGCAGCAGCAATTGAAGGGGAGCAATTCTACATAGCCAAGGGCAAGGGTAGGCATCAGTAAAAAGTTAAGTGTTCAATTTTACTGACATAGGTTGCCCATTCTTCTCCAAATCTTCATTAAAGACTGTGTAAATAAGAGAAGCAGCCTGTAAAGGCTTTGTGGCGTTTTGTTTTTTCATCCCACCAGTGGTAAATCATGCAAGTAGTAGGGTAGTGGATGACAAAACCTTTCTCTACTTACACCTCCAAGGCGCAGACTCCTGAAAGTCCTGCTAATGCAAATGTAGCCAAGATCCCTCTTAGGGGTGGCTGGTTGCAGTGGTCCATCTGTCACTCTGCCCTCAATTACACATACTTTTCATCTGGAGTTATGGAACAGGGCGGTACTTTGTTTTTTTTGTTTTATTAGGGGATAAAACTTGGATGGGGTAGGGGGGACTGTGTGATGCCCAATGGATCAAGAACACGGGACCTTCTATATACACCTCTGTATATAGACTCTTTCTGTCTCCAGCACACACTTAGTTCCAGCCTAGCTAGCACATGATGAGGCCTGCATTTCCGTTAGCAGGACCTCCGGGTCGCCCAGTATAGGCAAGGGCCATGGGCTCTCAAAGTGTAGCTGAGTACATTTGTGCTAGCTAGGGTTTGATGGACTACTGCTCCCAGCTCTCCCTCTTCCAGGCCACCTCAGCCCTCCTGGCTGCTCCAGCCTGCTCCACTGCTCAGTGACACCATTATCCTGACTGGCTCCTGTGACCTTCTCAGACTGTCTACTGTATCCTCCCAGCCTGCTCCAGTCCACTTCTCCAGCTCTTAGAGTCTGTCACTCACTGACACCGGTGGAGCCTTTACAGAGTCATTTTCCTGAAGCCTCTCTGTTACTCTCGTGCTGCTTGGTCAGAACTCCTCAGTGCGTTGTAAGAGGGGTTCCTTCCACTTCTCGAGCCTCCAGTCCCAAGGTCACCCCCCAGACTGGGGACCCACTCAGGGCCTCCACAACGTCTGCTATATCTCCAACTCTTCCACTTGACACTCTCCTCCCTCCCACTGGCAGACCATAGTATTTAAGGAGGCCTGCCCCCTGCCAATCAAGGTTGGGGATTGGTCAGGGCTCCTTAACATACTTCAGAAAGCCTCACCTCCTCTTTCCATCCCCTTTTCCAGAATGTTCTGAAGAAAAGGGGAAGAGTAACCAAGGGTTGTTCCTTCCTGCAGTCTCAAGCGCTTCCTGGGCCACTCCCCTGCCCAAATCAAAACAATTAGGCCTGCACATCAGTCATGCCTGAATAAATTTGCCTCTCCTAGCAAAAATCTACCATGTAAGCACCTATTAATTATGGGGGGGGCTACCCTTGCCCCTCCCCCAAACCTCAGCTGGTCCCCAGCTGATACATTTAGAATAAAATAGCTCCTGGACCCAGGAGCAAGGGCATCCCAAAATCAAAAATGGGAAGGGGGAAAAGGGAACAAACTTGGAGAGGATGGTATAAATAAATAAGGACAAAAATAGACACACTCTCTGTACGTTATTTACATTTGTACATTACAATAAGCCTAACTACAGGTCCCTGCAGCTAGCAGCATACACATTACACAATCTCTGAGCCAGAGCACTTCTCCTGTGAGAAAAGTACTCTGCTCACAAGGTAGTAGAGAATAAGTGTTGACTCTCGCAGGGAGGGTAATGGACAGTCGTCCCATTCCAAGGATCCTAAGAGAAGAAACAACAACAACTAAACTAAACTAATTAACAGCACACAAGTCAACTGGAAGGAGGTTAGGCTGAGCAACAAACAGCACTTCTGTAATGAAATTCTTTTTCCTGTCTGATCTTTCAGTAAGGGTTTAGATCCCAGTGACAGAAGCTGTGGAAGGGAAGGAATAACAAAAAAGCAATTGAAGTTAGTCAAAGTTCCTGATGAACGGGGCCCCTCCCTGGACAACAAGCTCTTCAAAATTTAGCAAACAGGAACAAACCTCACCGAAGTGTCCTTCAACAGAAAGTTCCTCCATTGCGCACAGGGTGGCAGGCTAAAGTCAGGGAAAAAACAGAAGAACAAAAACCATGCTATACTCTCTCCAACAATCACTGTGGTGGGTCTATGCTTAAACTGGTTCCACAAAGTCCTTCTTCAAGCATAGTACCTTAGATCCAGCAACCGTCTTCAGCCCCTGCTTCTGTCTCCCTGGAGATGGAGTAACTTTGGGTCAGCCGACCCATTTTAACCACCAGCACTCTATCTCCATAGATTGATCTTCTGATCCACCACTCCTTCTTTATGTCAAGGAACCGGGCCCACAACATACTATCTGGCCCTCTCTGTGGTTTGTGAACATACAAGAAGTCCCAACAAGGTCATCTTCCCATTCCTCCCTTAAATTCTCCACAATGGCCATTGTTTGAGGTGGGACATATGGGAAGTCTAGGCCCCAGTCCAAGGCCACCCTCCGTTGCACTTCCCTTTAAATCCTAGACAATCACGGTAGCTCTCTGGGATTTCCTCTCCCGGGATGGACATCAGTATCTGGTGATCTCATCATCCATTGTTGGTATTTGGGTTCTCTGGTCTGGGTGGTGGATGGCCTGCGTATAAACAGCTGCTGTACATTGATCAAGGTTCCTGCAGTGGGTTCAGGGGTTCTGTGGGTTCTAGCTCTGTTATAAGAGGGGTTCCCTGGATGCTTGACTCCCCAGTCCCCCACTCCTCTTCCTCTTCTGAGCATGAGCCTGGAGATGACCATTCTACCAGCTCCTCTATCGACCCAAACTCATGCTGCAGTTTGGGACAGCCTAAATCTAAGGCCTGGCCCTAACCTTCTCCTTCCAGCTCGCCTGGGACAGCATCCCTCTCTGGCTGCAGCTCTCCCAGGATGGTAATGGCAAAGGACTCAGGACTAGAGTTGAGCGAACCTCTGGAAGTTCGGGTTCTGCTGGTCTGTCCGAACTTCGGGACAAAGTCCGGGTCCGGGTCCGGACGGAACCCGAACGATCGCACGGACAACGAACCCCATTGAAATCAATGGGGACCCAAACTTTTAGGCACAAAAATGGCTGTAACAAAGTCCTGGAAAGCCCTAGAGGGCTGCAAAAGGAAGTAAAATGGGGGTAAGGGTAGGGCAAGTGCCCTACAAAAAAATGGGGACAGGGAAATAACTTTAAATATTTTTAAAAAAATAAAAACATAAAAAAAGCAAAAATGGAGGTGAATGTGGATCATCTTCAAACTGTGTCTGAAAAGTATTAATTAACGGTAGAAGCCATATAACTGTTCTAAAATCATCTTCAAACTAGGGCAAGTGCCCTACAAATAAATGGGGATAGGGAAAATAAATTAAAATCAAGTAAAAAAAC